>BSBK01000056.1:0-327500 GCA_027943335.1 Chamaecyparis obtusa
GTTACAGCTTGGTATCCACCATATGGATACACTATCTACTTGCTTCTAAGATGATCTGAGCTTAATTAAACCAGCCAACTATTTGACATGTAGTATAAAAAATCTTGATACCAATATATGTTCTCTAAGCCTTTTGATAATTATCAAGGCTTTATATATGAAAATATACACAGTGATACTTTATGTTTCATGTATATAGATCATACATTGTAATTTGGAAGACATGCATCTTAATCTAATGTGCATACTATTAAAAGGATTAAAACTGACAAAAACCTGTAACAAAATATGTTGTCAAGCATTATTCAGCATAATGATATTGTACTATGCTGAATAATGTTTGAGCATATCTAGCTGCAAATAGCTATATATATATATATAAGAGCAGGTATGAAAATAAGTCACTAGGAAAAGTATGCAAGAGAATCCATTGGAGTTTTATGCATTTGCTGTAACAAATGTACCTATTTATACAGATGCAGATGTATTTAGAAAGATATGTCTAAAGCTATATCTTATTATCTTGCTGAGTGTAAAAAAGGATTAAATTGTTTACCGAGGGAAAGGAGACTAGATTACTAAAAATAATATTTATCTTATGTAAAAAGGTGGTCTGTACATATCTTGATATAGCTTCTTACATATAGACTTACCAATACATCTTATCCATTGTTCAACTTCTAATCTATTCAAAAGTAAACTGTACATATAGGGGGGACTATATATACATTTACTTGAAATTAAAAACCTTATGAATACAGTAATGATCATGTTTGGTGATAATTACCATCAACGCCTTTATCCCTATAGTGAAAATCTTGTCATGTTCCTCGATCTCAACCTGAGAAGCAATAAGTTCTATAGGTGTTATAATCATTACAACAATTGGCTATTAGGATGGATCTAACCTTGTTGATAGGCATACATTAAAATAGATATACATTTAACATTGTAACGATACTGTTCTAATCCCAAAACATTACCTTATATAGGGGAGACTAATGCTGAAGGCAGAGACTATAATGGTTGGCTAAAAAGGGGAGGAAAATCTATGGGTTAAAAATTCTTGTAAAAAATCCTTTAACATCCCAGGGCTATCTCTTATCTATGTCTCCAACCTATAAAGTATGACATATTGATCTGAAATCTAGTTGTACCTATCATTTAAAAGATTGAAGTCAAAGGCTCTTATTACGAATGTGGCTAACCTCTAAAAGTTTGAAATGAATGGGATTGCCTGATGTATCCCCTTACGTATTAACTTGGGCATACTGATCCATTGTAATGACTCCATTAGCTCCTAAATTAGCTAGCAAATCTGCCTCTCTGCATTACCTTCTCTATAAGTGTGTCTGATTTCATATTTAAATATACTCTCCATAATTTGATTAATCTCTTCTATCTTCGAGTTCAGAAGCCAATTAGGTGTTTTTTTGGTTCGGATGGCATTGACGATTACTTGAGAATCCCCTTCAATTATAACCTTGGAAATGTTAAGACTCTTACATAACTTTAGGCCCTCTAATGCCACTAAGCATTCTACCATGTTATTAGTGGTAGGGTTGATAGGCTTGGAAAATTTGGCTACCACTTCTGACTTCCAATTACGAATAATCCCCCCAATACCTGCGTCCCCTGGGTTGCTTCTAGACACACCATCAAAATTAAGTTTATACCATCCCTCTTTCAGAGGAATCCATTGATAGGAAGCTCTGTCCGCCTTTACTTTGGGTCCCCCTTTTCCATATAGGGGAGGAATGTCTAGTTTTGGCCATTTGAATATGATTTTATTATCCCAGTTCTTGAAAGATTCTTCATAACTTAGCTTGCCTCTGAGTTTGCTATTAATAATTTCTACTATCGACGCTTCTATCTTGTTTGTGATTGAATACCATGGTAGTTTTTGATCGATGAAAATCCTTCTATTTCTTTCTTTCCATATTTCCCAAACAACGATTGATGGGGATATAATCCAGATATCCTTATATAGATTATCTTTATAAAGAGATGGCCCATGCTTTAAGATTGTTTAATAGATCAGATTGAAGAGCAGACTTCCAACCTAAACATTGGTGAAGCCAATTCTAGCAATTTTGTGCAAATGGACAATTAAGGAGAATATGATTAACATCCTCAGAGTGATTCTCACACAGGGGGCATCTAGATGGCCCTTCAAATCCTAATTTATTAAGTCTGTCTGCTGTAAGAATTCTATTTTGTATAGCTACCCATAAAAACATGTCTGCTTTAGGAAGGCAGGATTTATTCCAGCAGAGATTCAATGGAATATCTATATCATCCATTTTCTGCTCCCTAATGATAGAATTGTAGCCCTCTTTAACCGAGTAGTTTCCATTATTGGATCCTGCCCAGATTAAAATATCTAATCTAGATTTAGGAGATACCTCTCTAACTTCCAAAATTGCCAAAAGATTTTGTTTCTCATGCCAAACAGGGTCAATTTCCTCTAATTTACTCCATTTGGAGACTCTATTCTCACAAAGGTAGTTCTTAAGATAAATACCTTTAACTCTTTTACATTCTTCCATAAACTCCAATGAAAAGCCTAGTTTGCTTAGGAGAGGAAGTCCTGCCCACGAATCGTCCCAGAATAGAGCTTGATCTCCTGCACCTACATCCCAAGATAAATAATTACTAATAATCCCTTTGCAGTCTTTAATAAAGTTCCAGATCCGCAATCCTTTAACATGTGAATGCACCCTGAATATATTAATGGGGTCCACATTGGGAATATATTTGTTTAATAATATTGTCGCCCATTTACTTCTAGATTCCTTATACATTCTCCACAATAGTTTAGCTCCCAGAGCTTGATTTTGCCATAACAGATTCTTGATGCCCAGGCCCCCCTTAGATATTGGTTTACATAAGGTATCCCATTTAATAAGGGCAAGTTTTTTGTCTTCTAATGGGCCTTGCCAGTAAAAGTCCCTAAACAATTTTTCTAAACTATTTTTAATATTGGTACGGAGGGGAAGGATTGACATATGATATGTGGGTATGGCTGAAAGAACTGATTTTATCATAGTCGCCCTCCCTAGTTTAGTTAACCATCTTCCTTTCCATGAACTCTTCTTGTTTTGTACTTTGGTAATGACTTGTTGCCATAGTTTGGAGGATAAGATTCCTTTGTCCAAATCAATGCCGAGATATTTGCATGGGAATTTACCAATTTTGTATCCCATCATATTACATATCTCCAATTCTACTTTCGGAGAGGTGTTAATAAAGAAGATTTCTGATTTAGTGGGGTTGACACGTTGTCTAGAGGCTTTCATATATACGTTTAAAATGTCTTTAAATGCTCTAGCTTCTTTCCTGTTAGCATAGCCAGGCAAAATCGTATCATCCGCAAACTGTTGGTGTGTAATAGTTGGAACGTTTTCTACTGCCTTCAACCCTAATATTTTACCTTCCACTTGGTTCTTTGTAATGGTTCTTCCTAACGCTTCTGCCAAAATGACACAAAGGAAAGGGGATAGCGGGTCTCATTGTCTAATTCCTCTAGAAATACCAAAAAAGCCTTCTAGAGTCCCATGATTAGTATTAAAATTTTAGGGGTAGAAATACAGTTAAAAATGAGATTAATCAATTGTTTTGAAAAACCAAAGGCTTCCATACATTTACAAAGAAATCTCCAGTCTACTTTATCATATGCTTTTTGTATGTCTACTTTAATAAGCATGCTAGTGTCCTTAATAACTTGTGCAGTATGAACTACTTCCTGGGCTATAATAATTCCGTCCAGGATCGATCTGTTTGCTACGAACCCTGTCTGTTCTTCAGATATAATGTTAGGAAGAAGTGTTTTAAGTCTATTCGCTAAACACTTAGAAAGAATCTCGTAAATAGTATTGCATAGGGATATGGGTCTGAAATCCCCTGGCTCCATACTTTCATTTTTCTTTGGGATTAAAGTGAAAAAGGTATTGTTAATTTCATTTAACAAAAACCCCGAATTTCTAGTTGCTTCAACTGCTTGCCATACTTCCTCACCAACAAAGTGCTAGTATTTTTGGAAAAAGCCGGCTTGGAACCCATCTGGGCCCGAGGCTTTATCCGGATGGAGTTGGAACACCGCTGATTTCACTTCCTCTAGGGATAATTTATTGTTGATCATCTTGTTATCTGCTTCCGTGATCAACTTGGGTATAGCTTTAAGCATTTCATTTTGTGCTTTCAGGTTAGTAGCTTTTGTTTTATTAAGAAAAGATTGGTAAAATTGGGTAAGGGCAGCCGATATCTGTTCATGATTTTCTGTGATGAGGCCCTCATCAGTCTTCAGTTTAGCAATTCTATTGATGCTTCTTTTGAAATTTGTGGTATTGTGGAAGAATTTGGTATTGTTGTCTCCTTCCTTAAGCCATGTTTCCCTCGACTTCTGTTTCCAGAAGATCTCTTCTTTAAGGAGGATTTCATTGTATTTATTCATTAACTCCTTTTCTTTGTGATAGCTTTGTTATTCATTCCTTGTGATATTACTATATTGTTAAGGTCAACTATCTCTTGTTCCAGTTGTACTTTTTCTTCGAAGATATTATAAAAATTATTTCTATTCCATTCTAATGCTTTATTCTTAATAATTTTTAATTTTGTTGTTAAGCAATACATTTTGGATCCTTTTATTGATATTTGATTCCACCATTCCTCTAAGAGGTTAATGGATTCCGGATTTTGAAACCACATAAACTCAAATTTGAATGGATTCCTGGATGGTTTTGAATCCTCTGTAATAGAGAGCCGTATCGGAAAATGGTCTGATTCTGCCTCAGGAAGAATTTCTGCAGAATAAAGCTGATTAAAGTTGGCAGAATTAGTTCTAATGAAAAACCTATCCAGCTTTTCCGCAATGTGACTGAAACCAGCTCTTCTATTATTCCACGTATATATGTTGTTGCTTGTGTTAATGCTTATTAAGTGATTATCCATAGCCCACCTACTAAAATCTTTGTGAGCTTGTGATAAATATTGTGAGCCTCCAAATTTTTCCTCCGGATCTAGGATGGCATTAAAATCTCCTCCAATAAAGAAGGGGTATCCTGAATTATCATTTAAAAAGAGGTGTATGTCATGCCATACTCTCCTTTTTTCTTCGTTAAGAATAGGTCCATATACATTGATTAAGATGAATTTCAAATTAGATGTTAGACTTTTGATATCTAAAGCCATCCAATTATTATTATTAGATGTTGGTAATGCTGAAACTTTTCGGGGGTCCCATAATGTCGCTAACCCTCCGGAATGACCTATAGAAGATACAAATTTTGATTTCCATATGCCTAATTTCTTACTTACCTTGGCACTTTCTTCTTTATTAAGTTTGGTTTCCTGTAATAAAATAATTTTGGATTCGAAGGTTTTTAGGTATCTCTTGATTAATCTCTGTTTATTAGGGGCATTTAGTCCCCTAACATTCCAAGTAGTGACTTTCATTGTCCTTTGGGAAGGCACTTCCCCTTCCCTGTGCACAAAATATCAGCAATCTTTTTTTGGTTACCTGCATTGCCATCTAAAGATCTCAATTCAACAGCTAATTTCCTACCTCTTTTCTTTTTAATTCTGTTAATATTAGGTGTGCTTAGGCTGCCTTTGTTCATGGCTATGCCCAATTGTCTATTTTCGTTTGTAATCCCAAAGAGGCCTTCAATTGCATCCTTAACCAATGTTAAGTTTCCGACAGACAATATTACCGAATTGACCCACTGATCCGGGCTTTTTTGTTCATTTTCTGTTTGAGCGAGGGGTTCATCCCTCTCTATAATCTCTTTACCAAATATTTCTATTATATCTTCTAATTTCCCAGATAGATCCAGGTTTAGAGATTCTAACTCTACAGGGATTGAAACAGCTTGTTCCACCCCCTTTTCAATTTGGATTGCATTTGTCTCATCCTTTTTTGTGTTAGGCCTATCTTTTTCTTCTTCTCTAATTTTTATATCTAATTGGCTTGAATTTCTAACCGAATTACTCGGAAGGGCATTTTCTGAGACTTCCTTTTCTGGAGAAGAGGAGAGGGAAGGTTGAGTCAACCTACTGTCCTCATCCTCCTTTTCTTTTGGAATACATTCATGAATTAGCTTAATTAAGGTTTCCTTTTGGTATTTTAATTCATCAAAATCACAACTCTCATCCATAAACATATCCATTAATTCATCCGTTAGTGATTCACCTAAGTAATTAATGATTTGATTATCTTCCTCTTTACATTTGCTTTCCTGATCTTTTGTTGGTACTATATTAGAACATTCAAGTTTCAGAGTTTGCTCTGTTCGTAGATCATTCCCATTTAGATCCACAACACTATTTACTTCACATTGTAAGCAGATTTTATTATTATTTCCTAACTCAATCTATTCTAAATTAGTCTCCAGATTATCCTTCTCAGGGGATTTATGCATAATTTTTTTGATGTATTTTTAATTTCTGGATATGGTGGCTCATTTACTTGAGGAGTTTCTAAGTTTTCAATAGGTATGTTAATTAATTCCTTAGTTATTATGTTTGCTTCTTGTTCATAAGTAATTGAAGTTGGAAATACATTTCTCTGAGGTGGTTTAATAGTTTTGCTAGGTGGCAGAGGGGAGGTGGGAATAATTTCATATGTTGTTCTATCCTGAACTGCATTTTCAAAATTTCCTGTTACAATTTGGGTATCAGGATTAATATTATTGTCCACTTCCAATTCAGTTTCCATGATCTTAAAAAGAGGATAATTTTCCTCATCTCTTTGTGGATGAATGAATTCCTTATTGTTCGGACATGCGGTAATGCTCACAGGCAATGTTGAGGGAGAGGGATTATTTAGTTCTAGATCCCTTGTAGGATTAATTGAAAAACCACCTCTATCATTACAGAACTGAATCTCCATATCTTTATCAAGTTGAGTTAATAGATTTATGCTTTTGTATGGTTTCGGAGGAATTGTATTTACTTCAATAAAATTCTCTAAGATTGTAGGATTGATTATAACAGAGTTGGAATTAAAACTTAATTGAATGGGGGAGATGTACTTTTGATGAAAATCCATTTCCATAATGATTGTTTTAACAGCCTGTTTAAGTGTTGGCTCAACAATCCTGATGAATTTACCAATTTTATTGCCTATAGTACAAATAATCTCCCTACTTGATAATTCCAAAGGCAGATTTTTAAGAGAGAGAGCCTTTTCTACTTTAAAATCCTTTAGATGCATTGGATTAAACAATGGCAACCAGTCAAACAAAGAGAAAGAAATATTCCTAAATTTAGTCACATTCTTTTCCATAATGTTGTTCTTCAAATTTTTATTATTGCATTCTATATAGATGAAATTATCCATGAGGTGAGATATACCTACCTCCCCCGGCAGTTGTGTTGCTAATCCTTCTATCAAATCATTAACAGGTACTCTTGTGCCATTCCATAAACAAATCAACCCCATTTCTGCTAAACATTTCTGATGCTACAAAATGACATCATTATCTACAATGATTGTATCATAGTGCAAACCATAATTAACCTTACCTGATTTTTGATGATTAATTCGCCTATGAGGAGGTGTGTAGGCTGCATTCTTAGAGTCATTATGGAATTTAACATCATTAAAGCCATGATTAATCAGATTTTTTTGATCTTTACATGATGATGGCCTCTCCAACCTTCTACGGTGAGGAGGACTATATTTTGTAATGCTATTCATTGAGTCTTCACAATCAGAAAAAAGAGTTGTACCATTTTGTTTAATTTTCCCCTCACAAAAAGGGGGGGTTTTAGCATGATAAGGGTAGGGCTTTTTGGCTTTAGGATGGAATGCATCCTCCTTGTGTTGTTGGGCCCTATAGCCCTTATCCACCAAAACCCTAGTCCTTTTATGCGAGGGTGTGTATGATTTTATGCTTTTATCATCCTCCCTAAGCAGATCAAAGGAATTGTTCAAAGAGATGCTGAAAAAACTGGGAGATGGAGAGTGCCTTAGTACCTTTTTCTTACTCTTTACCATTTTCCATGTAAAATTTTGCTTCGGTATGCTCATGGGAGGCGCTTGAGTAGATAAAATCCTGCCTCCCCCCTTAGCAGATTGGGGTTCATCGGATCTATATTCTGTTTTATACTTAGGTTTATCTGCTTTGGCGATCTTGTAGCCTAAGGCCATCTTTCTTGCATACTTGGTCTTAGCATAAAAACTTAATTTTATGTCCAAAGATTGAACTAAAAAGATTTTTGGCCTTGTTACCCTACTCCATGAAGGGCTTAAATTATTTACCCTAGATTCTGGAATAGGTAACAAAACCCTAGTTGTATCTTTATACAAATCTTCCCGCAGTCCTTTCTCCTTCTTTTTAGCTAATGGAGATGCTTTAGAGGATTCAGCAAAGGACTTGATCATGGCAGGATCGGAGTTTGAGGGTTTTGCCTGTGCTCAATTGTGAGTATCAAGCACTTCCATTTCTGCCTCCAGATCTACATTTTGTTTTGCCTCCTTTAAACTTATTTCTTTTTGCTTAGCGATAAATTCCTTCAAGTGTTCATATGTTGGATGAGGTTGCTCTTTTTCCCTACAATCCTTCTGTTTATGGCCATAGAGGCAGCAATTGAAACAGTAGCTAGTGAATTCCCCATCTTTGTTTCTCTCCTCTGTGGCCGGTTTGTAAATATCTGCCTTAGGTCTGGATATACCTTTACTATTAGCATCTTTCACCAAACCTAGGTTAGAATGAATCAAACCTAGCTTGATCTACCGCCTTTGAAAGGCTTTTTCTCTTTGCAAGTGACTATTTCACATTTTTGCTGCTCAAATCCTTAGTTGTGAATAGTTCAATTTTTCGCATATTTATTATTTATGTGTATTTTTGTATATATTTATCTATTAGTAGGAGCTTTTTATTCATATATTTATATATGCGTTTCTTTCTTCTCTTTTCTCATTTATTTGTGTATTTATATTTTAGTATGTTTCTTTTGTTTCCCCCTTCTTGGGTTCTTTGTATTTCTTTTTGTTTTTTCTTGTGTACTTATGTAGCCTCATTATTTTTTGTTTTTCTTCTCTCCATAATTTTACATGTTGTCTCTTCTCTCAAACTCTTATTATATCTCTTGAGTGAGGTTTGGTCTACATCTTTTTTTGTTGCAAATCCTTCACTCTCTCATCTTGATGATGGATCACGGAGTGTGATTTGAAACGTTAATGCTAAAAAATATACACAATCAAATCCAAAAATGAATTTGCATTAAATATGGATTGTGGGAATCTGATAATGGTAACATTCCTCCCCTTAAGAAGAAACAAAACCAAAGGTGTATGAATATTGTCTTCACATTTGTGAAAGGAATATGAAGGAAGAAAATGAAGAATGTATGAAGTCCCTGGAAATTGCTCATTTGTCTCCATGTCAACAATGAAAGTTGTCACATTAAAAATAGGTGTTCTTGGCCACACATGTGAATACAACTATCTAAAACCTAGTAGAGATGTGTGTAGAATAAGATCCAAAGACTCAAGTATCTCCTCCAAAGTTAAAGGTGCCCCCTGCAAATGTTGATCAAGAGTATCCACAATCATGTCAGACTATGATGAATGATCATGTGGAAAATGAACAAGAGGATCCTCCACAACAATTGAAGAAAAAGAAACTTCATCAAAGAGAAGATAAATGTCATAATAGTGTCTACCAAGTCTGAAATATGAGACTCCACAAACAAACCTGCAATTTATATCAAATAGTTATCCCATGAAACTAGATCTAGAAGACGATGTAGATTTTACTAAAGTGAATAACAACTAGTAGTGAATGTAGCAACACATGTATCCTCAAAAACAAAAGTAGTTAGAGGAGAAGGAATGCAAGGATCAAGAATCGGATTACATTTGAGAATACCCAGGTTTAAGTAACCAAATTTCTCCTTGAAATCAAAGTTCACATTAGGAGTGTGATCAAAAGCCAAAGGATCAAAACTATCATTAGGTGCAGAGTCTGAAAAGGTATATAACCAAGATGTGTGATTAACCATGCTAGTAGCAATTATCTCTCAACTTTTGAATTCTTGAATGGTAACTAAATTAGGTGTGAATTCCACAATCTTCCATGTTCCACCGTGGGTGATTTGATAGATAGAACTTGAAGATTGTTTGAAAAATGGCATACACACAAAACATCATTGAAAGTTTCATCCTCAATATCAATAAAACCTTTCCCAATATCAATAATTTTTTAAAAATGTATTGTACTTGTGTAGGTGGATCATACAACTCTTCTATAAAAAATAAGTTGCTTCAAATTTGACTTTGTTGAAAATATGTTAAATTGTTTGGGCTTTCTATACACAATAGCACAATTTGTTTGACCTCAAAGTGTACTTTAAAATCAACTACCTTCTAGATTTGATTTTGAAAGCTCTACTTCAAACCTTCACCAATTTCACCTCTAGTGTTCGACTAGAGAAAATAAAAGGCAATTCTAACTTTCAAGGCTACTTTGAACTTAATGATGAACTTAGATTTCCTCTAGGAAGATCCCAAAATACTCGCACTAAGAAACAAGAGATAAGAACCCTCGTAGAAATTGTCATTCTTTCAAGCCTTTCTAATTCTTCAATATATCATCATATGCAAGAGAATATCATATTGTGCTTTCAAGAACAAATGACTCTAGATTCGTAAAACTATGTTAACTCATAACTCACATCTAGTTATAGTACCATGTTAGATTTGGTTGTGAAGCCACCCAAGATTAGAATGATTGAAGGAAAGAAAGATTGAATCTAGAGATAAACAAAACTTAGCACTCCCTTGGCATTGAACTACTTAGCACTCATGAATAAGTGAGCTCATGAACTTAGCATGGGGAGAGGTAAGGTCTATTTATATAGCAAAATATGGGTATATAATTTCAAGGGAATAATAACTCCCATCTACCCAAAATATGTGGAATTTTTACATACTTGATAAATGTCAAATGCATGGTTATGCCAACTCAAGTAAAGACAAAGGAATGGTTATAAGAGGTAGAAAATATGTCAAAAAGAGAGTGACATTCAACTACCAAAAGGTGGGTGTGAATGATATATAATTAAAGGATTATGTCATGTATCCTCACCCTAACCATTTTAATATAACCTAAGCAAGCTTAATAATATGTTTTAGAAAAATAAATATTCCCTACTAACATAAAATAAAAATAAAAAAATCCTACATTAACAAAAAAGGCTAGACATTGTCAGATGGCACCTAGTTCAAGTTTTTATACTCATTTGAAGTCTAAGATCATTGGACGATGTCTACTCTACATGATTGTAGCACTCTCTATATTGAGTCTGAAGTCGCACACACAAAAATGCGGAAGAATGGTTGTGTTGTATAAGTGTTTACCTAAGTCAAACGTTGTGTTGGTTTACGCCTTCATTGCAGCAATGATTGATGAAAAAAGAGTTTACATTCAGAAAGGGCAGAGGCAAAAACCTTAATGAAAATGCTTGAATTAACATTCAACTATGTTAATTCAAAAGAGGTATAAAATATGTCCAAAAGAGAGTGTGACATTCAACTACCAAAATGTGGGTGTGAATGACATATAATTAAAGGATTATGTCATGTATCCTCACCCTAACCATTTTAATATAACCTAAGAAAGCTTAATAATATGTGTTAGAAAAATAAATATTCCCTACTAACATTAAAAAATATATATTAAAATTAAAAATCCTACATTAACAAAAAAGGCTAGACATAGTCAGAGGGCACCCTAGTTCAAGTTTTTATACTCATTTGAAGTCTAAGATCATTGGACGATGTCTACTCTACACAATTGTAGTACTCTCTATATCGAGTATGAAGTCATGCACACAAAAATGGGGAAGAATGGTTGTGTTGTATAAGTGTTTACCTAAGTCAAACATTGTGTTGGTTTACACCTTCATTGCAGCAATGATTGATGAAAAAAGAGCTTACATTCAGAAAGGGCAGAGGAAAAAACCTTTATGAAAATGCTTGAATTAACAAAGGTTACCTTAGGTATGAAACCCATGGCTTGAAGTCAGTCTCACATAAGGCTTGATGTTGATCAAATGACGTTGATTCATACATATAAAGCTTGATCATGATTATTGAAACTTGAATGCTTGAATCTTTGATTACAGACTTGTGCTCAATTGTCTTGAATATGCTTGATTAAATGCTCATAATAAATCTAGTTAGAGCTCAAATGAGAGAGGGAGTTGTATTTATATGCAACTTACACCTTTTTGAAATTAGATTCTAAGGAAGACCGATATTAGGGAGCAATTTCCCACTGCAAACAAAGTTGACCATAGTAATTCAATGTTTGGTGCCAAATTGCTTGGACGGGAGCAAAAGACACCTAGTCCACCAAGACATGGGCATTTGGTGCCCCAATCCTAGTAGTTTGTGCCAAAACAAAGGTCATGAGTAGGGGATTGCACCAAGTTTTTGGAAATGATTCCAAAACTAAGTGCAAACATGAAGCATGTACGTTAGGTACAATCATCAAAGTGTGTCCAAAGTGAGTGCAAAATTGTAAAGGGATACAATTTACTTCACAACAATTATATTTATGTATTATTTATTACCTAATAATTATATATCTATATTATGCACTATTTCCCAACACCCCCTTTAATGAAAATATTTTCTTAGATGTCAATTTAAATTAATAATACATTTAAGCCCCACTTGTTTTTCTAGTTTCTTCCCCCTTTCGTACAATAAAATTGCCATTATCATTCTACACTCCAAGGGATCCCAAATGAACACGAATTGTTCAAGAGGATATTTGATCATATCTTACTTATACCATGACAAACAATTTTGAATTAACGCTAACATAACCATTATGCAGATCCATTGTCCTAACTTGAACCAAATATATTTCATATTTTATGATTCGGGTCCATAATCCTACGAAATTCTTTAGTAATGAACTTCACCATTTTTGCACTCTTATATTCACCAAAAGCTAATTTGATATTATGTTTGAAATTTGTGAAGAGATGGTATTGTAAAATGAGATAGAGATATGAGCAGTTTTGTTTGAACCAAACGAGATAATTCTCCTTGTCTAGGGTTTTGATGCTTCAGGTTTTCTCTTAGAGGAAATAATATGCTCCCTTTGTTAAAAATATGCTTTCCATAGAACAAGCAAGAGCCTTAGAATGCTATGCCTCCATATTGGATTGAAGCTTCCAAACCACTTCACCACCATCTAAGACATCACTTCCATAACAAGAACCGTCATAAACACAACTAAAACTACCTTTTAATGTATTCTCCATTTGTAGAGTTGCAACTGGTCCATGTTCACATTTTCAGGTAGTCAAAAATGACTCATAACAACCCACCCAATCACTTAACGCGATGCAATTCACACCAACATAATCTCCTTGTCAATTCCAACGAGAGTTATTATTGGATAGCAACTAAAAACTATAATTTTTATTATTTCTAATTTTTGTCAAATGAACACAATGGACATAAATCTGCAAAGAAAGAGACGCTGCAAACTCCAAATTTTGCACACGGTCTATGGCATCCACTAGTCCTTTGTTTATGCCACTTGACTTACAACAAATGAACACGGAAAAAGGTGGTGGTGTCATGCAAAGTCTATGGTATCTCTAATAATTAAGTTCATGCAAACGGGTTGTGACAGGTGTTAATGGATGTAGGCCTAAATTCTCTATTCCTCTAGTTGCAAGTGATCCCAGTGCTCTTAGGTAGTAGTTGTTGGCACTTGTTGATGAAAACAGAAATTTGTTACTTCTATATCAACCTAGCAAGGGAAGTAAAGAACCAAGTTGTTAAATAACAATATGGAAAGATTGATCAAAATCAATGCTTTGTCCTCCTTGCTTACTCTTGCGAACAAAGTGTTGTGTCCTACAGTTTAGAAGACATAAATTGGATGATTGTAAGCATAGATCTCTGCCAGAGGAAAAAAAGTGGAGCAGAGATTGTAGAAGAGGGCATTGGTGGCTGTGTGCAGGTGTATCAGGTTGTGTGATCTAGGTCAGGTTGGCTAAGCCCCCATGTTTGCAGTTTGAGTTTTGGCTTTGTACGTGACAAGCAGTCCAATGTTTCTTGATAATTGTGTTTCCTCAATCATATACACCTAGCCCAATTTCTCTGTGGCCTCTTGGATGTGGCATTTTTTTATGGCTTGTAATTGACCATTCTTCTTAGGAAATGTACCCTTTTTTTGGTTTCGTAAGGCTCTCAATATAACCCTCACTTATCTACCAAAAAATAATGTTCTACTTCCCAATAGCTTGAACTAATGGATGTAATGGTTTTTCAATAATAGCATGTAATTGACTATTCTTCTTGGCAGCGTATTTGGTTTCATGATGGCCAATAGAACCCTCACAATAAAAAATTAGCAATATATTTGTTGTGGTGGCATAAAACTCACATCAACAGAAATTTAGCACCCCCAAAAAAACACATTGTGGTGATGATGTCCTACAGTGCCTTGTCAAATTGTTCTTCATATTTGGATTCATCTATGACAACTTGAAGTTCTTCATTCAACTTGTCCACTTGATTGTCTTCATCTCCAAGGATGCATGAAACCTTTTGCAATTCATTTTGGAAAACCACCTCTTGAATCATGAATGAAATTTCACCAAGGATTTCCTCTTCTTCAAACTTGTGATGATCTTCTTGTAATTCTTCACCCTCGAGATTTTCTAAATGTTTATCTTCTCTTGCTGTCATTTCTCTTCCTCGAATGTATTCTATTGCTTTCTTGATTTCCTTCTCAACACCATCCTCTTGTGGAGTAATGTGTGAAGGTTCATCAGTTAACAACACCCCAACTTGTTCATCAGTTAATAATCTTCATAACTTTCAAGAGTAAAAGTAGGGAAAGGTACAACTTGGTGTGTTTCAAATGGAAGTTCCTGGTTGAGTCTTGGTTGACCGTTAACAACTTTAGGAGGCTGAAGTTGGTGATGAATCCTCCCACTGGCATTAGAATCAAACTCATGAGCAATCAAGGCAGGAACAATCTTAAACTCAAGTCCATGGAATATTGCTTCCGGCAACTTGTCCTTGTCTAACATGAACCATGCATCCTTGTGTATCTCTATCAACATTTCTTAAAAAATCAAGGGTTCCAAATGAGTTTATCTTCAAATAGTTCTCCAAGTTGTTCAAATGCAACATCAAAATGTAGCACCCCCAAAAAACAGAATTTTCACTCTAAAACTGCACTTTGTCCCTATGGAAATAGAATTTCCACCCCAAAAATGGCCAAAGTCCCTATGAAGGGTAAGTTTCCATTGCAAAAATGATCAAAGTCCCTATGAAAGGTGAATTTCCACTGAAGAAATCATAAAATTCCTTGAAGGGATCGCTTTTCCACTCATTGGGGATATTTACAAGTAAAAACTAAGAGTCAAACCTATTAGTCCCTAAACTAGTCAAATTTCCCCTCCAAGACATAAGGATCAAGGACAAACTACAAGAGTCCATATGCATATCTATTTTCCCCTGGACTCTACACTTATAAAATTTTGGAGGAGAATTCGGGGTGGAAAGTCCTTTCGGGCAAGGATTTTCCCTTTGTCCTTGCAAGGATGGTTTTTCCACTAGTGTTACACTTAGAAGCTTTTGGGCTTGGAATGGGGAAAGTCCCTAAGGATGAAGAATCTCCACTTGCCCTTGTCCTCATGAAATTTCCAGCTTGTCCTTAGGAACCTATGTTTTCCACTTGGATAGTATGGATTCCAACTTGTCCCTATGCCCATGAAATCTCCCTAGTCACTGTGCAAGTCGAATTTCCCTTGAGGGATAACGTGAGTTAATGAAGAAGTGAAGGGTGAAAATGGAAGTGATCCTTGAACCCATTGATTTTCCCCTTGGATTTTGGTTAAAAATAATTAAGGATTAGTCCATGTACTAATCGAATTTCCATATTTGGGAATCATGGAAATAGACCAAATGAATTTGTGAAGAAGCAACTTGTCCCTATACTAGTCAAATTTCCCTTGAAGGCATGGTTGAAGGCATGAAATGCAATTTAGTAAAATACAAGGGAAATGAATTAAAATTCAATATACACAAGTTTCAATGGGCAAAACTTTTATCCCATAGTATTTGTGTGAATGCAACTCAAAGTGAAAACACCTTTAAAAGACCACCAATGATAGTAAATAAAATACAATATAAAGGAGTTGACCAAGGCTTGGAGTCAAAAGAAGAGTTAGACAATTTGTGAAAGAGGTGAAATTGAGTAGAAGGGGAGCTGCTAAGAAGCATAAGTCTCTAAGGAAGTTTGAATACGGTCAAGGTCCAAATCATCCAACATTGAGAGTGAAGATCTGAAATCCCAAAAGAGGTCCATAGGAATCGTTGCAAACAAGGAGGGAATTCAAGTGCAACCAAAAGAACATAGGCAATTGTAGATCTGAATAACCAAAATCTGAAGGACCCCTAGGAGCTATGATTTTGCAAGAGAAAATCAGAGACTACACAAAAACAAGTGATAAAGGTGTTTGGAGAGTTGAATCTGATTTGCATAAAATTTTGAGACAAGACCCAAAGGTTCCAAAGAGTTGTTGTTTGAAGGGAAAAATCAAAGTTCAAAGACCAAATTCAAGTAACCAAATTCCCAAGTTCTCCATTCATATCTGAGATCATTGCTAAGTGTCTAGGCATTATTTCGCTAGGTCTTAAGGGAAAAATCATCAAGGT
The DNA here is from genome assembly GCA_027943335.1 of Chamaecyparis obtusa. Taxonomy (NCBI): domain Eukaryota; kingdom Viridiplantae; phylum Streptophyta; class Pinopsida; order Cupressales; family Cupressaceae; genus Chamaecyparis; species Chamaecyparis obtusa. The sequence continues at coordinate 16,706 of BSBK01000056.1, forward strand.
AAGCCCTATTTGCAAACCGTGTCCTCAAAAAATCAGATTTGCATCTTATTGTAAGAGGGTTTTTTTTTCACTTCTAAATACTTTAACCTTAATTGGAATGTGCTCTTATCAATTAACAATATGATTTGGTGAAGTTTAAGTCACTAGTTTTGAGAATGGAGGGATGTTTCAGACTTATTCTCAAAATTTGTCTCAAAAACCTGTCTGATCCTAGGACATTACCCCATTATTAGACCTCATAGTCTATGTTTGGGGTGATATTTAGCAAAGTAGTGCATTGATTTCTATGCTTTTTTGGACATGTTGCAAGTCTGTCCTCTGAAAAATCAGAGTTTGTGCATTGGTAAGGGAGTTTGATGTAGAAGCATTTTGGGTTCTTGTCAATCCTGTATCACCAAAAAAAATAAAATTAAGAGTTATTAGATGTGCCCGGTAGCTACTTTTGGGCTCTCGGTGAAGTATTCTTGTTTCCATCGATGGGGCTCAGTTGTTGCTAGATTCGGTTGTTCACCAAGTTGGTTCAGTTGTTCATCGAGTTGGTTTCGGTTGCTCGGTAATCTTGCTCACTGAGTGGTTTATTTTGGATCTTTGTTGAGGATGACTTATGTATTTAATTTTGGTCGCGGAGTTAATGGTTGCATCAATCATTGGGAAGTGTGTGGACCTAAATCTGGGTCGATTCTCCAATGTTGGATCTTAAGAATCTTTAGATCCGACCTGTTCAGTGGCCTCTTGTATAAATAGAGTAGTATGTTGTAGATCTTAGGAGTGGATTTAGAAGATAGAAGTTAAAGTTTGGTAGATCCTCTCATGTATGAGGATTGTTTGTATTTGATTTATGATTGTATTTGGTTGTAAGCGAGAAGGCCTTACAACCAGCATGTTGCTTGTAAGCTCGGTTATTGATGAATAAAAGGTGAAATTTCTAGTTTTTATGCATTCTCTCTCTCTCCCAGTCTTGTGTTGTTGCTTCTGAGTGTTGATCTTATAGGCAGGTTGGTAGTTGGGTGTGCCTTTGGCCCCATTCTCCTCCCTCCTTGCACCAATTGGTATCAGAGCGAGGTTAGATCTGGTTCCTTCTTGTAAGCCCTAGTTGATATCTTGTTGTGGGTTGGTAGATTGTGATCTGACCTGCAATTGCAGAGGGTTTCAAGATGGTTCGTGGGAGGCGAGATGCAGATCTAGGCTTAGCAAATATGCTAAGACAGATTGTTGCTAGATTAGAAGTTGTTGAAACAACCCAGTGCAGAGGAAGACATCTTGATGATGTTAGTGATGAAGAAGCTGAGGATGAACAGGGTGAAGTAGAACCTGCACCTGTGATGGATCAAGGTGAAGAAAGACTTTTGAAGGCATTAACAAATTTGAAGGCTACACCGCATTTCAATCCTCCTAAATACAGTGGAAGGTTGGATTCGAATGAGTTGATGGATTGGATAACCAAGATAGAAAAGTATTTTGAATATGAAAATGTTTCAAAGGAAAAGAAGGTGAAAATTGCAAGTACAAAATTGAAAAGTCATGCATCCTTATGGTGGGAGCATCTCAATTGGACAAAAAGAGGAAAGGCAAAGACAAAATCAAGGTATGGAATAAGATGGTGAATAAATTGAAAGGCAAGTTTCTACTTTGTGATTATCAGATTAACCTAGTTAGAAGAATGCAAAGTTTGAAGTAGAAAGATAACTCGGTAAAAGATTATACTAAGGAATTCTATAGATTAGACATTAGATCTAGACATATGGAGGATGAGGTAGAAAAAATTGCTAGATACTTGAATGGGTTAAGAGTTTCTATTTAAAAGGAAATCAGTTTGGTTAAGTTGGAAAGTATTGAAGAAGCTTATCAATTTGCCCTAAAAGCTGAGGAGAAATTGAACAAAAGACATGAGCAAAGACAAAGAGGAAGAGGTACATCTTATGGTGAAAACAGTAGATCTGATCAAGACAAAACAAATCAGGATAAAGGCAAGACTGAGTGGAAAGGTGAAAGTTCTTCTAGGGGAAGAGGCAATAACTACCGAGGTGGCTATTGATCTTATGTTGCTTGTAAGCTCGGTTATTGATGAATAAAAGCTTAAATTTCTAGTTTTTATGCTCTCTCTCTCTCTCTCTCTCTCTCTCTCTCTCTCTCTCTCTCTTGTTGTTTCCGAGTGTTGATCTTGCAGGCAGGTTGGTAGTTGGGTGTGCCTTTGGCCCCATTCTCCTCCCTCCTTGCGTCAGGGTTTGATCTATGCATGTGGCAGTTTGAATGAGTCAATTTAATCATGATTTTGATGTCTCAACAATATGATTGCACCCTATTTGTAGAAGATGTCTTCATCATGATTTTGATGTCTCAACAATAGGATTGCACCCTATTTGTAGAAGATATCTTCAGACATGTGTCCTCAAAAAATTTCTCAAACTTCATGACTTCAAGATTCTGATTTTTTCTAAGTTTGTAGAAGCAAAGGGACTATTTTGTGCTCTTAAGTTGGCTTGTCTTCAGACAAGTCCTCAAACTTCAAATCTCTTGTATTTGGTTTTAAGTTTCATTTGCAACCTTCTAAGCGATTGTTTCAAGGTCGTGAAATCCAAATTAAATGGTTCAATCAAGATATTAAGGGTTTGAAGTTAATTTCTCAGTCAAATTTCTTTACAAGATCATTAACTTCATGCCTTCTTTTCTTTTGCAGGGGTGATTGCATTTGACACTATTAAGCAAGGAGGACAAGGATGGAACAATCAAGAGAATCTTTAGGAAATCACAATTCCTATACATGTTGATCTTGATCCACTCAAAGACTAAGGTGTGCAAGATGGGGACTAGGCTACAAGGACATTCATGTGTTCCTATGCAAGGCAACTTTCCACTTGATTAAATGCTTGAAGAATAAGGACTATCTTATAGAGAGATCAACTTGTCTCTATTAACATCAATTTTCCATAAGGATAAAACAAGATTAAATTCAAGGACAAGTTGTTAGGGACTCCAATGTGTCCCTATAGGAATTAAGGCTAAAGGATTTTGAGCCAAGAAGGTAACAGATAAAGGTATCAAAGATGTCCAAAACAATGGCAAAGGGGGACTTCATCACACGAGGATATGATCAAATCATGCAAAGGTCAACAAATGAGAAAGATTATCATCATCAAACATCTAAGGACATGAAAATTTACAAGTCTAATCAAACAAGTACACCAAGGGATGTTCGAGGTTAAGTCTTTCCATATGTATGGATGACTCCAACACCAAGGTTTGCATGGGATCAAGAACAAGGACATTAAAGATAGGATTCTCGTCAAGAGAGTGATCCTGATGATGATCAAGTCATGCAAGGAAATGTATTGAAGAAGATCCAATATACCAAGGAAGATGTCAATATGTTCAAGAGATTAGCCCAAGGATCAAGTTCAAAGGTGAAGAAGACAAATAATTCCAAACAATGAAGGTTGAAATACAAAGGATTCGAGTATTACAAGGTCTAAACATCCAATAGAAAGGACTCCAAGGACAAGTAAGAATTCTTAAAAATAATGAACTATAATTGATATTTCAAGCCAATAGGTAGAGTGCATTTAATGCATTGCCACAATGCAATTTTTTCATTGGTTCTTGTGTCATTGAATTTTCTTATTGGCCAACAGGGTGATGCCTCATTGTCATTAGATGTGCATTAAATATTTGAAACAACCCTAATTAGGGTTTATTGTGAATTAATCTGGGTCATTGATTCTAATTTAATATTGGTCGTACATTATAATTAAGACTCCTATATAAACCCCACTCCTCTCATTTGTAAAAGAGAGAGACTTATTGAAATTGTTGTCATAATGCTATCAAAGTAAATATTAATTCATTGTTGGTCTTCATGGTGGATTACTTGTGTAGCTTTGGAATATTGCACGGTTTCTACATTTCCTCACTTGGGGTAGGATTTTATTTCATGTTGATTAGAAAGTGTTTAGTTAAATGGAAGTGATTATGGATGCATCTTTGGTGAACTCACTTAGACCAAACCACTAGCTACTTGTTGATTGTAAGTTTGTCTTATGTGGTCAAATGACATATTCATAAACTTTACTTCGATCATTGCTTGCACATTGATATGCATTGATGAATGGTGTTAATGGAATGGTGATAGTTTGAACATCTTACATCTACCTTGGGATCGCACTAGCTTGATTGATGTCATTGGCCAAACTATGTCTAGCAGTCACAAAGGCATTCATTATCTTTTACATTCTAGGAATAGAGTAGCTTTTTAAACCCTTTCCCTTTGTAGTTTGTTTGGTTAGAAGTATTCGAAGTAGTTGATATCCATGGAATGAACAACGTAAATCCCTTTCTGACATCCAACATATCACATCATTATAATCAATTTAAGTCCACAATAAGAAGAAACATTGGGGTTGTCTCATTTGATCACACAATCCATATACATTGTTTAGCACATGAGCTTCCTTATTCAAGAGAGGGTTTGATAATTGGTGTTTCATCCTACATGTTGTAGTGGCATAAAACTCACATCAACAATATTGTAACTGTATATTGTTCTATCTGCCAATAGCCTTTAACTAATACTACCATGCCTAGATTTTCCAAGAAAACGAACTAAAGGAACACGTTAAGAACAATATATTGCTATTTCTACTGATAACCTTGAACAAATTAGAAATAATTATTCATAGACATGCTAAGATTTTTCCATTCACACCCTAAAATAATTTGGTACAAAGGAACGAACAGATAAAACCACATGAAAAGAATAATTCAAATCCCTGATGAGGCCACACAAGAAATAAAATATCTACAACACTTAGCAATAAGGAAATTTCTAAGTGCTCGAAAAACTCACACATGTAGAAGACAAATTCTCAATCTAACATATAACCAGAAATACACATTCAAAAATGCAAAATCCTATTGCCAATCTAACAGCAATCAAGCTTTGCCATAGCTCTATTCAGATAGAACAGTTGTGTTTCATAAAAGCATGATTCAGTGTCTTAAGACTGAATATGTCTACGCTCATTAAGATGATAACTCTCTGGAGGAATCGACAGCCAAGAAAAATTTAGGCATTTGAAAGTCTGAAGTAAAATCAAGCAGATTCCTGGAGCTCTCTTTTATTTGTGGGCCCAAATTTGAAGAAACACTTCTTGTCACCCAAGACAAGACAGTGCTAGAGCTAAGAATTGGTTTCTGCTTCACAACAAGAGTATGTTATTCCATGGAGGGCCTCTTGAACCTCTGCTTTACCAGATCATATGGAAAGTAAGATATGCACTCCAGTTGAACTTCTGGTTCAGAAGCAGCATTTCCCGATGGAGCCCTTATATCTGCTTTGATGTATTGATTCAACTTGTCGTTGTACTCGCATATAAGAACCAATTGCTTGGAGATTATCCCATATATCATCCTTCTATGGACTGATGAACACATTGCAATATCAAATGGTGTTAGTAATGGAACATACATTAACCAATATTGAAATCAAATCATCAAGATAACATACTCTTAATCTCTAGAATGATTTTTAGGATCTGTTCTAAGGTGTCAAATACTTGCATCTAATGTTGTATTGCTTGGAATATTGCACATTCTCCTAGCAATCTTTGAGATTCAAATATTGAATTCTAGACTCAAGAAGCAATTTCATTTCATTGTGATGTGCAAAGCACAGAGTGGAGGGATATGCAACCCCATGCCAGCAAAAGATGGCTCAAACAAATTACTTGCCAGCAATGGTTGTATTATTGATTTTGTAAAGTTCCAATAGCATCTTTCCACTGCCATCCCTGCTGTTTTAAATCTTCAAATGAAGTTATCTTTTTTGGCTGCAATTCGTTCACAGCAAATCAAAGTCTCAGAAACCTCCCCAGATATTTCCAGTTTATAATGCACGAAAGAACAGGTTTTGAATAACTAAGTGAAAATTCAGACTCCAATACTTACAGTACAAATCTTGAAAGAAGAAGAATCTACCACTTGGACATTAAGTTCCTTGGGATTGTTAGACCAGACTATCTCTCCCTTTTCTACCATCTTGATTGGATCTACATATATCAACTTAGGCTTGTCTGTAAGAATCAGCTGCATTTTTTTGTTATAAAGTTTCCGTACTTTCTTAACCAAGGAAGTCATCACAATGGACTCGCCTGGATCCAGAAACTTCTCCCTACAAAAAAATGAAAGGTTTATCTTTTCAGACAATATGGTCTAATTCTTAGAAATATTCTAGCAAATTAGCAGACCTAGGACACATAAGACACTATATATTCAATAAAGGACCCCTTGAACCAAGGGGAGTGTGTAAGGCTTCTTAGTTTCTATTTTACTGGTTTAATACAAGATGTAATCATATAAGAAGATTATGTGAAGCAGCAAAAATTGGTAAAAAATGTAATGTTCTACATCAATGCAGTTCTTACCTTATATCTTAATGAGAGATAATGAACGACAGTGTAAGCGTTACAAATATACCTTCTAGAATATTGATAGCACCTTCTGTATTGTTGAAATCATAATTATGGTTTCTATCTATATTGGCAGTTTAGGCTTGGAGTTGCGTTTGAAAGTTCAACCTTTTTTTCCTAGGCTTGGTACAGTTGGGTTGAATATATATATATATATATACTGCATCCTTAAGTGTTTATATCAAGCCATTAGTGCCTAAATATGAGCGTTTGATGAACAAAGACTGCTATGTATCCAGAGATTATGAAGGATTCAAAAACTACAGATTGATATGTGGTCCACCCAAGTACACAGTATCAAAGAAAAGCTAAAGAGCCATATACGAAAGAAGTACGTTCTGTTTTCTTCTGTATTTCCTGAATAGAAGTCTGAGTATGCTATCATTTGAGTATATCGTCAGATATTTTTGTTTCTCTGATTCTGTGAATCAAGTGGCATCATCATTGACTGAATAGTAGAATATGGATCCTAATGTTCAACCTGTGAAAGATCAACTCAAGTAGCATGTATAGGATACAAATTCAATGTATGGGGTGGAAAAATGCATCATAGATGTTGCTCAGAATTCATATGTTCAAAGCAAGTTCACACTTAGACAAAACCCTATCATGGACATTCATGAAATCTGTTTTTTTTTAAAGGTACTTTTCTCTGTGGTTTGACTGGGTTTGCCCTGGTTCACTGAGAGGTCATCCTGAGTACATCTCAGATGTACTCAAGCACAGTCCTGGGTATGAATCCTGAGCATTCCAAGAAGGTACCAGACATGGGAACCATTCCAGTCTGATTCAAAATAGGTACATCCCTAGAAACAGGCAAACCCAGTAACATCAATTTCAATCAGCAGGGGTGCAAAAATATTCAACACATGCTACAGACTGCGTTTCAGGTCAAGCAGCGTAAAATTCAAAAATACACATAGGATGCTTCATTTAACACTGCAGAGAAAAGAATGTTTTTCCTTGAATATCTCTGAAACATTTCAATTTTTCCTGTCAGCTTATAGTCTTGTTATTTTGTTTCCAAAAGCTTCTTCTCCATGTGATGCCATTTTAGCCTTTCCAATTGGACTTTTGGAAAAATGTCAAGCAGAAATTTCAATATCCTTGATAATTGCAGAAACTCTGTAGATGAAATAAAGTGATTCAGTGAGACAAGTTGCAGAACGAAAAATATAATGGAGATGACACACTGGTTTAAAGGCAGAAATGCACTTGGTTGCAAGTATTTTTACCTGTACTTAGCCCAAATGAGTCAATGACATATGGTAGTAGCATGTAACGTAAAATAAAATGGTATTAAGCAGCCTAGGAGACTAATTGACAATCAAATCTTGCTGCTTCATTCTTCTGATGTTGTAGGGATCATTTGATGAGACCACAAGCTAAAAATGACACATTTCTTCCATTTGCCATGTGCTTGTCATAATCGACTTAACTTAGGTGTTAATATTTTGAATATATTTTCTTCATACAAAGATGCATTATGATTCATCATAACATGTAACATACATTAGTCAAAAAGTGCCAGTCCCTCTTACAGCTCTTTTATGTGTCATATTTTTCTATTTCCAATGTGAGAGACCTGTTGTGTGGTTTTTACACCATCGCCCCATTACAAATGGGGACCCCCTCTTTCATCTGGCTATGTGGAGCAGGCCCGGTTGGTCTTTAAGAGTTGAATTGAGGTGGTAAAGCGGGATTTGGTTAAGTCTTCGAGTTTGAGGATCAATTCAAGTAACAATGCAGTTTTGAGTAATCCTCAAGAGAGGGCAGATTCCGCCCTCTCCTGAAGATTAAGTCCTCCGATCCTTCTAATCTCCGCCATGTTGTAAGACACATTAGGACTTTGTTTCGAGACCCCAAATGAGCAGTGTTGGAAACTGATTAAATTGAACAAGGTGGCAACTTGACAATGGGCAGAGTGACAAAGTGTCTTGACTATCAAATCAAAGTGCTCTGGATGGGTCGGATTCCCCCCTCCATAGAGGATTGTATCCTCTTCCCCATCTTAATTCCACCCCATCAAACTCAGCCAAGGCACATGATTAGGCAAGAGGTGAAGATTTCATTAGACCCACGAGTAATAAAGAGATATCGGGTGGTTGTGATGAAGGTAATTGGTGTTAGAGGAAGAATCCTCTCACACGATCAGGTTGCTCTCTATGCAAAGGATTCTATCCTCTCAACATGATTAATTCTGCCACCCCAATCATTCGAAAGACTGCAGCCCGATAATGTAAGGACAAGGCACGCTACCAATTTTGATTGAGGAAAAAGATTTGAGGGAAAGATCGAATAGCAGCAATCAAATCTATGTTTGGAGATAAGGGCCTGAGATTCCTCCCACACTGCCGGATTCCACTCCATGGTGGGCATAAATCCTCAAGGCACATCTATTCCCATCCACCAAAAATAAACACTACAGCCTGATCACAAAGAAATGGGCACTACTAAATTTCGATGAAGCCAAAACAAAGATAGAGGGAGGGGCGATATCCACCAAAGAAGGTGAGATAAGTAATCACGCAAAGTAAAAGAAATCAATCCTCTATGGAGGGCGGATTCTGTCCCTCCACAAGGATTTTATCCTCACTCACACAATCTCCGCTCTCCCTTCCACATCTCATGTTCACGTCAAAAGATAAGGCATGATGAATTTTAAGGAAGGGGGGGATTCAATTATCCTCATCTACGGTCGGATTCCGGTAGGAGAAGAGGATTCTATCCTCTAGACGTGCACATCTCCGCCTCCATGATATGAAAATTTCGGGGGCGATGCAAATAATAGTAAAGAGAATCCTTTGTGGAGGGTGGATTCCGCCCCTCCACAAGGATTTTTATCCTCTTGACCCTTGAATTTCCGCCACCCTCCTCTTTGGGAGCCGATGTGGGACATAATTAAATGGTCAAAATTCAAACTATTAGTCGGCTTGAATTATCTAATTTAAATTTTCTTTTAATAAGAGTTGAAAGACTAGGTTTATTAGAATATTATATTGTTTCTTTAAAGGTCATCTTAGTTAGTCTTTAGTTTATTAGGCAGTTTCTATTTTTTGTCTTAAGTTCACGATTGTTTCTTTTAGAAACATCATCCTTGTAAATCTATATAAGGAGCTTTCATCTCCTTTGTTTAATAACATCAATTTACCATAACACAATATTAGAGTGGATCGATGGGATTTCATAAAATTTGGCGAATCTTTTAAGAAAAATTCGAGTCTCTTCTGATCTAGAATTTTTTTCCAGAAATTTATTTTTCAATTTTTAAAAATAAAAATCATTAGAGGTATTTTATGAAAATTTTGTGGTTTGTCTTCGAAGATTTTTGCTGAAAATGGCGAACCTAGTAGAAGGTTTTGATCACGTGATTTCTTGGTTTGGGCAAAAGTCTCTGATTTTCGAGGGTTGCATGTCCTTGCGTGTTGGTTGCATGTGCATTTTGTGAGTTGCATGTGCTTGCATGTGCAGCATGTGTTGTTTTACCATGCGAAGTCTCGTCTTTTGCCGCATGAATATTTATTTGTTGGGTTATATTTTTTTCCCTTAAAAAATTTTTGATGGGTTTATAATTTTATCAGTTGGGTTTTAATAATTTTTTCCTAAAAAAATTATTTGTTGGGTTTTAATAAAATTTTTCTCAAAAATTATTTGTTGGGTTTTACCCTTTTTTCCTAAAAAATGAATCTTTGTATTCTCTGATCCGTGTCTCGGATTCTGTTATTTGGTTTTGATTGATTTTTCACCTCAAAAATCATGTTGGGTTTTGATCAATTTTTCACCTCAAACATTGTGTTGGGTTTTCGTCAATTTTTCTCCTCAAAAATCATTTCTGATTTCTGTAATATGCGAAGTTTGCGTGGGATTTTATGACAAGTGTTCTTGTTTTGCGGTTTTTACGTTTTTTCCAAAAAAAATGATCCTTTGTACTCTTCAAATCATAGTTTTTTGCAATCGGTTTTGTGGCATCCTGCTCATCTGCAATAGTTTGGAGGGTTTGGCAATTGTTCTCAGTGTGTCTCTGTCTACAAAGAAGGGCAGCTCAGTTATCCAACATCAGGTTGGATGTTTTTGTGATGATTTGTGTTCAGTGGTTTTGCAGATTCAGGGAGGGTCAGTGGAAGAGTCAGTCTACTCTTTTTGTGCAGACCATTCTGAAGAAGGGGACAGCCTTCTCTGTTTTTCCTTTGGCTACTCGTGGTCATTAACATTTTGCAGGTCCAAGAAGGGTCTCAACCACAGCAGAATGTTCTGAAGTATTTGCGACTACAAGACATGTAGTGTTTTGCAGGGTAGTTAGACAATGACCATTAAGAAAGGGTATTAAAATATTATAATGTTTCTTTAATGGTCATCTTAGTTAGTCTTTAGTTTATTAGGTAGTTTCTATTTTTTGTCTTTAGTTCACGATTGTTTCTTTTAGAAACATCATCCTTGTAAATCTATATAAGGAGCTTTCATTCCTTTGTTTAATAACAACATCGATTTACCATAACAAGGGTGGCCCACATTGGAGGTCATGCCCCCTCAAATCCAAGCACCTGTATTAAGGGGTGCCTCCCCATCATTATAACACCAATTCAAAACCAAATCAGCTCTGCAACTGGACAGTGAATCAGACCTGTGAACTGCTTTACTTGGCAGCGAAACACATCTATTCAAGCAGCAAATCTTTAAGACAGTGTTTGTTCCAAATCGGTCACTCGACGAGGTCATGAGTCAGAAGTAGAGGGGAGCCAAATCTGCGTTTAATATAATGCGACTATGTTTGTTCCAGATTTAATTTTCTTCTCACTAGCTGCATTAAATTTGAATTGCAGAGAGTCTAAAGTTTTAATATCCAAATGCATAATGGGGCTTAATTAAGTAAATCAAGAACAAATGCAATTTAAAACGACTTCTTTCTTTTTGTTTTAATTTTCTTTTATAAATAATTTAAATATCATTAAAAGAGAAAATTAAAACTAAAGCTCCAATTTTTTTTATTCTTTCAAAATCCTCAAGTGTAGTTGGGAGTTAAACAAATTAGATTAATTTTTCTGATTTGAATTCTTATTTCAAAAGCTAGTAGATTTTAATTAATTAAAGGAGTGAATTTACGCCTAATCACCACAAAATCAAACTAAGACCTTTTCAATTTTCTTTATTAGAGGAAATTTTTAAGTTCTCCAAAAATTTGAGCAATGAAATTCATTTAGGCATTGAGAAAATTCCTAGCTTGTCAATTCGAATTTAAATCAAGTATTATCCTTGGCTTATTAATCAAAATTTTAAACTCCAAAGTCTAATCAATGATCTACAATGACAAGAAGGAGAATGCTGTTATGAAAATTCAAAGTTTCTTCATTTTGTCTCTTCCCATCATCCCACAAACTTAATGCATTTCTCTTCTTGTTTTTCAAGGTCATTCTTGGAGAAGAGGGACTTGTTGGGAGGAGGATGATGCCAAGGTAATGATCGGGACCTCAAGGACCTCAAGTGCAAGCTAAAGGAGGAAGACCATCTTCAAGTTCAAGCTCTAGGACTCAAAGTGCGAAGGAGATTCAACATCAAGGCTATTCCAATTGAGATCAAGGTGGAATTCAGTGAAGTTTAAAGGATCAAATCACATGAAGACTTCATTGATTCAAGGTTCAAGATAGATGAAGTCTACCAATTCAAGCCAAACCATGAGAGAAGTTTCCAAAAGATGGAGAAAATTCAAGAAAATGGAAGCAATTTTAAGGCATAAACCATCGCATTTATCTTTAGGAGGCTGATAGTTTCAGAAGAGTTAATCAAAGTTGGAAGGGTTGAGCATCAAGAGATGTTGTCTTCATCAAAGTTACTTTCTAGCAATCGAGAAAGAAACATTAGCAGTTTTAACAAACACCTTCTACAAGCTAAGATTCAAAGCACATGATTAAATAGATCCACAAGATAAGGATGATGATGTGGCAATTGGTTGTCTTCTCCAATCAAAAAATTCCAGATTCAAGCATAGTCAATCACATTATGCCAAGTGTCCTATTTTCTCATTGGTTGAAAAATCATTGTAATTTTCTTATTGGCCCATGATGTGGTGCCCTTGTGTAATTGGTTGTAAATTTGGCAACCCTAATTAGGGTTTGTAGGGAGAAATCTTGGCCCTTGATCTTAGATTGATCTTGGCCCTTCATTGTAATTGAACATCTATAAAAGGCCAAGGCCTTCTCAATTGTAAGGGGTTAGAAAGTTAGAATCATAAGATTAGAGGAGAAGCATTAGAGGAGTAGAATAGGCTAACTAAGGGATAGACTTGATCAAATTGTTGCTATGATGCTTTCAAAGTAATGGGTGATTCATTGTTGGTTCTTCATGGTGAATTACTTAATATTGCTTTGAAGTGTTGCATGGTTTCCTCAATCTTTCACTTGGAGTAGATTCTTTTCATGTTGAAGTAGTTTAGTTGAATGGAAGTAATTGTGGATGTTTATTTGATTGACTGGACAAATCCGGGCCACTAGCCTCTTGCTGATTGTAAGTGTGCCTTGCGTGGTAAGTTGATGATTGAAAGCACTTAACTTCAATTGATATTCAATCTTTAGTTTGCATCTATTTGATGGGATTGAAAAGGAGATATTGATTTGAAAACCATTTGAAGTATTCCTTAGAAGTTTGCACTAGGTGGGTGGAGTCATTAATTAAGCTACATCTAGTAGAGTCCAAGTCCATCCATGATTCCTTGCATTCATAATTAGAAGTAGAAGTAGAAGTAAGTTAAGTTTAAGTTTGAGTTGAAGTGGAAGTTGGAAAGTCAAAAGTTATATTTCCATTGCACATTGTGAAGCCAAATCTTTAGAAGTGCAAGAGTTGACGTCCATTGAATGAATAGCGTAAGTCCACTAAGGGCCCGTTTGTTTGTTGGAATTAGACTGCAATTGGGATTGTCAAATCTTGGAATTGACATTTTCAATGTTTGTGTTCAAAACATGAAATTGGAATAGGGATTTGTTAATTCCCATTTACCCTCAAAACCAGCATTTGAATCTTCCATCTAAATAGGTGGAATTGGAAAATCAATTCCAATTCCACTTAAGTGGGAATTGGGGGTAAAGCAAAATTTATAATATTTTGAAATCCATATGCAAACAACATTTTCCATCTTCTCATTATAAATTCCAAGTGAACCAAACGATTCCAGCCATATTCCAAAAACCATTTTCCGGATTTAAAACTTCCAGAATTGTCAAATACTGGAATTTGACAATTCTAGCGTTATTTAATTCTAGCAACCAAATAAGTGATTACCAGCAAATCACATTACTTCACTAAGCGAGTATCCACAATTGAAGGGAACCTTGAAGTCATTTCATGATCTTACTTTGCAAGCTTAGCATGAGAGATGACCTTATATCAAGAGAGGATTGAGTAGTTGATGTTTCATCTCGAAACATTGGGTATTTGATTATGCATGTTGTAGTGGAATAAAAACTCACATCAACAAGACCCAACTTCCAAAGGTTATAACTTTTGATCCAAGAGGTCGTTGGGACCCCTTTAAAATAGTAGAGCTCAAAGACATCTACGCATTGGACATCCCTCAAAGCATTATTGAAGAATCCAAAATACTTGTTTTAGCAAAAAAAACTCTATAGCCAAAAAAATGAATTTTTATTTTTTCAAACTTATTTATATTCTTAAAATTAGAAGCAAACTCAAAACACCTTTCCTAAAATTCTCCCACTTGTTGAACACCTTGCAAGAGAAAAGGTAGTACCAACACTATCCACTAATTTTTTGGAGCTAAGAGGGCCATAGACTAAACACCACCTAAACCTTTGTGTCCTCACTCTGTCAATCAATCTGCAACATTCTATAAAGTGTCAACTTTCCCCAGGATCGCCCTCTCATCCTCCACTATCACAAACAAAATGGTACTTAACATCAATATGTTCCATCCTCACATGAAAGGTCAAGGGTTTTGTCAAACATATGGCACTTTTACTGTCACATATAACTGTAATAGCTCCTAGAATTAGCTCTACATCTGAACACAAGCATGTAAGGCAAATTGCTTCCTTGCAAGCATGAATAGTTGTCATGTGCTTTGCTTCAGTAGTGGGCAAAATGACCACAACTTGTCACTTACCCATCTAACTAATAACATCACCAAATGTGATAACATATTTCGGTGGATCTCCAACTATCAACATCCCTAAACTAATTTGAATCCACATATCAAAAAATAGTGATTGAATGTTGCTCACCATGATACAAATGGAGTACTCAAAGGTACTCCACAAATATCTTAAGAGCCTCCTCTTCACAATATCCTAATATACTTGTCTAGGATTTCTAGGATTAAACATGAAAAGGATGGCTCCTACTACTTTGACAATGTTTGGTCTATTCATATCCTCCATCTCACTAAAAGATGTCAAACACTAGTCTATTGATGACTTGGTCCCCATCAAAATAGGAACACACAATGTTCTGCAAGTTATCATGCCAAATCTCTCCAACAACCAATTCACATACTTTCTCTTTGCAAGTTTTTTGTTCTCTATATCTTCTAATTTCCATACCCATGATGAACCTAGCAAACCCTAAGTAATCCATCTCAAATTGTGCAAAAAGATGAGATTTCAATTCAAAAATAATATCCTTACTATTACTAAAATGAAACATATAATGCAATAACAAGGAAAATGATCTGACTTAAAAAATTCCTATACCAAAACAAAGGAATCAAAATTTTGGAACCACGTCCTAGGTGATCACTTAAGACGATAAAAAGATTTCTTCAACTTACAAACCAAAATTTCCTTACCTTTTTCAATGTAGGGCTCTAGTTGTGTCATGTAAATTTCTTCCTCATAAACACCATTAAGGAAAAGTTGTCTTCGCATACATCCGCTCAACCTCAATATCAAAATCTGCTACAATAGACAATAAGAATTGAATGGGTATCTATTTTGTGCTTCTTGATTTGATTGTGTAAGAATTGTGTTAAAAAATTCTTACACAATCAAATGCAAGAGCACAAAATAGATAGTTGTATGAATTGTGGAAATCTCTTAGCGTTAATTGAATGGGTGTCAACATAGCAATTACAAAGAAAATCTCCACATAATCAATTCCTTTGACTTGGAAATATCCATTCACAACTAGTCTACACTTATCAACATTTCCTTTAGAACTGGTCTTTTTCTAACACCTATTTGCATCCAACTACTCTTCGTTCATCAAACAAAGGTGCTAAGTCCCATATGTCATTTTTCTTCAATGTAACCATCTCGTCTTCCGTAGCTACTCTCTAGAACTTAGAATTATCTATACTCGATGCCTCTTTCACAGTCCTACGCTCACCTTTGTTAGTAATCAAAGCAAAAATACACTTTCAATCAGGTGGAATACACATGGCTAGTTGTTGTCTATGCCAAGTGGACCTCCTTAAGAGTTGAGGTGGACTTTCTACGTCCTCTTCAAAATGATCTGAATTGTCTAAGCTCTCCTCTTCTTCAAGTCCTTTGTGGGCTCTTGGTTCAACCTTTGGGGGTATTCAGCCACATCTTCCTTTCCATCCTTTTCTAGCTGCAATACTATGAAAAAAAGTTTAACTTCTATAAAGATAACTCTTTACTACTATGCAACACTATGTTGGCCACATAATCCCAAAGTTTGAACCCTTTCACATTGATAACATAACCAATGAAGATACATTTACAAGCTTGTTCTCCAACTTAGACAACCTCTCCATAGGCACATGTGCATATGCCTAGCAACCAAAGACTTGAAAATGTCCCAATGAAAGTGTTTTGCCTGACACACTTCCATAGGTGTCTTCTCAACAAAAGCTAAAGCACGAGACTTGTTAAATAGATAACAAGCTATGGCAACCCCTTCTGTTAATTAATCAGATCGAACGTAGAGAGAATATATATCAGATATAAGATATTGTGAAATCAGAATATTATTTTAACATTAACTTGCATATATATTAATGTATGTAGTTGCAGATAAATCTGAAACTAATTCTCTACAATAATATATATATAATCCTTTAAGTGTAATGAACATATTTCCTTATAGTGTAGATTGTCTTTGACTGTAGATGAAGACTTGTATGCTGCTCTGGTTCGTAATTGCCATGTTTATTGATTATCGAACCAGGCAGCGATACTATAATAAATAGGTGATGAAGAGTTGTGTATACATAGGGGCATGACCCTTACATGGCTTATGCCACGTAGGGTCATGACCCTACGTGTACACAATTAATATTTTAACCGTTTCACATTATGTAATATGGGTGTCGATTCATAACAAAGATATCGACCACCCAAGGTATCGACTTTGTAATGTCAGACGATACAAACATAATAACATAAGTCAATACACTACATAATAGTGTAAGTTGATAAGGTATCGATAATAACAAGGTCAATTTATCAATTATGATTTATTAATGCTTCTCATTTAATACTACGAATCAAAGTAATGAGAATTGGAACCGGATCAGAATTGGCAAGGCTGAACCGAATCGTGAATCAGCCATGAATCGGAATCGAATCGACCACGAATCGGCAAATTTAAAAAACCCTTGAAATTTAGAGATTTTAACAATTTAAAACTTATTTCATGCACCCTTTATTGAATATAACTTAAACACATTATAACATCATCAAATAGAAACTAACATACATAAACAAGGAACATAAATGATAAATCCATCACATATGTTACACATAAAATGTAAATTGTAGCTGAAGAAAATAGAAATCATAGGATCATAATGAGTCAAATCATAGAATGTATGTAAGATGAAGATCCATAAGACATCAAATCATAACTAGGTCTTAGGTAGCCTTTGTTGGTGGTTGTTTTCAAGTTTGTCTGTTGAGAAGTCATGTCTATTGGGATTTAAGCGAGAGCTAAGCTAAGTTTGTCATAGAAATGGGGTCAAAAACAAGTGATTTGTGATCAAACAAGTTAAAACCCTTTGAGAATCCTTTTGCCAACTTGAGTTTGACCTTAGAAAGACATGATGGATTGTGGGAGGTAACCCTGCTGAAGGCTTGCTGAATCCTGAAATTTGGCTAAGTCTAGAATTTTTCAGAAACCCCCAAAATCTAGAATCTGCATCTGAACTCCTATGAAGTTGGAACCTATCTCAAACATCTTGAAAGTGTTTATACAAATATAACTTAAAGTATAAGAAATTAAATAAATCAAACTTATACTCGATCAATCTCCTCCACAATGATCGGAGAAGGCAAAAAACAACATTAAAAAAAGATGTTTTTTTTAAAAAATTGACTTAACTTTTTCCCTAGCCGCCTGGCCAATTTTTGGCGATTCTGGCGATTTTTTCAATGAATCGGCGATTCAAGCAATTCATGGCGATGAAATCGCCAATCTGGTTTAGCGGTTCAAAAAAATCGGCAAGCTTGAATCGAATCGCCGAACCGGCGATTCAGGCAATTTTATGGCAATTCTCGTTACTATGCTACGAATATATATATATATATTCATAGATCAATCATTTCGAAGCTATTTTCTAACACTCCCTCTTAGCAAGAGAGGATTGAATAATATCATGATAATCGACATCATTCGGGATAGTATCTAACTATGACATGTGTGTTATCATAATAACTGACTCAATTCGGAACTGGATTTTAGAGATAACACAACATAACTTTATATCAAGATAACCGACATAGTCTGGGACATTAATTTAATGTACTCATTCCTGATATAAAGGTTATCGTAATCCCCAACTCAATTCAGAACTGGATTTAGTGATAACCAACATTAGTGTCAAGATATCCGGTGCATTCCGAAACAATAACTTGATCCACATGTTATCATAATCCCTGACTTAATTCGGAGCTGGATTAATGATAACCTCCAAAGTTTTAGTGTCAGAATAGCGACTTAATATAGTTACTCTTGACACTAGGTCAAACTATTGTTTAGGTCATCACCTAACAATAGCTACCTCACACACATGAAAGATCATCACCTTTCAAAACATAATATTGCAATAAATCATCAACATAGAGAACAAGAATAACCATGTTACCTTTGGATGTTCTGAAATATATGTTAGGATCAGCTTCATTTTAGGAGTATCCTAACTTGGAGAGATAACTGTCTTTCCTTTCATACCAAGCCCTGGGAGCTTGCTTAAGACCGTAGAGATTTTTCTTTAGTTTGCAAACATAAAGATTTTTGTCATGTGTGGTGAAGCCTTTAGGTTGTTCTATGTATCCTTCTTTAATAACTCCATTTAAAAACGTTGTCTTTACATCCATTTGATGTATCTTCCATCCTTTGGATGCTGCAATGGCAATAATAGTTCTTACAGAAGTATATTGAGCAACTGGAGCAAAAGTCTCTTCCTAGTCAATTCCGGCCTTTTGAAAAAAAACCCAAGCAACAAATCTGGCTTTATGTTTTTCAATACTATCATCTGAAGCATACTTGATTTTGAATAACCATTTTGAAGAGACAATTGATTTGTCTTTAGGTCTAGGTACTACCTCCTAGACATCATTTTTTACGATAAATTGATATTCCTCGATCATTGCATCTTTCCAAGCTTGACATGTTAAGACTTCTTTAACATAAGATGGTTCAGTTTTTGTAAGCTCAGTCATAAGTGCAAGATAACACTTTTGATTCCGTGTTATTTACTCTCCTTGAATATTTCATTAGGTTCAACATTATTCTCTTCAATCATCTTTCTTGCCCATAGTGGCCTTTTCATATTATTGAAAATTTCAACATCTTCAAGGTTAGATGAAGGGTGTTCATGACTTTCTATGATGTTCTCCCTTTGATTCTCAGCCATGTAGTTTTCATCATCTTCTATAGTATTCTCCCTCTGATCTTTATCATTTTCTATGCCATTCTCCCTCTGATTCTCATTTGATTCATCTAATGTAAGTGTAGAGAGTTTAAAAGCAATGTCTTCTTCAAATTTGATATCTATACTGATTTCAATGGATTTCTATCCTGGAATGTAAACCCTGTGTCCTTTAGTAGTTTCACTGGAGCCAATAAATATGCCTTTCTTTCCTGAGGGTTCTAGTTTAGTTCTTTTCTCTTTAGGAATGTGAATATACACAGGCCAGCCAAAGATTCTTAAATGACTTAGGTCTGATTTCATCCTTGTAAAAGCTTCTTCAAGTGCAATGTTTTGAGTGAGGACATCTATTTTGAATGTATACCTCCGTATTAGAGGCTCCAAAATGAGGTATGCAGATTTTGATCATGCATCATAGCTTTGGCAGCTTCAATAATAGTTCTATTCTTCCTTTCTGCTACTCCATTTTGTTGAGGGTTATAAGGTACTATATACTCTCTCTTAATCCCAACTGAAATGCAGAATTCTTTAAAGTTTTCAGATGTATATTCACCCCCATTGTCTGATCTTAGAGTTTTTTATTTTCTTTCCAGTCTGATTTTCTACTGATGCTTTGAATACTTCATTTGATTCTTTGAGTTTAAGGAAATAAATCCATGTTTTCCTACAGTAATCATCAATGAAAGTCACATAATACGAAAATCCCCCTAATGAGAGAGTTGACATTGGTCCACACAAATCCGTGTGGATGAGTTCTAATACAATTTTAGTTTTATGTTCACTAGGAGGGAAAGATCCTTTGACATTTTTTTCTAGTGCACATCCTTTACAAGTACGGATGTGATTGGATTTGAGATTAGGTATACCTGTAGTGATTTTCCTTATGGAGGGTGTTGATGTTTATAGCTTTGATCAGATAAAATGATTTTAATATTATGAGAAAATAAATAAATAATATATTAATATATATATAATAATAATGGGCATTACTACTATAACTATATATATATATATATATATATATACATATTTAACATTATCTCTTTATAATATTAAATTAAATAAACATCATTGAATTTATAATATTGTTACTTAGATAAAACAATATGAGATAATACTATTCTACATTATATATGCATATTGATATATATAATAATAATGATAACTTGGCCAGGCAGCTAGGGAAAAAGTCAATTTAAAAAAAAAACACATCTTTTTGTAATGTTGTTTTTTGCCTTCTCCGATCATTGTGGAGGAGATTGATCGAGTATAAGTCTGACTTATTTAATTTCTTATACATTAAGTTATATTGGGAATGGCTTTGCAACAAACTTAATTGGTCAACAGTCTTTAATAATAACTTTAAGGACTTTTTAGGATGTTGGCCTCTAAAAGAATCTAACGTATATAGTAAGATTTGGCATATTGCCCCTTCAATCTTAGCTTGGGAGATCTGGAAAGAGAGAAATAGAAGAATCTTCACAGATACTGGAATGGATAGAATATTTCTTACAAATAAAATAGAAGCAAGTATCATAGAATTTACAAATAACCATCCTAGAAACTCTTACAAAGAAGAAGGCTCCTCTGATTGGGATGCAGACATCAAGAAAAAGTGGAAAAACCTAATCAATCCACCTCTTCTGTACTCTAAGGCAAGTAAAACGGCAAGAAAGGCATGCAAATGGAAACCTCCACCAACAGGATGGCTGAAGATGAATTTCAATGGAGCTTCTCGTGGAAATCCAGGGTAAGCTGGATTGGGGTGTATTATTCAGGATGAATTTGGAGATTGGGTAGTTAAAAGAGCTAAGAACTTAGGTGTTATATCCAACAACCAAGCGGAACTAGAGGCTCTAAAAGGACTCAAATTATGTATTAAGATTGGTATTAAAAAGCTAGTAATTGAAGGACTCCCAGATTATCCTAAACGCCTTAAGAAAAAGATGCACACCCAATTGGATACTAAACTCTAATCTTGAAGATGTAATTAACCTTGTAGACAAGATTCAGGAGACCAAAATTGAACATATTTTTCGGTAAGGCAACAAGGAGGCAGACTGTTTAGCTAACAGAGGTGTTGAAGGTGAGGATATCACCTTATTTAATCCCAAACTTAAGATAATTATAAATAGTCACCCAGATTAGCAATTCTAGTAGGATAGGATCCGCTTATTACTACCTAATGGCAGACTTTTCGGTATGAAACTCTTAAGATTTTCCTAGATTTTAGAAAGAGGTCAATATCATTCAGAGAAATCGAAATATAGTAATTTGGCTTCCCGTAAAAGTTTTACAGAATACTTTTTAACATAGCAGAACACATAAAACCGAATAAATTAAAAAAGATACTCACCAATGAATCATACTAATATCAACTTTAACTTTAATCATAAATACACCATTTGTGAAGAAGTTTAAAACGTGCCATGCCATGCCGATTTTCTGAGAGTCCTAATAATGATTACAAAGGCCTCGGTGTCTAGTAATTTCTAGAGACTTCCGACTCTTTCCCGGACGACTCTTTCCTCGCAATAAGACTTTTCTTTTTTAGAACGGCTGTCCCGCCACATCCCAACTGAGGACCCTTCGCATCCCCTCCAATAATCAGCTCAACAAGGAGAAAGTTTACCAATCTATATATAACCAACATTCTTTAATCTCCCTTGCTATTACTTTTGCTGCTGAGGCATCTTTTGCGAGTCTGCTTATTCCAGCCCCATTGCAGCAAGCATGTCCACCCCAATCAAATTAAAAGGCCCCAGAGTGCAAATCGCTTTTGAAGGATCGATCACTGGCAAAAGACTTGAAAATATCCTACTCTCTTCCCATTTTTTGGTCATTAGAGCAGTCCTTAGAATCTTAGGCAGGGACATCATTATTAATTCAGAAAGATACAGAGTAAACTCTGACATCCCAGGATTGTTTATAGCCGCAGCACTCCATGTAGATGCCAATAAACCACGGATAGAAGCATTGTGTAGAAGACTCTTTAAAGGCATCTATTTAGGTGACCTAGATAAGGTGATGGCGAATATCAGACCTGACCTCACCATTTCAAAGCCTTGTCACTATGATACTCCATCAATGGGTGGACGGTCGGTACCTTCCTACCCTATTCTACACACAGAAAATATAGAATATTTAGTAGGCTGGGCTCCAATAGTAAAAAGGAATTTGCTCTTTCTGCTTCATTTCTGTCATGTTTGCTCATCTGCTGATGTGAACTGGATAGATAAATTTATTTTGGAAGACGAAGTTAAAGCCTAGGAATCTGAGGATGAATTGAGCTATTGTTTAGAACAACCATATCCACCAAGACATCTCAATGTGGATACCGGTGCAGATGATCTAAAGGGTGGATCAAAATTTAGATCAATTAGCATAAGATTATTAGATATGTTTTATCTTTACAAATAAATGATGGATGAATGATTGATAAAGGTTTTGTCATTAAAGGAATAAAACTAAAAATCACAGGATAGGAGAACATAACCTTTTTTTTGATCCAGACTAATTGCTACGCAGATTTTTAAAACCACAGATTATCAACAATGTTCTCTAATACAGAAACAGTTTTCGTTTATTACTAATGGATTTATTTTTAGATACTAATAAATATCATATTTCTAGTCTGTGTTTTGTTTTTCAATAACTGCCTATCCAGGATTAGAAAACAGGGAAAAGAAAAGAAGAAAAGAAGCCAATCTTGTAAGCAGAAATAGAAGAGAAAGTAATAAAGGGGTGAAAGCCCTTAAAAAATGTAATTTTATATTTAAATAGAGAAGCACTTGTAAAATATAAATAAGGGAATGTCCTTATAGTGATTAATGTAAATTTTATCTGGACTACGGTCCCGAGCAAGACTGGAGGTTTTCTTCTCCATTCTTTCCTACCAGTGCCTGCAGTGAATGGAGTATTCTGTAAACATTTATGAAATTAATAAAAATTATTGGCTTAGGCCTTTTAGTGATCAAAAAAAATAATAATGATATTATTATATATATCAATATGCATATACAATGTATATAGTTGATAAAATAAATCTCATATATCATACCGATTGATATCGGTTTAAACTAATATACATTAATGAGACGGATCAATCATTTAGTATCGGTTTTCATTATTGTCAATACTGATTTGTATCGACTGATTTATATCAGTCAACACAATCCCTAAACACAATATTATTGACTAATTTATATCAGTAAACTTGGCAGAGATACCAATAAGTATCGGATAAACTTAACGAATGAATATCGATTAGCATGTTGAGTATTGACGACACCGATTAGAACGTCACTGATGAATGTTGTGAAAAGACATGTTGATGAACAGACATGTCTCTTCATCAACATGCCTTCACTTATATATATTTTGTGATTGGATGATGAGTAATATATACATAAAACAATACAAGTCTCTCTTCTCCAATCTGTAGAATATTAATATTAATATAATTAGATATATTTGTTACTATATCAATAATAAATATATATATATATTGGGATTATATATATCACACATATTGAATTAATATAGGAAAAATTTAAAAGCCATACATTCTTGATCCTAATTTAACATGGTATCAGAGCAAGGTTCCTTCGTTGAAGCCTAACCGCTTGAAGGAAGATCCGATTCGATTGAAGGAAGATCAAGATCAGATTTTTTTTGGAAATTTCAGAATGGCAAATGGAATGAGACTAGAAGACAGACTTGAAGGTGCCTCCGATTTTGAATCATGGAAACTTCGAATGATGTTGGTATTAAGGAAGAGTGAGCTAAAGACAATAATAGAAAATCCTCTTAAACCTAATGAAAATGATGAGAAGAATAAATGGGATAAAGATAATACTAGAGCAATGGAATTGTTAGTGTATGGAGTGAAAAATCATCTACTATCTATCATCACAAAGTTAGACTCTGCTTATGACATGTTCAAAGCCCTGGAAAACATGTTTGAGATCAACAACACCAGACTTACTCTTCAAAATCAACTCTCTAATATTAAAATGAGTAAAGGAGAGACTATCACCTCATTTTATGAGGATAACAGAATTAAGAAATCAACTCTCTTCTATTGGTCACATTTATGATAATAAGGAGTTATCTATGATAACTCTAAATGGGCTCCCTATCTCATGGGAAAACTTTAGACAAGGAGTAAGTGCTCAAACTCCCCAAATTTGATCAACTAAAAGCTGACTACATTCAAGAAGAGTATAACCTGAAATCCAGAGGAACCATGGAATACACTAAAGAAGATGTTCAGGTTCTCGTCACTAGTTCAAAAAGGAAAAAGGGAAAGAAGTCTTATGATCAACAGCCGTTCAAGAAACCAAGAGACCTCTCTTCAATGCAATGTTTTATATGTGACAAATATGGTCACACTGCAAGAAAGTGTCTTGATAGACTTAGAATGCAAGCTTCCCTTGCTGAAGTAAATAATTCAAATGTATGTTCAGAAAAATATTTATTCTAAAAGAAATTCAAGATACCTTATGATTGAGAGGGAGTTCACGGATAAAGATAAGAACACTTTTGAGGTAAACTTGAAATGATTATTGATTATTATATTAATGTTATTTATGACTATATGGGCCCTGTGTAAATCATAAGGAAGTGACGACTTCCAAATGATTATCACTTGTATTTGTTCAAGTTATTGGAAGGTGACGATCTTGCAATAACTTTCTATTGTGTTAGATATTTTTGTGATGATTTAAACAAATCTTGCTTGTGGATAGAATCGCCGATGGAGGCAATCCACACTGAAGCTTGTGAGTTTGTGAATAGAATTGCTCATGGAGGCAATTCACACGAGAGCTTGTGGATAGAATCGCCGATGGAGACAATCCACTCTAAAGCTCGTGAGTTTGTGGATAGAATCGCTGATGGAGGCAATCCACACGAGAGCTTGAGGATAGAATCGCCGACGGAGGCAATCCACACGAGAGCTTATGGATTGAATTGCCGAAGGAGGCAATCCACCTAAGAACTGTGGATAGAATCGCCGATAGAGGCAATCCACCTGGGAACTAACCTTCACAATTTATGAACTTATTGTGATTTACATTTTATCTTCCCTACCTAAGAGGGAGTGTTGATGTTTATAGCTTTGATCACATAAAATGATTTTAATATTATGAGAAAATAAATAAATAATATATTAATATATATATAATAATAATGGGCATTACTACTATATATATATTAATATACATATTTAACATTATCTCTTTATAATATTAAATTAAATAAACATCATTGAATTGATAATATTGTTAGTCGGATAAAACAATGAGATAATATTACTCTACATTATATATGCATATTGATATATATAATAATAATGATATTATTATATATATCAATATGCATATACAATGTATATAGTTGATAAAATAAATCTCATATATCATACCGATTGATATCGGTTTAAACTAATATATATTAATGAGACCGATCAATCATTTAGTATCGGTTTTCATTATTGTCAATACCGATTTGTATCGACTGATTTATATCGGTCATCGACTGATTTATATCAGTCAACACAATCCCTAAACGCAATATTATCGACTGATTTATATCAGTAAACTTGGCAGAGATACCAATAAGTATCGGATAAACTTAACGAATGAATATCGTTTAGCATGTTGAGTATTGACGACACCGATTGGAACGTCACTGATGAATGTTGTGAAAAGACATGTTGATGAGCTGACATGTCTCCACGTGTGGAGACATGTCTCTTCATCAACATGCCTTCACTTATATATATTTTGTGATTGGATGATGAGTAATATATACATAAAACAATACAAGTCTCTCTTCTCCAATCTGCAGAATATTAATATTAATATAATTAGATATATCTGTTACTATATCAGTAATAAATATATATATATATATATATATATATATATATATATATATAAAACTTGGATAATCGACACCGGAGCATCACACACGACATATTACTGGATTTAGAGATCAATTTGAAACTTTTGAAGAATATTCCTCTAAAGAAGTCACAATTGGAGACAATTCCACCTATCTAGTGAAAGGAATTGGGACCTGCTCAATAAAATTAAAAACAGGGGTAACAATACATTTTAAAAGATGTTTTCTTTGTACCAAGCATAAAAAGGAACTTGGTCTCTATTTCAGGTCTAGCTGATCAAGGCTATTGTGTCACCTTTCAAGAAAATAAAGTGCTACTATGGCCTAAAAACTCTAACCTTAAAAATGCTATTTCTATAGGGTATAGGGATGGAAGCCTATACAAATTATGTAATAGTCCAAAATTAGCATTATGTCATGAAGTATCAAACTCTAATGAACTTTGGCATAGAAGATTAGGACATCTTGGATTCAGTGCTCTACCCTCTGTTAAATTAGGATCAAGAATGTATGGCTTTTAAATTTTTCCTATATTAACTCAATATGTGTGATATATATAATCCCAATATATATCACACATATTGAGTTAATATAGGAAAAATTTAAAAGCCATACATTCTTGATCCTAATTTAACAGAGGGTAGAGCACTGAATTCAAGATGTCCTAATCTTCTATGCCAAAGTTCATTAGAGTTTGATACTTCATGACATAATGCTAATTTTGGACTATTACATAATTTGATAGGCTTCCATCCCTATACCCTATAGAAATAGCATTTTTAAGGTTAGAGTTTTTAGGCCATAGTAGCACTTTATTTTCTTGAAAGGTGACACAATAGCCTTGATCAGCTAGACCCGAAATAGAGACCAAGTTCCTTTTTATGCTTGGTACAAAGAAAACATCTTTTAAAATGTATTGTTACCCCTGTTTTTAATTTGATTGAGCAGGTCCCAATTCCTTTCACTAGATAGGTGGAATTGTCTCCAATTGTGACTTCTTCAGAGGAATATTCTTCAAAAGTTTCAAATTGATCTCTAAATCCAGTAATATGTCATGTGTGATGCTCCGGTGTCGATTATCCAAGTTTTCTTGTTTGAGTTTACCTCACTTGACAAGGCTTAGAAAAATAGAGGTATGTTTGCTTCTTTAACTTTGGCTATGGTTGCTTGAGCTTTCTTTCTTTCCGGGCAGAACCTATGTGTATGTCCATATTTATCACACTTGTAGCACTGCACTTTGGAGAAATCTATGTTTTTGTGGTTTTTGTTATAATTTCCTTTCTTATGTTTGAACTTCCTTTTATTTCCTTTGTTGCTTGAATGTGTGTGTAGTGCTTGGATCTCTCCTCCTTTGCTTGGCCCAGTTCCCCTTGAGATTAATCAGGATTCTTCTTGAGTGCAGTCATTCTTTAGTTGATCAAACTTAGGTAGGGAAGGACGTCCCATTTATACACTGAATAAACGATTCCCATGAGATAGGCAACACTCTAAGGGCTATTAAAGTTCACTCCATATCATGCACATTGTTTCCAATGGTAGAGAGTTGATCCTTTAGTTCGGAAATTCTTAGGAAGTAGGAAGTGATAGTTTCTCCTTTGTTCATTTTAAATTCATAAGTTGCTGCTTGAGTGTAAGTAGTTTGCTTGCATTGTTAATCTCATATGTATTTTAAATAGTTTTGAACACTTCGTAAGTAGTCGTTAGTCTTTCTATGGAAGGGAGAATGTGGTCTTTAACAGCATCGATTATGATTTTCTTAGCTTTGTTGTTTCATCTTTTCCAGGTGGATTTATCAAGTTCATCTTCTGGCATCTTCAATTCTTCCTCAACATAAGAATCTAATTCAAGTTCTTGAAGTAATGTTATATTTCGAATCTTCCACGAAAAGAAATTTGTTGCGCCTTCAAGTCTGTCCTCCACCTTAACACTGGTCACCATGATTACTTTACCCTCTTCATTCTGATAATTTGTCTAATTTTAATTCAGAAATTTTTCTCTTATATTCATTCTTCTCTAGTTAGGCTCTGATACCATGTTAATTAATCAGATCGAACGTAGAGAGAATATATATCAGATATAAGATATTGTGAAATCAAAATATTATTTTAACATTAACTTGCATATATATTAATGTATGTGGTTGCAGACAAATCTGAAACTAATTCTCTACAATAAAATATATATAATCCTTTAAGTGTATTGAACATATTTCCTTATAGTGCAGATTGTCTTTGACTGTAGATGAAGACTTGTATGCTGCTCTGGTTCGTAACTGCCATGTTTATTGATTATCGAACCAGGCAGCGAGACTATAATAAATAGGTGATGAAGAGTTATGTATACGTAGGGGCATGACCCTTACGTGGCTTATGCCGCGTAGGGTCATGACCCTACGTGTACACAATTAATATACTAACTGTTTCACATTATGTAATATGGGTATCGATTCATAACAAAGATATCGACCACCCAAGGTATCGACTTTGTAATGACAGCCGATACAAATATAATAAAATAAGTCAATACACTACATAATAGTGTAAGTTGATAAGGTATCGAGAATAACAAAGTCGATTTATCAATTATGATTTATTAATGCTTCTCATTTAATACTATGAATATATATATATATATATATATATATATATATATATATAAATATATATATATAGATCAATCATTTCAAAGCTATTTTCTAACACCTTCTACTCAAATTTTTCTTCCAAACCAAATACCCTGAGCATACTCCCAGCCCTCTCCGTCAGCATCCTATTCATTCTTAATGCAACTCCATTATGTTAAGGGGTGTTAGAGATGTCTTATGTCTCTCTATGCCATGATCCTTACAGGAATTTATTGAAATCTACCAAGCAAAACTCACCACTATTATCAATCTTCAAAATCTTAACCTTCCTACTAATTCGACTCTCTACAAGAGCCTTAAACTCTTTAAAACAGCCAAAAACTTCATATTCACTTCATAGAATGTATATCCTTGTCCTACTATAGTTAACATCAAAAGATACATCTACAAATTTAGAAATTGAAAGAACATCAACAAAACCAAATACATTATAGTGAATTATGTTCAACAATGTAGAAGACTCACACAACTACAGTAAAATTGAACACGGCTTTGTTTTCCATATACACAATGCTCACAAAGTTCAAAATCAAGATTACAATCATTTAACCCCTAAACAAGGTTTTTAATTTTCAAGACTTTTAGACCCTTCTCACACATGTGGCCCATCTTTTAGTGACATAACATTGTCCTCTTAGCTGTTAGATTAGTCTCCAAAGCTTGTGCACCCTTAGGTACACAAAGCACAACCATTCAAATTGAATGCAACATTCCTCTTTGCTACTAATTCCAAAGGCGAAGGAGTAGATTCTACAATTCTCTTCACTACAAGAATAAAAGAGCTATTGCACTTAACCATGCATGCATCTAGCTGAAATAAAGTGCCTACATAGACACCCTTAGCAAACACCAAAGCCCTTCTCACCATTTTTGTTGTTCGAAGAAACATAGAGATGACTTCTCTAGTACCAGTCTACTGGAAAACAATAAAACTAAACAAGACTATGGAGGCTATAAAACGAGGCCACTATATTAAACTAAGTGAATATATTATCTATTTATATTGAAAATAGCTCATACAAAATGTTTACATACAAATTATAAAATATCAACAAAAGAATTATGGTTATTGTTATGCATGTTGTCTCTAGAGTTGTTTATGCTCTCTTTGGATATTTCATTGTGTATGCTCTCTTCAAACTGTTGGGTGTATCACCTTTTTGAATTTTTTGTTGCTCTATGTATTATTTTTGGAGCTGTTGTGTTCTTTTTTAGGGCTACTAGCAGTAGTCTTCAACTTTCTTCTATTCTCCTCTTCAACAATTACTTCTCTATTCTTTCTTTTTGTTTTCTGCCCTTTTGGTTTCCACCTATCAATAATTAGTTTCCTTCCAAAAAAATCTTGCTATTAAAAAATGACCCAAATCTATGGATCAAAAACATAGCTTCCAAATATCAATAATGTTTGGTGGGAGTTGCAGGAGCTGCACAATGGAACTTCTTGAGAACCAAGTGACCTTGGGGAGGAATAAGGGGAATGTCAAAATTTATTTGTTTGACTCAAAGTTAGGTATTTCCAACACTTGCACCCTCCATTCAAGAAAAAAAGAAGCTTATATGACAAACCAAGGATATGCAATACACCATTTATTCCATTCATTCATCCATCAAAATATTGAATCGGGACTATTTCATGGCCAACAATCTTCAAAGGGGACTCTCCAAGGTAAGCCTTTCCAGTGTCATATTTTCAGTAGTTCCAAAACCAACCCCAATAAGAGGTCATTTGGAAAGAGACGCCGAAGTGTATCGACCACATAACACCCAATGCATTTGAAACCGAGTTTGCAACAAAGACATCACCATAATCCTGAAAGGACCATTTGGACTCATCATCAAAACCACATTTGGACACCAGATATATCTCGTGGAAAACCCTTTTGGGTAAAAAGACCACGGCAGTAAAAAGCTTCCATTAACAAATAGTGGGCACCAACCCAGCTTACAAGAGTGAGCAGTAACTCACATTGACTGAAGTACCAACTCCAGATGCTAAAGGCACCAACCTCAAGTAGAGCACCAACTCCAAAATAAAACTCAGAAATCACTGAAACTGAAATAACTCTTCTTCACCATATACACAGCTCTATCAATCCTTTAAAATTCACATTCCCTGTATAAACTCATAGCTTAGCAAAAATAATGCATCTTCGTACACACTGCCTGTAAGTTTGTAACCTATAACCTGAAACTATGATTTGATTCACACAACCATACAGCACTTGACTTCCATTCAAAAAACTCCAAAACAGGTATTCAGCTTCCTTTCTTTTTCACATAAAAAGCACAACCCATCCTTCTATACAACGTTTTACAGCCCAGACATTAACAGACCAATCAACTCTTCCCTGTCAATATTGGAAATCAATAATTTCAGTGTATTCCATCAACTTCTTAATATGCTTGACAACCCCATCACCGTAGCATTTTTGCAATCATTCAAGCAGCTGGTGATAACTTCCTTTTCTCCAAAAAAAACACACAGCACATATAGAAGCATGAAAAATGCCCTCTATCAAAGCACACCAACCACCTGAATAATATTCTATTCTACCCTTTTTTAGCACCAAAGAAAACAAAAAAATTTCAGCATTACTCCCATCATCGTCTTCAGCTTCATTAAATCACTGTCACATATGCAGCCCATTAAAAACAGTCAGCTTATTTTTTATCTTTCTCAAACATGCCACAAGTCTATGTGAATGCACAGACTCAGCAACAAAAATTTCATATGTAAACTTCACCTTCTCCAGCTCGTCTTATTTCTCCTTAAAACACCGCCCAGTCTTTTTCTTGGAATAGTCAATTCTAAATTTAAATACACATCTCATAAATATGTTCATTTCATGTTTTTGTCATTAACTCCTCCACCCAGATATTATGAGAGGTAACACACAGCTATATTCTTTTCATCGCATGATTGCCTCCAGAATTCATAACGCAAAAAAGAAAACTCAATAAAGAAAATCCACATGGCACATATGCGTTCTGCATAAAACTACTTCACACCATCCATGTTCAAATAAATTCCTGCTCATACGTTTTTCCCTTTTTAAAAACTCAACACTGTTATTAAAAAACATGATGAACACTTCCAGCTGTCTTCAAAAGTTACAATCCATTTCATTGTGTCCAAAGTAACTACAAGAAAGACAGTAACCATGAAAGAAAGAGTTATTAAACCTGGTCATATTTGATTGCCTTGTAATAGGAGATCTTCTAAAGCCATAATTTCTGATTTTTGATGTTGAAAACTTTGAGCCTTCACCATTAGTCTTATATTATTCTAAATTAGTATCTTTAGAACATTGACCTTCTTCAAGGCCAACTCCACCTTTATCCAATGATTATTTTTGCGAGGCTAATAAATCATCCAAAGATAGAGAACTTTTCTGAGTTATCTTTTCATAGTTCAGCAGTGTTGAAGATTTATTAAAACTTCCTGAGAGAAGCTATTTCAGCTTCAAGTTTCTATTATGGTAAAATAATGAATGTGTTATTAAACAAAGCTCATAAATGATCTATATATACAACTATACACAAAAATGTTTCTATAATGCACAAAGAGAGAAAAATAGAAACATTCTGAAGAGAGAAAAAAGAAAGAGGAAGTTTCCATATTGAACAAAGAGAGAATATACAAACATAGAAGAGAAGTGACCATTAGAACTAGAAATAAATCTATGGAAGAGAGAAAAAAAAATAGATAGATTTAACTCTAATAGTTTCTCACTGTTTTCTGTTTGGTCTTTAAGCTGATTCTTTATTTCTTCATCTATTCGATTTGTCTCGTCAATCTGAACCTTCGAGTCCACTATAAGTTTCTCTGCATCTTCTAAAGCCAGAGATTTCTTAATATTCTCATCATTTGCAGCTTGCAGCAGAACCTTTAAGTTTTGATTTTTCTTCTTAAGCCTTTTGATTTCATTAAGAGCACTTATCAGCTCTTGTTCAAGATCAACTTCCCCTTCTCCTTCATCAAAAAAGTTTTCATCTTCTTGATTTTCATCATGTACTTCATCAGTAGAATCTTTATGTTCTTGATCCTCATCATGAATTTCTTCTATGGCCAGTAACAATATATCTTCAACTAAGGATTCTCCATATGTTTTCTGAAGTTTCTCCCAAAATCTCTTTAGCTGTATAGCAATGTATGACTTTCACAAGTTTTGCTCGGATAAACAACTTAAGATCGCATTCATAGCTTTTGCATTACTTTCAAAAGCCTTCTTCCCATTAACGTCCATTGGAGGAGTCAGAGAGATTGTATAACCAGTCTTCACACTATTCCAGACATCAAACTGAGAGACATTAGATATGCAAGCATTCGAACACTCCAGAGTGTAGAGTTGGAGCCATCAAATAAGGGAACTCCACTTGTAGCTAGATATTCAGTATTAGCTTCCTCTATAGCCATGAATAATATCTAATCTTTTAAGGACTCCTCATCACTACCATTTGATGAACAATCTCTTCTGTAGAAAGAAGACCCTTTTTGAAACTTTTTGTCCCTTTTCCTTTTCTCTTGTATTTCTTCTTGTTGTCCTTTGACTTCTTTTCAAAACTGCTATCCTCATCTTTCTCATAGGAACATTTAGCTGCAAAATGTCCAACTTTGCCACACTTGAAAGGCAACTTGCCTTTGTATTTTCCAGAGCCCTTTTTGAGTTTTCTAACGAAGTTTGCTTCTTCATAATCTGAATCATTCTCAGAGCTCTCACTAGAAGCTGATTCATTTTCTTTACCTCTCGTAGAAGCTTTGAAAGTTGTCTCCCTTTTTGATGTAGACTCAATATTTATCCGCATCTCATAAGATGTTAGAACTCCATGGAGCTTGTCAATTGTCATAGTGTCAAGATCTGCCATCTCTTCAATAGCTGAAACCATAGCATCAAACTTCCAAGGTAATGACCTTAAGATTTTTGGAACAATAACTTTATCATCAATTGTTTCTCCTAAACTAAGTGAATTTATAACTTCATCTACTCTCAAAAAATAAGCTGCCACATTTTCTTCTTCCTTCATTTTCAGACTTTCAAACCGCATCATGTGAGTTTGGAGTTTGGCTTTCTTCACCTTCATAGGCATTCTTGAGTTTATCCCACATGGCTTGAGCAGTCTCACAGTGCATTACTTTAACAAATTCAGATTCAGACAATCCATGTAGAATTGCATTCATGGCCTTAGCATTGCTTGCAAAGGCTCTCTTTTCATTAGCAGTAGATGGAGGATTTTGAGGAATAGTGTAACCATTTTCAACACTCATCTAGACTTCAAAATCAAGTGACATCAAATAAGTCTTCATCCGAACCCTCCAAAAAGAACAATTCAAGCCATCAAACAGAGGTGCTCAATTTGTAGCAAGCCCTTCCAGAGAATTCATTTTGAATCCAAACAGATACAACCTTCAAGCTTTTGTAGAAGATACTGACTCTGATACCAATTGAAGAACAATTAAGCAA
This sequence comes from Chamaecyparis obtusa, assembly GCA_027943335.1. Classification (NCBI taxonomy): domain Eukaryota; kingdom Viridiplantae; phylum Streptophyta; class Pinopsida; order Cupressales; family Cupressaceae; genus Chamaecyparis; species Chamaecyparis obtusa. The sequence continues at coordinate 51,017 of BSBK01000056.1, forward strand.
TACTGAGGGGGTGAATTAGTATTGTTGATATTTATGAAATTTTTGCAAACTTGAAACACATAAGCGATGATATAGAAACAAGAACAATCATTAATGAAGACACCAGATATATCTCGTGGAAAACCCTTTCGGGTAAAACACCACAGCAGTAAAAAGCTTTCATTAACAAATAGTGGGCACCAACCCAGCTTACAAGAGTGAGCACCAACTCACATTGCCTAAAGCACCAACTCCAGATGCTAAAGGCACCAACCTCAAGTAGACCACCAACTCCAGAATAAAACTCAGAAATCACTGAAACTGAAATAACTCTTCTTCACCATACACGCAGCTCTATCAATCCTTTCAAAGCTCACATTTCCTGTATAAACTCGTAGCTTAGCAAAAATGATGCATCTTCACACAAAACATAACATCTTCATACGCACTGCCTGTAACCTATAATCTGAACTATGATTTGATTCAAAATACTGAAACTTTCACACATCATGCACACAACCATACAGCACTTGACTTCCATTCAAAAAACTCCAAAACAGGTATCCAACTTCCTTTCTTTTTCACATAAAAAGCACAACATATCCTTCTATTCAATGTTTTTCAGCCCAGACATTAACGGACCAGTCAACTCTTCCTTGTCAATATTGGAAATCAATAATTTCAATGTATTCCATCAACTCCTTAATATGCTTGACAGCCCCATCACTGTAGCATTTTTGCAATCATTCAAGCAGCTGGTGATAACTTCCTTTTCTCCCAAAAAAATGCACAGCACAGATAGAAGAATGAAAAATGCTCTCTATCAAGGCATACCAACCACCCGAATAATATTCTGTTCTACCCTTTTTTAGCACCAAAGAAAACAATTTTTTTTTCAGCATTACTCCCATCATTGTCTTCAGCTTCATTAAATCACTGTCACATATGCAGCCCAATAAAAAAGGTCAGCCTATTTTGACCTCACTCAAACATGCTACAAGTCTATGTGAACGCACAGACTCGGCAACAAAAATTTCATATGTAAACTTCACCTTCTCCATCTCGGCTTATTTCTCCTTAAAACACTGACCAGTTTTTTTCTCAGAATAGTCAATTCTAAGTTTGAATATACGTCTCATAAATATATTTGATTCATGTTTTTGTCATTAATTCCACCCAAATATTATGAGAGGTAACACACAGCTATATTATTTTCATCGCATGATTGCCTCCAGAATTCATAATGCCAAAAAGAAAACTCAATAAGGAAAATCCACACGGCACACATGCATTGTGCATAACACTACTTCAAACCATCCATGTTCAAATAAATTCCAGCTCATACGTTTTTCCCTTTTTAAAAACTCCTCAACACTGCTATTAAAAGAAACGATGAACACTTCCAGCTGTCTTCAAAAAAAATGCATATAATATTTAAAATCTCCCCTTAATTAAATCTACAGTGAGGAATTAATGCCATATTGATTAATTTCTGAGCCCTTCATAATTCTGAGCCTGTCCATAAACTTGGAGAACATGCGTTGAACGCAGCCTTTGTATTTTCATCACAAATAGATTTATAGCCCGAGGACCGAGACATTAATCTTCCCTTTGATTATCATATCTTTTTACTTCTCCTTATGCTATTGACTCCTTACATAAGAGTAAAGTCCTTAACCACCATATATAAAATTCAATGGAGGTCAATCAACCGGTGACATGACAAGTGACGTGGAATATTAAATTGACAAGTGGACAAGCAGTTGATGAGCAGACAAGTAAGGACACAAGCAAGCAGCTGACAAGAAGCTCAAGCTCGTCAAACAGCTCAAGCACGTAAAAGACAAGCAGCTCAAGCTCGTCAAACAGCTCAAGCATGTAAAGCAGCTCAAGCACCTTAAGCACGTCAAGCACGTCAAGCACCTCAATCTAATTCTCTAATATTTATACGATCTTGATCATCAACCTTTGACATCAATGACAATATACTCAACAAGAATTTCGCCATGAAAGCATAAAATGCAGATTCTTTCTGCTCTGAGTGCTCTACGACATTGGCTTTAGGCTAAGACCCTCTGTACTTCCGTTGTTCAAAGCAAGCAGATTCCGACAGTCCTTTATCAAATGACCAAATTTGTGGCAGTAGTTACACTGAACTTTCTTCTTCTTCGAGCTATCCTGAGGCTGACTGGGGCCTTTTTGCTGAGCTGATTGAGATTTGTCTTTATTCCTGTGAAAGGTTTTGGCTGCAAAAACTTGTTCTAAGAAGGATGCAGTTGCACTGCTACCAAACTGTTGTTTCCAATGATCTTAATGCAGAAGTTTGGTGCACAAGTCTAAAAACTTTATGTCAACATTAGTTGCAATAATGTTGAGTGTAATGTGCTCATAGGATTTAGGTAGATTTTGGAGAGTTATGACTACCATATCGTCTTCCTCCATTTTTCAACCAATGGCCTCAAGCTGGTCTCGGATGTCCTTAATCTTTGTTAGATGCTCCTGTAAGGACATACGCTCATCCATCATGATAGAAAATAGTTGGTTCTTCAGGAAGAATGCACAGCTCTTATCTGATCTCTCATGAAGATCCTTCAAAATAGTCCAGATCTCTGCAGCTGTCTTGCCAGATGGCACATGTGGTAGTTGATCATTAGTCACTGACAGTTTAATAAGCATGACCGCTTCTCGGTTGCGCTTGTCAAACTTATACTGATCTTGTCCATGTTAGGAAAGAAGAGTGCAGAAACACCTTTTATAATGTCAAACTCTTAGGGGAAATATGTAGGGGTGACTTTCAATTTTGATTACAGTCATTAAAATGCACAAAACTGAAACGGAGTAAACATAAAAGATAAACAAACATAGAACACAACACCAGTATTTACGTGGGAAAACCCTTACGGGTAAAAAACCAACACACCAAAGCCACAATCACTTATATTATTGTAAAACAGGTTACATATAAGTTTCAGATCATTCACTTTCAGGTATACATTCTCAGCCTCTGTTTTACAGATACAGAACACTGAATCACCAAGTTTCACAGATGACAGTCTCTTGACTCTCTCTGCACACATGGCTATTAAAACTCTGCATAAACTGTTGAAAATCGGAAATAAAGCGGCAGTCAACGATTTATTTAGAAAAATGCGATTTTCAAGGGGGAAAATCGGGAGTATTGCTGGTTCGCAATTAATCATGAATTTGGTGATTTATTCTCAATTTCTGCTTCTATGGCTTATAGACTAATTGTGGGTGTGTTGTATTTTATGATGTTTGGGGGAAACACAATTTTTTACAATTCTTCATGCCTGAAATACTTTAGAGGCAATTACAAGCTTACGCTGGCATTGGTCAAAGTCCATACTTGTGAATGAGGTAAACTGCTCACTTGGGGCTGCTCTTCTAGGAGGCACGAGAGAAGATTCAATTCTTAGGCCAGATCCACTTCCTGCATTCACAAACTCATCCCGTGATTCCATTTCCGTCCCAACTGCATCTGCTCGTACTTCTAGATGTCTTGGCTTCAGCACAACAAATGGGACTCCAATAGGTGTGGTATCACCTACTTAATGATCACCAATAGAGGAAAATCCAATGAAAGGTGTAGAATTCACTCCTGGAGAGTTTTCCGCTTGTATCGATGAACTTGAAATTAATCACAACATCTGTACTAAGGTTAAAGGAATGATAGTTATGGCAGATCCAAGTGGTGTCTTAGTTGACATCAAGGGAAAGTGTCCTGTATTTTTTCCTACAGAAAAATTGTGACTATATGAGGTCGGGACTTTGAAAGAAATAGGTCTTTTCTCAGGTGTGGAAGACGATTTTCTTATCTATGATCGGGATGAGAGAAATAGCAGGCTGGTTCCAAGTCTCCAAGAAATTCAGCATGATCTTGCATGGGAATGAATCAAACAATTGGCTGAAATATAAATATTGCCATGAGCTGGGTGTTATTCATCAAGATATAAAACCTGAAAATATTCTTTGAACAAATGATGGATGCTTGAAGTAGCTGATTTTAGTTTGTCTATGCATGTTGCAAATTGTCAACATCTATCAGGTGTCGTGTACAGCCCTACATATGTTGCTCCACAGGCAGGGATATATTTCAAAAAGGTGGAAGTGTGCAGAACTGGTGTTCCCCTCCATGCCCTCTTGATTGGCATGTTACCATTTCATGTAGAATCCGTTGAGCCAATATTTGAGGCTTGTCAAATTACTTCTGAAATTGTTTTGAGGTTTACTAGGTATTATTGACTCCAACATGGCTTTGAGAAGACTCGTCCAAAGTCTTCTTGAACAAAATTTGGAGAACCTGAACTTTTGTAATGCTTCTTTTGACCCTGTTAAAATGTGAAATTAAGCCTGGAAAAATAAGGAACATAATTGTTGGTGCCTGTATGGGTTGGACTCTCAGTGGGAAATTATTGTGCATGTAAAGTCTCATGGTTATCTAACGATTCCTCTTCTCCTTGCCTCTTCATTTTCTAGTTGTATCTTCATATTTGGAAAATTATAAGACATTTGTATAAATGATGATTGTAGACTATGTATTTTTCTGTAACAGTGAATAGAAGATATTGCCCTTCTTTCCAATGGATGTAGCCTTTTAAGGGTGAAGCACATAATTCTATATTGTAATTGTCTCTGTTTTAATTTTGCTATTTGGTGTTATTTAAATATTCAATATGTTATTTAAACTCAACAATTAAACAAGTCAGTAATTCATGAATATATAAATCAAATGCTGAATTAGCAAAAGGGGTCTAATTTTTTAAGGACAAATAGTAAAATAATCAAATATCTCAGATCACTAATTAATGATTATATTTTACAATTATATCCAAAAAAATATGAATTAAACTTGCCATAATATATATTATATGTTCATGTGCATACATATGAAAGTCATTTTGTTTGCGTGTGTATATGTCATTTTGTTTTTGTGTTTAGCTCTTATATACCATTATAATCATATGATTTTATTCTTATATATAAATAAGTTCATAATTATATATTCACACTTATACATGTCTAATGAAAAAAAATGAAAAAAAAATGGAAAGGTGGGGGAAGATCAGTAGAATGGATAGTCAAACTAGGAGGCTCACAACCCAAATTACTTCCAATACATTAGGAAGGAAATCAATCCACAAGAATTAAGGGAACTCAAGCACTGAATGGGTGTAAGGGTTTTCCTTCACTATATGGATTGTTGATTGTGTAAGAGGAATAAAGAAATGCAAGATTGAGAGTAAGAAAGGTTTTCTGAAATGCAAAGGAAACAACGGACTAAAAAACCAAATTCCAAAACCAAATCTGAGAAGCCAACATAGAGATTAACCTGTAGACCGAATCTCAACCAAAATGCATGTATGGGGCAACCTAGAGCATAGGGGATGACTGGACTTGCCCCTAATGTTGGGAGGTGCCCTCGATCTAATAAAAGCTAATGAAAAAGGCAGGGATCTAAGGTAAATTATTAGACTTTCCTGTAACCGAATCAGAAACTCCGTCACTTGTTACCTACACACAGAAAACGGGAAGAATGTTGGGAGAAAGGGGTTTTGCCTCAATCAAACCCCTGTTTAGGAATTAACCTTGAAATCGAATTGAAATTGCATAAAAGGAATGAAAGTGTGCTGTCAGTAGCAGAGGCTTGACAAGTGTCTTATACCTTGATGATGCAAGTGCTTCTTGAAATGAAATCACAAGTGTTGATGAAATAGCACGACTCCACAAAGACCTAAAAGGACATTACAAAAGACAGGCTTGCATAATAATTGCTAGGCTTGCCACCATGATGAGATAAATCGTTGAATGCTTGAATATGCTTGATTGCCCCTTGAATGCTCGCTTGCTTTTGTCTTGATAGGATTTTGATAGATAGGGATGAGATGCCAAAATGGGAGAGGCCATTTCAGGGCACAAAAGTCGAAGGAGGCCAACAAGGAATTGGAATCCCACTTAAAACCATAACTTCTCTTTCCAAATTAAATTAGGGCCCAATCTGTAACGTGAGGGATGCCTCCCAATGTAGGGGGCAACTTGGGTCGCCCCTTACATCCTGAGCCACCCTTTACAAGCCAATTGAGGCTCAAATTTGAATCGGGGATCAATATGGATAAGGAGATACTCAAAACACGTGCGAAATCAAGGTGTGATGAAAGGAAACATACAAAAGACCACTCATAGTGAAATAGGGCCTATGTACACGAGATAATGATTGAATGAAATAATTAAAGAAGGCACACCTATAATTAAGGGCCCGCATTAATTAAATTGAGAGAAAGGACATAAATGCACAGCAAAAGTGCTATAATGCATAGAAGAATGAATACACACTAAAATGGGCACTACACAAGCATGGAATTGGACACACTTAGGCAGTGCATACAATTCATGACACTACAATATGTAAATGTAATTATCACTTTCTTTTTATTTTTGTTTTTTCATTATTTTCCCCAATCCCCTCTTTCCTCGTTCCTTGATCATCTGGTCATTTCCCCTTGTCTCTTTTTAAGACTAAGTCTGCAATCCTATTCCTCACTATCCTCTTCTTGATGATGGATCACTCAATGTGATTTACAATGTCACTTAAAAAGCAAATAATTGATTCCAGAAGCAATTTTCGAATCAGTTAAACCAAATCAATTTGTTGGTACTTATTTGTTCAAAGTCACTACTTACATGAATAGTTGAATTCATTACAATCTAACAATGGGTGCACATATGGATGGAATGCCAAATGAATGTACATTATAATGTCATTGAGTGAGCACGTCTTTAGATAAAATGTCAATGAAAGTGTCCTGAAATTTAATGAATGAGCACAAATTCTATGTTAATTATATTAATTCAGAAGGGATTTTATTTTTCAATCGTAAACTGTGTCATTATTCTCCTAGTAAGATAAACATACCATTTAGAGTCAAAAGCATCGAGTGTGGTAAATTTTGCCTTATTCACATCTGCTAATGATGATGAAGTGGTGTGTTTGTCTTTGGGAAGTGTTTCATCATTACTAAAACCAACTCCACCAATCAGCCAGTCATCATCTTCAGCATGTTCTTCCTTATTGTCCTGCACAGAGAAATAAGTATAAAATGCCTGTGTCTTTAATATAAGTGGCATCACAATAGAAAGTGGGCACTATTTAACATAGATTAAAAAGAATATCACTGCAATTTAAAAGTGAATCTTGCAAGACTAAGAAGTTATAATGTGCATTATTTGAGATAAAGTCCAATACCGTTGATGGGGGTGCTATTTTTGGAGCTGTCATGCCCCTCACATTATCCCAATCAATTCCCTTGAAAAAAGGATGGCTCTTGAGAGAAGCATATCCATTAGGGCCAGTGCCAAGCCTCTTGCAAGGGTCCATATCCTATAAGCAAACAATTGAGAAAATAAGAATCAGTGAAGACAATCCAAATCATAAGGTTCAGAATGGAGGAATAAATTACTGAAAATTGTGGATACATCTCTACATCATTAACAAAATCCTTGTGTTCACTGGAAAGTACATGATCTTAGACTTTGAAATAGGTTCCTATGATACCATTTCATTTGTAAAGGATGCTATATATTATTTGTGAAGTCATCTTGACAGAGATCTATAATCTCACATTTTGAAGCCCTTGCATTGGGTCTATTTTATCATTCGTTTATGGTAAAGTGCTAGATATATCAAGAACCAATATGCAGGCCTATGGTAATTGATATCTTAGTTCTTCAAGAGTCATTTCAGATTAATGTGTATGAAATTTGGAATATCTTAGTCAATTTGTGCCAAACAGAATAGACTGAGGTTGCATTTGTCAATTCTAAATAGAAAATGCAACAGATATAGGACAGAATTGCAGTTCTCAGCAAACAAATGAATTCTATGTGCATTAAAATATGTTATAATTTGGTCAGCATTCCAATCCTAATCATATCCTTATTATTCCTCCAGCTATTCCTAATCTATGTTGAGTGTTGCAACCACCCAACAACCAAATAATACTACATGATAATATGTTTAACAAATTAAATGTACAATTTACCTGATTATATGGGATAATTCCTCACAACATCTAGCATAGAAACATCTGCCAAGGCTGTGATGGGTATCCACAACTCTGAGAATGAGGATGTGTGTGTGTGTGAATGAGTGAGTGAGAAAGACAGACACACACACACACACAGAGCATGTGGGTGCGAGTGTTGATCATGACTGTACCCATGTTTATATGCTACACCCCTATAAACAATTTATATACTATACGCCCATACTCTGTTTAAAAATGACATGCTCCTTCCTTTCTCCAATGTCACCTTGTAGCTATGATTTCATCATCTTAATTACTACAATAACAATTATCACAACAAACTCTTATATTGCATCACATGTATATTTAGAGATGCAGATTTCAAAATAGCTTGCTTATGCAACTGGACCACAAAAATTATTAACACTATATCCTTACTTAAGATAGCAACAACTTCTGCTCTGGAAAAACAAAAACATATCAGAACTTTGATTGTCATGTATATTGTGGGTATGAGAACAAAGTTTTATTGTTTTTAAAATGCAAAGTTCACTGATCAATCAGAAATTTGTTTGCAAAAACTGTATATTAGACAATTTTTGAAGATTATTTTTAATTTCAAATTGTTTCATATAGTTGATATTAATTTAAATACACGTGGATCAAATCTACAAAAAAGAAAATTCAGTTTAAACTTGTCCAGCGTGAGATATCGTTTTACAGAAACGTGGGAGGAACAAATCTCAATATATACAAAAGGATCCTAAATTAAATATTCTTATAACAAAATAAAAACCTTCACGATAAGTTTAAAAAATAAATCGACCATCAAGATTATAGAGCTTCGCCTTAATAAATTTATTGCAAATTATTGAAACCATAGTTCACAAACTCAAACTCGGAGAGTACTCGGCAAGCCCAAAATTTTCAAATTGGCAAAAACTCAGCTAGTACTTGATAGAAACTCGATAAAAACTCGGCAACTTAAAAAGTACTAAAAATTAAAATCTGCTAAAGAAACATTTTTTTTTTTAAAAGTTCAATTACAAAGTGTATTTTAAATTGAAAATTGACACCTCAAAAGAGAAAACACATGGTTTTATAGAAAAACCAATGTGAAAAATGCATTTTAACCAGTGTTTTACCTGCATCGACATTTTTACCCACATTTTTTTGTGCCTATAAAAACGCGAGAGTTAAACTTGTGAAAACTCGCCTGGCAAAAAAAGTAGAGTACTCGGCAATTCAAAGAGTTTGCAATCTATGATTGAAATATTATTGTAGTGTTCATATTCATCATTGAAATTGGAGGATTTAAATGAAACTAAAATGCATATATAATCTAGTTCATTTTGCATAAGCCATGAATAATATGCCAAGATGTCAAATATACATTTGCAAGACCACTATGTTCAGTTCCACCAGTGCTTGCAAAGCTTATAAATGTATCGTCGTCATTATGAACTTCACACATAATACACTTAAAATTGTGATCACCCATGATCTCTATTAGTCTTAAGAGTCCATGAGGGGAAGCAACTCTACAAGTTCACCACTCTCATGCTGGTATCATCAACAGTTGGTCCAATTTCTTTGATGGCGCTCTATACAAGACTAAAGACAAGGGCTGAGTGACACACAACAAGCACTTCGTTTTCTTTGCACTCAACAAACATATCTACAAAGGACAATGAAATAATCCTTTCACAAAAGGAAGAACCAGTAAACTGTGAAAACAATTGTTGATAAATCTCTGAAACTTGAATGGGATCTCTGTTCCTAGTCCAATGGATAAGGACTGCATTGTCTTAAATTTGCCTATCCTATGAATAAACAGGACAAATTGTTCCCTATTAGTAACAATGAAGGTCAATCTGTTCCAAGATTTTCTGCAGAACAATCTCATAAGAAGTTGAATGCAGCAGGTTATTAAGATTATCCCATCTCCTATGTATCATGCTTTCTGATGATGGATATTTATATAATTCATACTCAATATTCTCAGCAATGGATTTTATTCCCTCATATGTAGAGTCACTGCACTATGCATGAGCAACCATTGTTAGAGTGAATAAGGTTGTGTCTTAATTAATTCTTTAGTGTGGACCTATTCAGAAGTTAGCTTAGGGCCTAAGTGTTATTTCTAGAAGTTAGTTATAATGGGATCATGTATCTCATTTACTTCTTGTGTCCTAGGTCATTTAATATTTGTTCTAAGTTCTCTCATAAGGTAGGATTAAGGAACATGCCAACACTTTATTTAATCCTACCACTCACCTTGCCTATATAAGCAAGGCTCGCGTACACTTTATATATATCAGCATAGATCTTAATATCAAGCAAGCTCATTTCTAGCATACTCTCTTGTAAAAGGTTTCTTGTGTTTTGGCAGGTGGTCTTGGGTGTTGAGGTAATCTTCAACTCCTACATGGTATCAAAGCCATGGCCATGCCAAACCCTTCTCAAATCTAAGGGTAGAGCTATTGACAAATGACAGATCTTGGTTGTTTTTAGTAAAGTTGAGTATGCTCCTCTTTCATCATATGCTGACTTGGAGGATCAAACACACTTTAAAAAACACAAGATTTGGGGTTTCTTCTTTTGTGGATTTTCATTGCAAATCCATATTGGAGCATTTTGGAGCAAATATGAGCTCACCATTGAATTCAAGGAGTTGAAGAAAGTCAGATTTACTTTTGCCTTTTGTTTCGTCCAAATCAATTTTGTGAGGCAGGATTTACAAGGGTTTGAAGTTGGGAGGAGGTTGCCAAATCCGGAGAGGTAGCTGAATTTTTTAAGCACTTTGAGCCAAAATAGACCCTACCATTGCGTCTGGAAGGACTAAAAAACTCTAATATCAAGCATCAAATTGTTAGACTTTTGCCCCAAGCCTACAGAGATTTTTTTCGCCCTTCTTGCCAAATCTATATGGTCATATGACTTTCTATACAATTTGTACAACACTCACATCATCCCTGTACTAGAAAACCTGATTGGCAAAAATTTCAAAATATTCTAGGGCATATTCTCTTTTGTTGTCCAGTTATGTGTCATGCCTATGTAATTTGCGCAAAGGTCTACCTTATCTATTGTCAATGGGATACAATTTTTTTGGCATTTTTATTAAAATTTTAAGTTGACTATTTAAGTTTCTCCCAACGCTTTTTGTTTGAGTGTGCAACTCTATTTGTGATTAAGGGTTTAAGTTTTTGCGGGTGATGAGGGTACCTGCCACCTACCCAGAGCCATCAACGCCAACCCTACGTCCACTCCACCACCAACGAACCACCCTTTTTTCTTCAACAGCCAATAAGATCACATGGCGGGCCAAGAGCAAATGGCCAGAAGGACTAAATTTGACCCTCTAAAGCCCTAGAAGGGCAACTTTTTCTACATGGCATAACTTTTTGCCAAGATATCAAAGTTTTGCAAATGAGATATCGACAGAAGATTGGTTCCGTATACTTTGCAATGGTAGAAGTGAATTTTATTGTAGACTAAAGCGATTTTTCCCCTTTTCAAGCTCCAAGCTCATAACTTTTTGCCAAATTAACCATTTTTCCTAATTCCAACAGTGTTTGAAAGTTATTAAAAAGTGTTATTCACTTTTTCTAGATTCAATCCCAAGTATAATTTATTCTGTTTTTGCGAATTCGGCATAATCACTAATTACTTGGACATATTATCTCCTAAATTAGTTTTGTTATTTTTCGGATGGGGGAGCTTCATTTTCAATCTTGATTCAGATTTGGGAGGTTTTAGATCAGATTTGATCATATATTTGTCTGTTTTGCTTTCTTGATGCTTGTTGCCCTAATGGCTGAACTAGGGCTTGAGGTTCTTACTTATGATTACCATGCATAAAAGGTTAGAATGCAGTATTTACTTTGATCTAAGGGTTTGTGGTCTACCTTGACTGGCCATCAACCTGATTTTTCAAGAGAATGTGAGAGATTTGCTCAAAAGAACAAAATGTGATGATGCTATGGGCTTTGATCACTATGCATATTTTTGACAATTTGTTCTTCCACTTTGAGGAGCATACTATTCCCAAACAAGTATGGGATAAGTAAAAGGATTTGTTTGATTCAATTAGTGAGGTACATGCTAGGCAATTGGAAGCAGAATTGGCATCTCTTTACATTGTTAATATTATGGCCTTTACGGCTAAGATCGACATTATGCCTAACTTGTTATCGCATAAATAAGGACAATTGATAAAACAATAATATAATATATTGGGTAAATATATTTATTATTATTACCTTTTAATTAAATCAATATATATATACAAGTGCGATTTTCTTAATGATAATAAATATAGGATATTTATTATTATTAATTAAATACTTGGGAGGGCCCAAAGTTGGCTACCTCTGGGAGGTAGAATTTAGACATGAAAGCACATATATATATGGATCGATTCCTTGGAGGTAAAATACACCAAAAACATAATGTTTGTTTTCCTCTCAAGAATCCAAAGAAGGTGAATTACCCCTGCATTATAGAGCGAAATTCAGCAGCGAATTATTTCAGGCATTCATCAGCGAATATTTACTTGGAGTCCAAATTAATACAAAATCTGGTGTGCAATTTGGAGGGCAAATTCTTGGACAGAATTCGCATGCCTTGGAATTCGAATTTAACACTCTAGAGGGCTGCGATTTTGACCTGTGTAGGAGCATTTTCTACTGCATATAAATACTGGAGTTGCAGGGCAGACTTATCAAGATAAATTGGTGTACAAAATTGGTACCATCTTTCCACCTTTCTTTGTCAATTTTTATCTCTATATTGTTTCAGTTTTAAAAGCTATCTATAGATTGTAATTTTCCTTGCATAAATCTGAAAATATCAACATCCATTGACACTTTCCTACCGTTGAAGACTATTTTGTTAAATTCAAATCTTTAAAATTGCAATTAGCTAGTTGTGGGAAAGATAAACTAATATGGAATGCAAATTTTTGGTTTTTTCTAAGTTCAAAGGTCTATTTGCATACTTCTCTACTTCCTTTTATTCTACAATGGATGAATTGGGTGATTCGTTTGTTATGCCTTCTTTTGAGACACTATGCGATAGATTGACTAGAGAACAAGCTCAACTTAGTCAACTTGATTCACTTCCTAAGAATCAGCCATTAATTGCCCAATCATATAAGGGAATAGGAAAGAAGAAGAGTAAACCTAAGACAGAATCTAATGAAACTCCCACCTCTTCCAAAGAGGACAAACCTAAGGAGAAACCCAAGGGTGGATATTGTAATAAACCAGGGATGGTGAATATTATTGCTACAAGAGTTAAAAGAGATGAAGCTTTGCCTTCTCATTCTTCTAGTTCACCTTCTTCTTCACAACCTTCATTTTCCACACGCACTAGTTTAGAAATACTTGCTAATGGGGATAATAAGATGAAAGATCATGCTCTAGTTGTGACACATGTTAATGAGTCTACAAGATGGGTTCTAGACTCTGGGACTTTATATCATATAGAAAGATCACCAAATAGGTTCTCGTCTTTGAAGCATACTTCTATACTAAATATCTTGATATCTAATGGTGTATAATTGGATGTTTTTGGTAAAGGAATTGCTAATGTTAGCTTTCATAATTAATTGTATATTCCGAAAATTTGCAACAATTTTTTTTCCATTTATCAGATAGCACATAGTGGTAAGTTCGTTGAGTTTACTCTAGATTCAGTTTTCATTCACAATTTGCATGATGAGCACACTTTGGATGCTGAGAGGGGGGTGAATCAATATCAAAACAAAAACTCTAACTGCTAACTTTAGTAGCCACCATATGAAACAGTGTGCAAGAAAAAACAGAAACAGCAACACAAGAACACCAAGATTTATACGTGGAAAACCCAAACTTGGAAACACCATGGTGAGCACTTGTCCACAAAGATAATTCACTGAAGTATATAATCTGATTACAAAAGATTAGGAGATCACTACTCTGGAATGCCAATTAGAGTCTTACTGCCAATATTACAATGAATGTGAATAACAAAGAAGACTCATTGCCTCACAATACAAACAAGAGCTCACTACTCTAGACTTGCATACAGAGGTTCACTGCCAAAGTAGCAAGATATAGTGACAAACTCAAGGACCCAAGACTCACTGTCTCAAAGTACTTATTCTACTTTGAAGTAAATATATTCTCCTGCTAATGCACCTAATCTCCATAACACTGTCCACACTAGCAGCAAACTTATTACTATATTTTCTTCTCTGTCACTGTCACTGAACTCAGCTTTGTTAATTGTTGAACTAGTTCGCACACTTTGCTTGCTTCACACTTACTCTTACATTTTGCCAAGACATCAACAATCCTTATATACAAAATAGATCATTGGAGATTACAGTAAGGTCGGCCAAACCAAAAAGGATATCACAAATGACTTCCATGTTGACCAAGGCATAAGCAAAATGCAAATAGGATCAATATCAACGGCATCTGAACCAAGGACTCAAACGGATAAGTAATAAACATTAAATACATAGGTCCCATATAGCATGAACCCATTCGGATAAGATATAAGCATTAAGTATAAGACATGGACCTAAATCCGATATTTCAACAATCAATAAATATAGCACCCAAATCTGAACTTGAAAGCATGATCCATCCCAGGAGTAAGACAGACCAAGAACACGCTACACATGACCCAATGCCAGATCCACAATAAGTGGAACAACAACCAAGAATAAATCAAATGTGTAGAAGCAAACAGCCAACTATGAGCAATAACCAGACCTCCACATGCTATGGAGAGAACTATACGCTACATTAGAAGCCATGTCAATATGCCACATCAAAAGTTGCCACAACATATTTCCGGGTCAAAACAACAATTAAAGAGAATGGCAACACAGAATGACAATCTCCGGGAACACCAAGAACACACTCTTGATCACCAGAGAACACCAACCAAGACCAAAACTTGAATACATTTGAATGAGTAGCAGCATAACTTCAACACTAATTTTCAGAAGAGAATCTCTCCGGAAAGACAAACAATTACAACTATAAAACTGCTAACTGTGATGCAACACAGTGCTACAACAACATAACAATAGACATCTAGTCTAAGAAAACTTCCGAATATAATAGTATAATACAAGAGCACTCTAAAACAATATCATAAAATACATACCTGCCTTCCACTATTCTGAAACCATACATGATACATTCTTATCTTCCACTAATCTAAGACCATACAAGATACATACCAGTCTTCCACTATTCTAAGACCATATAGGACTAAGAGCGTCCTTGTCTTCCAATATACTAAAGGTTCAACATACATACCCACAACACCAAGAATAGTACACTTCCTGACCACAAAGCTTTAGGGAATACAAACTCAAACTCCTCTGAAGCATATGGAACACAATGTTTGACATCAATGACAACAAACAATAATCATATATTTCTAACATTACATAGAAGACAATTTGTTGTGGTGTGTAGGGCTGATCATGATGCTCAAATCTACACCTTTTCCCTTTTGATTTTGATGGCGAATATTCTAAGGTGGATTCTCCTAGTACTAGTGTGGGTAGTAATTCATAAGGTCATATTAGTTTTGTGAGCCTCATTGTTCATCAGTCCTTTGATGAGGCTCTAACATCTACTTCTTCAGGCTTTAGAGTGACTTGGTTTTAAGGGCTTCAATTGAGCAGGATACTTTTAATTTTCCAAATTTGTCTTTGAGGGGTGGCCTCGTGACATGTGCATTAGATCTGTTTTGTCATTCTTCTTCTACATATTTGTAGGACATTTTTGAGGGGAACTCTTTCCTCTTTGATGACTCATCTTCTTTGGAGATTGCTCTTCTACATCTTTTGTCTTCTTCCTTAATTAGGTCACACCTACTTTTGTTGAGACATACTCAAAGGAACTTGATCAATTTTTAGAGATACACTTTTGGAGGCTTCTTCCCTCTTGCTTCTTCATAGAGAGAGTTTCTTCTACACCCGAAAGTGGACTTCTTTCTTCCCAAGGGGAGATTTTTTCTTTGTATGCACTGGATTCTCTTTTGTGTTCAAACATTCTTCAATTGCTTTGGGGATACTCCATTGTAGGGAGTGTTGATGTGAGTTTTGTTCCACTACAACATACAAAATCAAATACTTAGTATTCCAAAATGAAACACCAAATCTCCAACTCTCTTGAATAAGGATGCTCATATGCTAAATAATGTAGATGAATTATGTGATCAAATGAGACAACTTCAAGGTTCTTTCTTACTGTGGACTTTCACTCAATTTTATAATGTGATATTTTGGTTAACACAAAGGGACTTACATTGTTCATTCAATGGATATCAACTTGACTTCAACTTCTTCCAACCAACAAACTATAAACGACAGGGTTTAGAAAGCTAATCTACTCCTAGAATGCAAAAAACTGTGGATGTCTTTGTGACTCTACTAGACTTAGTTTAGCCATCGACATCAACCAAGCTAGTGCAATCTCCTAAGATAAATGTAAGATGTTCAAACTACCACCATTCCATTAACACCATCCATCAATGCATATCAATGTGCAAGCAATAATCAAAGTGAAGTTCATAAATATGTCATTCGAGCATGCAAGGCAAACTTACAATCAACAAGCAGCTAGTGGTTTGGTCTACGCAAGTTCACCAAAGATGCATCCAAAATATCTTCCATTCAACTAAACACTATTTCTAATGTGAGGAAATGAAGAAACCATGCAATACTCCAAAGCAACACAAGTAGTCCACCATGAAGACCAACAATGAATCGACAATTACTTTGATAGCATTATGGCAACAATTTCAACAAGTCTTCTCTCCTACTCTACCTCTAATCTATTGAGTTTTAAATGAGAAGGCCTTGGCCTTTTATAGTTGCTCAATTACAATGAAAGGCCAAGATCAATTCAAGAACAAGGGCCAAGTTTACCCATTACAAACCCTAATTAGGGTTGCCACCACTGTCATCCAATTATATGAAGGCACCACCCTATGGGCCAATGAGAAAATTACAATGCTCTTAAGAGCCAATGAGAAAATAGATAAGGTAGAGGCCCTAGATGCCTTCCACATGTACATTTTTCATAATATAATTGAATGTGTTTGAACACGTGCAACTGGAGTATTCTGATTGGCTGAAGATAAGTGGGCGCCACCTCAACAACCTTATCTCATAGACTTGATCAATTCTTTGGTGATGAGAAAATATCTCTTCATACTCAACATTATAGAGCCTTCAATGGTGATAGCATATTCCCAAATTGCTTCATCTTCTCAAATTTTCTCCACCTTTCATTTGGAAATTTTCTCATTGCACGTGTTGGTTTTGGAAATCTTGATTTTCTTGGCCATGATCTTTTGGTGATGAAATCTTTCATGTAGTTGGATCCCTCAAAGTAAACTTGGATTTCCAGAGGAAATTCAAGTTGATGATAAATTTTCTTTTACTTGTATCCTTGATCATTTTCTTGCATGACTTGTTCTTTGATATCCATTTTCATAACCTGATCTTGAACTTGGATTGGAATCTTCCTTTTAGCTTTCATTCTCGAACTATCTTGCTTGCCTTGAATCCTCGAACTTGTTCCTGTAGCACCCATTTGTTCTCTCCTTGTTTGAAGTCTTAAACTTGGTCTTGCCACATCTCTTTGCTCTCCAAGTCTCTCCTTTTTCATAGTTTACCTTGCAAAAACAAAAGAGAAATTGCATTAAGCTCGCAAGATGAGTATAAACATTAAGGAAATCTGAAAGCTTACATGATAAGAAATTGCATCCAGGGCTTTAAATCAACTTTTTCCTCTGTTTGATTAAGAATTTTCAACTTTCAGAGGTCTGATTTTTTTCTAATTTATGCCCAGATTTCACTTTTTTTGCAGGTTTCAATTCTGATTTTCTTCGTTTTTCAAGCCCAGATTGCTTTCCTTTCGCAAGCTCTGAATTCTAATATGGTAAAATGAGAGATTTGTCTCTACTGATTTCTCTTTAAAAAATTGTTAACTTTATGCATGAGAAATCACAGCCTTTATGTATTAAGAAGTTGCCCAAGCCCTCTATACTTTTGAATAAGATCAGATTCCACTTTGTTTTTTGATTTTCTTTTGGACTTCAATCGATTTCTCTTTTTGCATTGAGTGCCCCCCTATGTCAAGGGCAGAGGTTTTGGGATGTTGGGAATGAAATTCCCAAGTTTGTAATAATTCCGCCCAAGAGCCTATATGGCAAAATTTGAAGGAGTTGGGAATGAAATTCCCAAGTTTGGAGAAATTCCATCCCTTGCCAAAGTCTTATCCATCATCTTTATTTGCAAATTTGGCCAACTTCTTGCATTTCAAAATCGTCATGTAGATTTACAACTTTCATTTCTCACCTTAATCTCATTGCATTTCAACTTGGACAGATGGCAGAAATTTAAGGATGTTGGGAATAAAATTCCCAACTTCGCAAAAGTTCCGCCCAATAGGGTTCATGGCGGAGATTTGATGAAGTTGGGAATGAAATTCCCAAGTTTTGGAAAACTCCGCCCTTGAGGGCTTATTCACACACCACTTTTCCTTTAACATTTCAATCAACTTTGCCATTATCCATCATTTCAAGCCTATAGAATGGAACCCAATTCTTGTTTTCACCTTAAAATGCATTGAATCCTTAAGGCAGAAATCCCAAGATCTTGGGAATTCTGACCTGATTTGTCTTTTTGATATCTTTGTTTGAGGCTTAGAACTTCTAAAGGGGAAAAGCACCACACTCAAGGCAAGCAAGAATGAATAAAACCTTCAATGTCATACAAGCAAGCCTATCAGTTGTATATGAAGAACAATGAAATAATCATATGTCCCAACCTTAACACTAGACAACAATCTAGCAGATAGGACTTATTCATTTCTTTATTTCTACTGTATGGTAGTTTTTACATCGCAAGACTATAGTATGATTATTCCACTTCTTCTTCTTAGTCATGACATTAGAAGAGTACACCACTACCAACGAAAATAGCTCGTGACTAGAACGGGGCCAAAATTTACCGCAACATTGAGATGCTTCTCGTGACAACCAATGGACATAAGTTACCCTATAGAACAACATCAATACAGCTAAAGTAAGTTGGAATGTTAGTATGGTTTCAAGAGAGAAGTGGAGCTAACATATACATATGACCTAGGATTTATAAGTTGCAAGAAGTCAAAGGTCAAGAAAGGAATACTGGAGAATATATCACAAGAAGCAGATGCCAATAAACAGTTTCAAGGAAGTTAAGCAGAGGAAGAGAATCTTAATAAAATTAAGAAGTCATAAAAAATTTAAATGGTATGCAAAAAGAGAAGAAAGAAGGGCTTCATGGCAAGTCTCTTATCTCAATCCAACAATCCTTTTATATCTTTCAATTTTATAACTTTCTCACTTTACATTTATCAACTAGAATATCCCTGAAAACAAATTCCCATGAGCAATATATATATTCTATTTCAACATACAGTTCCTCTCACTATTCATGATCTCTTGCAAGAGATCTGACATTGAATGGCAGGAGATGAAAGTGCAACTTACAATCTCTAAGGGGATCTTTCTTAACTTTCATGTTCCAGGTCTGTCTTTTGATAACATTATGCTACAGTGCATTGAGGAGTACAAAGTTGTTGAGCTAAAGACTCTATTGGCACCACACAAATTATTTACTAGTGGTTCCTTTGTATTGCTTGGAATTTTAAAGCTTGGATCGTGTTCTGTTGTCATTCTATGGCTTGACACACCCTCACTGGTGTTATCATAGAAAGTTGTAGGTTTCAGTCAAATTGTCCAACTTTGGTCATGCACAACATCAATATGATCCTTTTTCTCTCTTGCATGCACTAACATTTATGCACCATTGCACGGTGACAAGCTCATCCTAGCCACAAGCTAGTATGCATGCCCACACAAAGAATTGAAGAGAATGGATATTCAGTACAACTGGATTTCTGCTATTTAGCAAGTTATCCTTTTTATTATGAGCATGGATAAAGGACAGTTAAGACTTTCAGGTTATATTTCTCAAAAAGTTGATCATACATGAAGAATGTGAGCAATAGCATAGCCATGTCCTATATAACTGCTAAGGATTGCAAATATCAGGGCAGATGATTCTTGCAAAGAATACAATCCTAACTAGCACACGGTTTCAATAAAATATGTTAGAATATAGAGAATTGAGCATAGGGAAGCTGTTCTCTGCCATCCTTAAAATACATTTTTTTATGAGTAAATGGCACAACATCAGAAGAGAACACAAATGAATAACAAAAAAGTTTAAAACCTAAGCAAGATAAAGAGCAAAGAAAAGATGTAATCAAAATAAAAGAACTTACTAACATAAATTGCATTTATATGTTAATGTCTGTTGACTTACCAATAGACAATCAATAAGATCTCTTGCTTCAGGAGAAAAGTAATCAGGAAATTCAAATTTCCTATCCATCACCCTTTGGAATGTGAGCCACTCACTAGCATCCTTAAAGGGTGATATACCAGACAGCATCTGATACAAAGTGCAACCCAGTGCCCACAGATCGTTTCTGTTACCAATGAACAATCTAGAACATCTTAGATACTCACAAACATAATGTTGACAAGAAATTGAATCCAACCAATAAATCACAATACAGCCTATTTTTTCCAGGTACCCAATACTTGGAGGCGCTTGCTTAAGAACTTCTGGTGGAACATATGCAGCTGTACCAACAAATGTACAGGCTTTCTCATCTGCACATTTTATCAAGTTGAGATTCAGTAAAATCTGCATAAGGAAATTGAATCTTAATATGTGAAAGCAGATACACCACATTAGGTGGCAAAAACATGTGCAACAATAACAACTATTTCACTCAATGAAGAAAAAAAATTATTCAATAAAGCTACCTTCCCCGAGGCCTTACTTGACGTAGTTTGAATTAGCTCAATTGAACTGTTTTCCATTGGTTTCACACTTCCAAAATCAGCTAGTTTTATATGCCCATCTGCAGTAAGGAGTAGATTCTCTGGCTGGTACCAAGAACACAAATTAGCATCCAAAGGAGCAAATAAAATACTAGTCCAAGTGACATGTTTCAATTTAAACTGCAATATCCACCTTGACATCTCGATGAATCAGCCCTACTTTGTGAAGGTACTCCAGAGCATCCACTATTTCTACACTATAGAAACGTGCTTCATCCTCTGATAAGTGCCCTTTCTTCAAACATAACATCCAAGATTCTAGTCTTGTGAGAGCAATCAAAATTCTTTTGACATGGAAATCAGCTTTCTTTTTAGTGAGTGAAATAAAATAGTTCAAAAGATATGTAAGATCATTGAATAACAGACACTAAACCAGATATCAAATGCATAACAAGTATTGTAAACACAAACACTCACCCTACTTATCTGGTCAAAAAGCTCTCCTCCATCACAAGATTCAAGGCCCATGTCTGAGTGGTGAGTCAAGAAAGTTTTGCGGTACAGCTAAACATGATACTAGTAAAAGACAACTGACTTAACGGCAAAAATCTGAGAAAAGCAGGTGACATCATTTTCAAGATAGCCTACACAATATGCTGATAAATCATAAAACCTTGTAAGTTGGAGGGTGTTATGAACATTTACCTACAAACTTGGATAACTTCACATCCACCAGCTTCAAAGATTAACAATCTAATTCTTAGTATATATATCATACAGCCAAAGCAAAAGCAAAATAGCCCTTGGATACAGATATGATAAGTATCCTGAAAGGTAAAATAGAGCCTAATTATCCCTGGGTGATCTAACTGATCAAGCACAATGCGTTCCAGCTTTACATATGCTACTTTCTTTTCTTTTGCTATAAATCGTTTGTCCATAATCTTCAAAGCATAAATTCTCCCAGTGTCTTTCTTCTTTGCCCTAATAACCTGAAAATAGATACATCATACAACCAAAAGAAATTATCGACATCATTTTTATGATGAATAGTGCGCATTCTATATTAAATTATATAAAAATAAAATACAGTTGTTCAACAAAATTCATACAGGTAAGCCAGAAAAAATTATTGAAGTCAGTCAAACCAGGGCGATCTACTCTAGAACTAAGATATGCCCAGCTCCACTTACATCCATTGTCAGAATAATATAAACTTTAACGACTTCAAACTTCCACAAATCATAACATTTAATGAGACAGCATTCTTGTTAAAAAATATCCGTAAGTTATGTTATCCAGCAAAAATAAATATCCTTAATTATGTTATCCAGCAAAAATAAATATCCATAAGTTATATTATTAAATCATGAACTTTCTTTAATATTAAGCATTTCAACTCTAAAACATCAAATATTTAAGCCTTTTGACTGCCCTCTTACTTTTTGTACAGGACATCCACAAAATGCCAGTTTCCTCGCTTGAGGATGATTTGCTTCCTTGGAACCAAAAATATTGCATGCAACACCCTCAGAACAACTACAAACTTGGATTCTAATGCTAACACAAATATACAAAATAAAATAAATGCATCCGAACAGCACAAATAACCATTCCCTAGCAGGCAATCAGTTTTGATGGGCAAAGCAACTCCAATTATTAAAATACATAAGACAGTTGGCCAAAGAATATTCTTATTAATGATTGGCAATAACCAGAATAATTCAAGAGAAGACCTGTCCAATAACCAGATTAATTCAAAAGAAAACCTGTCCTCAAATCCGACACTACATGCTTTATTTAGATCCAAAAGATTTGAGTGAGACAATATGTTCGTGAAAGAATCCATCCTTATAAAATGATAGATTCAATCACCTCAGTGTCACTGACCACTGCAAAAAATGTAGAAGGCCTATATGTAATTTTAGAAGTCAACACTATGAACTAGAGACTTTACCACTCTTTTCAACACATTGATCAGAAAACGTATTATGAACCTTGCCATGGCATTCTATTAGAAAAATAAAAAACTTGTGCAGAACCCAATCACATGCAGAGCTTTATGCAGATTGTTCTGAATACTACAGATGGGCCAGGAACCTGTGATCTCATTGGACTTTTTATGAGGTTCAATATGGTGATATTGAAGGAGAGCATTGTCTTTCAAGGCATGTTTTAATGGAAAGGATTAAGGATCATATTGGTTCATATAAAGACAAAAATTTGAAGGAACATAATTGCTGCTAAGAGGCATAAGAGAAGAAATCAGGAATCCAATGGGCATAACCTGAACACATGGATACTATTATGCCACCCAAGATGCCAATCACAGTACTGCATATGATCTACATAGTACACACTGTAAGGTGGTCTAGCAGGTCAGCATAAAAAATATCTCATACCACTTTTTTCACTAGAGGAGCTTCAATAGAGTTGTATGAGAAGTTGAAACTGTTGTTGGTCATTGAGTGCCTTTCTAGTGATGATCATGCAGCAGAGTATACTTTTGAAAAACCGTTTGCTAATCAAAGATTAGTGATGGTGATCGCTACTTCAAAATGATAAAATCATACACTTTAGCTCTACATTATCTTTGGTGACTTGAGATGATGTGACTTGAGATGATGTTCCTAAAATGTACCCAACTATCATAGCTTAGAAAGAACTGTTGTTTATAATTGCAATGTTCTTTGATTTAATGTTCAAGAAAACTTCAAAAGAAAGAAAAATTATGTTCTCATGTGTTTCAGTGTATCAAAGAGACTCACAAAGTTTTGCCAAACACACACAATTTGAATTATGCATGGCAGGCCTGCCCTAGAGAGCATGCATTATATACCAACCAAACAGGTATTAGGTCATTTTAGCTTTGAATGGGGTGGGAATAAATTCAAGGAAAAACATGTTGGGCCATCTAGAAAAACTGTAAAACTATAACATAGTTTGACATCTGTGAAACTCTAGAACCTAAGACAATAGAAAAAAATTGGTTATTTACAGTTCTTAACAGGAAATGTCTCGCCCTAAAATGGGCAGAAGCAGGGGACATTAGAGGGACTACCCTACATCCCTAAGTCAGCTAAGGGAAACCTGGACATCCCTCAACCATCTGGGGATCCCAGGGAGTTCCCATGCTAGCCAAAGTTTCTCAATGCAAAGACAATTATTTTGATTTGTGTCAAAGCTGTGAACAAACAGAAATCAAGATAACATGTTCAAATAATTTCCTCTTGAAAAAGAAGGAATATATTATATTTACATGGCATTGGAGATAAAATAGATGATTAAAACAGCTATCATTGTTTTTGTTGACTCAGATGCACTCACTTATCTTAACTTTAAGTAGTTTGTCATCAAATATTTCTTATATGTTATGAACACCTTGGACTGTACAGAGTCGAGGAAGCCGTGAGTTTCAGATGGTGGTGGATGTTATCAAGTTTTCATAAATGTTTGTGAGTTTCTGCTGACTGCTGTAAGGAGTTTCTAAAAACAGAGAAGAAAATAAATAAAAATATTCAAATATGATGATATTCTTGTCTTCAACTGTAGAGGCCTCACAATTTAGAATAGTCAAAAGTTAAAACCCCCCAACTTCACGATTAGTTCTCTTAAGAATAAAAATTTGGTCAGAAATAATATCAAAATGGTGTCAGAGAAACAATAGGAATCATAGGAAATACTAATTTCAATGATGATACTAGCACTTGCACCTTAAGCAGGTGTAATAGTTACACCAATAGCAAATTATGTGTTAAACAATATGTTAGAGAGTATAAATCGAGAAAATGGATCAGAAGATATATTATTTTGTTTAAATAGAATAACATCTAAAAGTAGGTGCATCAAAATTACAACATTATGCTTGCGAAAAGAATTGAAGTTGATTTTTTATATACAAAATGATCACAAATAGAGATGGAAATCTATTATTTTATTTACAATTTTGATATACATAAGAGTATACTCCACAAAAAGATGCATTAGATAAACATGTTACTATTATATATATGCTTATAATCCTTTTTAAGGATTCTTTTGTAAGATCTAGTCTTCAGTGCAGATGGCATAGAACAATGCAAAGTTCTGTGATGATGTTGTGAAGCATGATTTTTGAGGTTGTACACTGTAGTCTATAGATTGAGTTAGATGTAAAAAAAACTTAATGTATTTGGAGTCTATTTCCAGATTAATACATTGTTACCTCTCTTTGCTAGTGGGTTTTTCCCATAAGGGTCTCCCACATAAATACTTGTGTCTCCTGTGTATCTGGATTGTGTAAAATTTCATGAGTTTTCATACTAGTCGCTAATTTATTTGTCCCAACAAACATTGCATAAATGAAGCACACAGTGTTAAGGTTATCAATATCCTAGTTATCAGTCGCATTGAAGATTGATGTCCCAACATTGGTCATCTTGCTGAAAGGAAAGAAACATCTCACAATCCAAATGGGCACACCAATTTCCAGAGTTGGCGGTCAGAAGAAGCATAGCAGCCAAGGGCATTGTCTGGGCAATGGTAGGTAGTCTTAGGAAGTGGTGACTGCTGGAATGGAATCAAGTTGTGGTGACTTACTGGCAATAGAAACAAGGCAATTCATGAAACATCAGAGATGGTGAATAGCAAGTGGCAGTGTTGTTCATAAATGTAACTCAACATGGACTTAGATGGGGTATTCTAATCAAGTAGGATGGCAATGAATGGACCCCTTGAGTCCCTGCCTTACTATGGTCCCTTGCTATATGGATTTCTTATTCTCTTGTGTGAACCTGTTTAGTAGTTTAATCTTCTTTTATAATCTTAGTTTTCATCAGTACGCTCATAGAAGCAGTTTTATATTACAGCTCTAGCCATGCGCCCAGTCTTCACACTCATAGGGACATTCTATTTTTAACAGTCTAGTCTCTGAGTTGTATGCTCTTAGTAGCAATTTTGTCTTGCAGCTCTAACCAGATGTCCAGGGTTAAATGAAAATCCCACAGTGAGAGCTACTACAGACAAAGGTCCCTAATTAAATCCACACCATTTTCACAATGGAGGAAAATTACTGTTCGGTGATCAAGAAGCAAAATAGAAGGCAGGCAAATGACAGGAGAATAAGAAACAAATCTATAATTATGTGTAGGAGCATAATTGGCTCTAGCAGTGAAAATAACAGTTCTCATTAAGGTCCACTGGAGTATACATTTTGTTAGGAATACACAGTCAGTAATATGTATCCCCTATATTATATTTCAAACCTACGACAAAAACAGTTGAGGCTGTGACCAGAAGACAACAAAGAAATGATAAGGCACAACTATTTGCCATCATGTGTGACAGTTGTCATGTTCTGGGGCATAGATTGCTTCTAGAATTATAAATTGCTTGTTAAGTACACAACGTTAATATTTGATTAAAACTTTTAATTTCCAATTAAAATCATATCCCAGCATTTAAATTCAAGCAAGCAAACAACACTATGATGAGACATGACAATTCACTTTGCATGCAACTTCAGTCACAATGTAAGGCATAAACTAATTCTAACAGAATAAATGTTTCTGCATGTTGGGGTTCAAAAACAAAATAGGTCATGGTTACTGCATATAAACAAGAATGATATTAAAGCTCTACCTTGCTTTTCCAAGGAAACCAATCTACCAGAATCAAAATTAGAGCAAGCTACAAGACAGTTAAAATACATGGCTGAGCATGTTTGTCTGTGACTTTCTAATGTTTGAGGGCTCAAAAATGTTAAAAGTGTAAACAACAGTTCTAAGTGAGATCAGGGTTTTCTTTGTTTTGTGGATGAAGCAGAAGTATGCATGCCCTACTTCCTGTCACATATGATTCCCCTTGTATGCTTCACTCTAAATTGCTTATAACACTGAAAAGTATTTTGCTAAGATTGCTTTGAGCCCTATTTTATGTTTAAGAGTACAACCACTCAGCTGGATCCAGAATCAGAGCAAGCAGATGAGACCAAAATGAGAATGCACAGCCACATACTGTCATCGGCAACAGTCATCCCATAAATTGAGCTTTAAAATGGTCCTAACCTTAAAATGAGTTGAGCATTTAGAAGTTTACAGTGTCCTACAGTCTTCCAGGACGAGTGAATTTTAAAGCTTGAATGCTCATGTAAAGAAACACATGCATGCTCGCATGCACACACAAACATATGCACGCGCACCCACACACAAACAAATACATGTGTGTGTGAGCGCATTTACAAGTTTACAGTGTCCGACAAATTTCCAGGAGTGAATTCTAAAACTTGAAAGCTCAGAGAATAAGCCTAACAAGTAAAGAATCAAATATGCGCACACGTGTGCATGTGTGTTTATAACTATATATAATAATATATTATATTTGTGCTGCTAACCATTGTCCCCAAATTTTGGTACATGGTCACCCTATCCCTCAATTCCAAAACTTTGTGGAACATAGGTTATATACAATGCCTGAGGTGCATCTCATCTCAAATGCTGTCCTTCACTCCAATTTATGAAATAATGACAGTCCCTCTATAATCCCTACAATGAGACAACAGCATCTCTATTGCTTCATGTAGAAGACTATCACTTTCATCAAAACATTCAAACCTTGAGCATGTCAACCACACAAGTCTAAAGGTGAGCCACCATAGCAACTATTGACACAATCAAGCGCTTTAGCAATCACCACAATTTCTAATTAATCCCTCATCTACCATACTTGATAATTGCAAACTTTATACAAATGGCAAATTTGTTAACTGTGTTTGAACTTTGAAGAACAAAATCACATCACTATCTTCACTGAGTGCTATTGAGCTGTATGCATAATCAATAGACAGAGCAAGGCTAAGCAAAACCCATATCAAGCTTCTCCAAGTGGTTCAGCCACAAATTGTATTAGCAAGGTTTTACATGTTTTATCTGCGACTGCAGCAATTTTGTGTGGATATATGCAGTATGTCTTGCATATTTTACTTTCATTATAGACTGTACACCCTGTCACAGAAGTGCAGTTGGGGGCATCATCTCCACTGGAGAGTAGAAGAGGTTTGGGAGTGGAAGCTACCTCTCCCAAGATAATTTTGTGGGACTCTTACAGGTGGATTTTTTACCAGTGTTGTATACCCCTTGTATCGCAATACTGCTTACCCGTTTCTTATATTGTGCTAAGTTAAACAAGTTTTAAACATCTTATTGCATTGTGAACAGTTGAATTAATTAAATAATCTGTCATGTAATCAAATCAGGTAATCTACAATTATGATAATAATCTGTGTCATTTCCATGAAGCTACTCAATGGAGTACATTTAAAGTTAGAAATGATTGATTTATAATTTACAATTATGATAATAATCTGTGCCATTTCCAATCTTTTATGAAGCTACTAAATGGAGTACATTTAAAGTTAGAAATGATTGATTTATAATTTGAAAGCTCTAGAATTTTTTAAGGTAATTTGAAAGGATATATATATCCATTGAAAAGAGCACTGACCTAAAGTTAATTCAAGATGACTCAACAAAACTCAAAGAAAAGCAGCTTGAAAATTTGCATGTCTAAATCTCATATTATAACAATATGTTGAATGCCAGCCTTATTTTAATAGAATTCAAAGTTAAATATGCATCTCCAGCTTATGTAAGCCCTCATTCTTACACAAAGAATTGATTAGTAAAGCATAGATGTCTAAAAAGGATGACATTCTGGTCCAAATTCTCATTGCATTCTAAAAAATAAATGAATATAAATTTCCTTCAACCACTTTGTTTGACTGGTTCAATTAAGATTTATGTAGAAGCGTATTGTTGCAAATGTCTATGTCAGTTCTCAAACCATAGATATGCCAGGATATGTGATGAATACGAATAAAAACTGTTTTCATTCAAGGATCAGGAGATCTCATATGAATATTGCTCAATTATGATGATGATGGATTCTAATATTATTTATGACCAGAAGATCTGTAAGACTTAAATTATTGTCTTCGTTTAAGATTTATGGAATAGTATATGTTCACAAAAGCCTGTGTGAATTCGCAAACCCTAATATAATAATAAGGAATAAATACTGTTTATAATTACAACTTTATAGTTCAAAGATCAGTAGATCTCATATACCAGTGCTCGCTTGTGGAGTTCATAAACTTTAATGTCTTTTAGGACAACTTGATCTGTAAACTCTTTCATCATTCTTTCGACTCAATATTATTTATTATTTACTAGCTTATGGCTGAAAATATCTTGTAGATTTGCAAACATTTGTTTCCAAAAATACTTACCAACAGGGAATTATAACTGTTCAGAGATCAAGGATCGAGAAATCTCACCTTACAAATTATAATGATGATAACTTTAACCTCTTAGCCAACTTGATTTGTAAACTTTTTAAAATTTATTGATTTTGGATTTATGCAATAGCTGGATAATACTGCTGTAGTTTGGCAAACCCTTGTTCGAGAGCATGTGTGTCTACAGGGAAAGAAAGGAAACCATTTAAAGTTCAAGAACGGAAAGATACTTCGTAAACAGACCTCAATCATGATGATGATGACGAATTTTAACATCCTTGAGGACAACGTTATCTACATGCTATTTGCAGAGCCGTGATTTAAGATTTATGTATTATTTAAGCCTCCAAATATCTGTGCAATTTTGCAAATCATTGTTGCAAAAGAACGCCTACGGAAGAAAAGATCAGGTGACTCGAGTGAATGGTGCTCAATTCTGACGAGCATCACTTCTAAGGTGACCTTTAAGATGTCTTTACTTTTTTAAGAATTGTGCTTTTACGAGAGTTTGATCTAAGAAGACATTTTTCCAACTTTGTCAGACTACTCTTGATCTAGAAACGTCTGCGTAGTGTGTCTATATCCCAAAATCTGTGCAATTGTAATTGAAGTCATTATATAACCAGCGAAATATTAAAGAATAAATTGATATAAGAAATTAGGTTTGGAGTATCAAAATAAGAAGATACCCTCGAATAAGAGCCAACCCCGAGCACCCGATCAGTTTCGAAATCATCCATGCGATACGCTTCCTGGGGAGCCCTAAAGGCAAAACTCGGCGAGCGTTGAACGCCATTATTCTTACTGCTGTCATCTCCACTAGTTTCAACTCCATTCAAATTGTTATTATTAGTCGTACTACTATTTCTGCTCAGAGGAGTGGCAGGGGCAGTGTTCAAATCCTGTAACGACAATTTCGCCTCCAACTCGGGGGCCAGCGCAGGATTACCGTGTAAGTCCCCCATTTTCGGCCAAAATCTTCAGTCACGACTGCTAAATCTGCCCCTCTGCCCAGTCGCCTGCCATTTTTATACTTCTTTGGGTGGCAACTTTAATAAATCTGATGAAAGAATGCAACCAATTTCTGAAACCATTTGACTTAACCTTTCGGTAACTGCTTCATCATAGATTCCACCTGCCGGTCTGGACTAACTGGGAATAAGGTAAAGATCTAATTGAACTATGGCGTTGATATGAAGTATACACATTGTATATGTATCATACGCACTATGAAATATACACATTGTATTTACATGTCCATAGCCATATGAGAGGCATGGTGGAAGTTCGTCTCCACAAACTATGAGAGATATACACATTAAATACGTATCATACATTTAATATGATCTCATGAACAGAAGCAGAAACATGTACATAATATATATATATACAATTCATTGTTACGATGCATGGCTCATGAGAAGTGTAAAATTTTCCAATTGTCATTGTTACTATTTATACAAATGACAAATATATACACATTGTATATGCACCCTACATTATTATTATTATTATATCGTGTGGCATGGGCGTAGAAGACATTTATCGTTATTAGGCAGTCCATTGTCTATAATTAGGCGGCTATTGCGAAGTATATACATTGTATATGTGCAATAATTATTTTATTAGTCCTTTGTGTGGATGGGAAGCAAACAGAATGCCGAGATTTCCGAGAAAGCTTAAAATGAACAGACATAATTAACTGCCTTGTTTGTTAGTGTAAGAGGGCTGCTTTTTTTAAAGAACAAACAGGAGATATATACACATTCATGAATCATGTGGTGGGCCACGTGACAAAGCTGACTCTATAAAAATGAGATCTACACATTCATGAATCATCTCCTCTTTATTTTCGGTGGATAAAATCTTAATTTTGGGGGATAAATTTTTAATTTAGAGCGTATGGTAGTTGATATTAGCACTTACTTTCTTTCAACTGCTATAATGGTTATATCGATAGTAAAATATATTTAAGCTAATATATTAGCAAGGTAATAATAAATATAAATAAAAGGTAATAGTAAAAGTTTTGTTTGCTTTTGTCATGGGTTATTTGTGTGAGTTTCAAGGATAAGTTATTTGGATTGTTGTCCTACTTCATTATCAATATATTCGATGAGATTGCCTTATCATGGAAATACAAATGTATAGACTTTCATAATTATAAAAAAATTGTGACAACTACTACAACAACTATCTTAATAAATGCATACCAATTTAATTATAAAATTAAAATTGATAGCTAACTTAAAGAAAATTGACTCCATTGTCAATTTTAATTGTATTATAAATGATAATAAAACTTAAGATATATAATTTTATACATTTTCTAACCTTTTTTTTATTGTAAAATAATTTTCAAATCGTTTAAACTTTCAATATTTTGTAGGGAAATTTGTAAAAGTGGACTTAAGCATTGAAGGAGTGCAAGAATCCTTTGTTATAATGATTATATGTCATGATTTAGAGGAAAATGGTTGGGTGATGTAAGATAGATGGCTAAATAGGCTAAAATGACAAGTTTCAAATTACATGGAGCGATAAAAAATAAATAGTGACCTATAAGTACCAAAAATAGTAACCAAGTGTGTGTGTGAATTTTGTACCTGATCTGTAGACACAACACTTTAGTAAAACATTAGAGGTTAGCAAAAATCATGCAAAATTGAAATCTAATCTAACCAAGTGATTTACTGCCTTCTAATAGGTGCGAGATCGATGTTCTCAGATTGCTATCAAGATCAGTGACCTAGACGACACCTAAATGAAGGATTTGCATGCAAAACTGATATGAAATATGAATGCAATTAATCTATTTTTTTAGATTTTAGATGCAATAATATGAAAAATGATATGAAACCTATGATAGGTAAAAACTGTTGTGCTATGAATTGATCTAACAATGATATGATATGAAAAACTAAATGAAATTAATCTCACAATAGCCTTGATTCGCAATAAGCTTTGATTCTTCGTCCTCCAATTTGACAGGGCGAGGATGCAAAAATATGAGATGATTTGTGAAGAGCTAAAGCCTTAATTTATAAAAATCTAGGGCTTTAGAGGTGCATGGATAAAAATCATAAATCACTCAGATTAACTCAGCTTGATTTTTGAGTTATCTGATAATAAAGATAATTTAATTCACAAAAATATGCAAATCATGCAAAAATAGCTTTTTAACTCAAATTAGAAGTTTAGATCAACTTTAAAACTCAAAAATGATGTTGAGTTCCAAAAAGTCAATAACTTGCATTGATTTTCTAATTTGGAGTTTAACTGCTCTTTGATTGTGCACATGGATAATTATGAATTAATAAATAAATAAAGTGATTTATTCTCAACTTAACTAATTTTTGAAAAATAATTGATTTATGGGTTAATCAAATTTTTATTCAAAAATGATATCATCAAATATGACAACTTGCTTTAATTAATTAAATAAGAATTTAATCAATTAATGATAGGATTTTAGATTTATTGTCAAAATTAAATAATTATACTTAGGAATAAATAAAATTTAATTTAATTAAATAATTAAGTGGCAGAATTAAATCTAATTAATTAAATATTGAGAATATTCAATTAATCAAACTTTAGGATAAATGTGATTTATCGCCAAATAATTATAAAATTAAAGATAATTATGGTAAATAAGAATATTGCTAGGAATATTCCCCGATGTAGAATTTAAGATAATCAATTAGGATTCGATGATGTTTAGATGTGCCTTAGGTTAGGACTTTGATGTCGATTTCGTTCGATTTGATGATGTAGGAGATTAATGAACTTATAGCCCATTTTTGGGGTATTACACCAAGCAGTAATACCAACTTGTGATTTCAATTTAAAGTTGAATTGCAAGGAAGAGGTCAGCCAGGGCATCCTATTATGAAGAAGAGGTCACCTGGGCCATCTTATTCCCAGTACTTTCCAACAATCTAAATTTCAAACTATTTGTTAGATCATGTACTTTCGATTTGGTCCCAATGCATTTGCCACCTATTCTTGCACACAAAAAAATGGGGAAAATGTTGGGTTGAAAGGGGTTTGCCTTGATCAAACCCTGGTTCCAAATCAACCTCAAAATGAAAAAAAGTAAATAAAAGTGTTCTATCTTATAGAAGAGGCTAGATCAAAATAATAAAGCATGTTATACATTGGAAAATGAAAATGGTTCTTTTTAATATGATCAAGTATGTTGATGCAATAGCTTTGACTTCACACAAAAACCAAAAGGAAATCATGAAAGACAAAACTTTATGTAATGGATGATGTAGTTTTCCACAATGCTTGATGGAGAGACTTGAAGAATTGAATGTAGATATATGATTGTATTATGATCTTCTTCCTTGATGCTATACTCCTTTTCTTGGCCTTCAATGAGGAAAAGAAGCTTGATCCATGGAGAATATTTCCTTGAAAACACCTCAAAATGCTTAGAATTTTGCTTGATAATGCTTTGATGCCAAAGAGCTCTTGAAATATCAATTGCCTTATGAATGTTTGATTGTGGATTACCAAAATGAGGAGATACAATTTGTTTTTATAACTCTCACAATATTTCAAAGCTCAAAAATTGAAGGAGGTTGACACAAATTTAGAAATCCTGCTAAAACCACAAGATGGGTCCCTAGTTTGAGTTTCTGGTAAAACATAGGGGATGAGGATGACCTAGGCATCCTCTTCCCACCAATCAAGCACAAAATTAAGATCATAGATCCCACATGACAAGGGGATGTCAGATTACAAGGTACAATTGATTCAAGGTCAAGAAGAAGAAAAAGGCCACAAATGGTAACATAGGGCCCATGTTGGGAAATAGTGATTAAAGCAGAGAAATAATAAAGGAGCATGCTTAGAAATAAGGGCTCACATAAATCTTTGACGAAATTGAATTAGTACAAGACTCTTTTTTTAATTTAGGTGTTCATTAAGTGTCACATGAAGTCCCAAAATGTATGCTAAAATGGAAACACACTAAGGTGGGTGCTAAAAAATAATGAAATTATACTCAGCTATAAGGTGCTTACAATTTATGATGGTAGACATATTTATGAATTGTGTCGCAGTTTCATGTAAATATTGTGGTATTGCAATATGATCTCATTTGTTTCTATTATCAAAGTCATGTCTTTCAAGAATCTCAAGTTCATTTAGACTAATATTTTTTAAAGGTCCCATCTATGAAAAAAAATCATTCATTTGCCTCTATTGTGTCCCTCATTTTATGTCATTATCACTCTCTTATTCTTATTTCAAGCTTTCTTATACTTCAGTGATGCAATTCACATGCCATATATCATATTTGGTCTCATTCATTTTCTTCTAGTTTGCGATTATTGAACCCTCGGTAACCCTTATTTCAATTCCTATATAGAAAAAATATTTGTATAAAAATAGCTTGCTCCAACATAATGTGTCAAACTATTTTAAGTCCTCGTCTAGAATGTTGTAGAGCTTTGTGTATACATTAACAATGGCTTTTATCTTTCTCTCCTTCCATTTGCATTGTTTACAACATGTTGAATAGGAGAAAGATCTTGCAAATTCTAGTAATGTTATTGTATCAAGCTCCAGAGATCATTCCATGTAGTTGTGTAAGTAGGTAGATTGGATCTAGTTTCCATTTATTGTTCTTATTATTCAGTGGAACACATTTTTCCCAACATTTAAAGATGTGAAATTTTGATTACAACTAACAATGGATGATTTATAAAGCATATGACATGGTTCTTATGCTACTAAATCATGATCAACAACATTTTTTGTCATGATTTTTTGGTATGTCACAATAGCTAGATGATCTACTTGCTTAGTTACAAATATTAGCCTTAACATATCAATACAAGTCTCAAATATCATTTCTACTTTTGATGCATAATTTGAAATATCTTTTAAAATAGGTGCTTGTGAAATAATAGGTTGGTAATCTATGTTGGCTCTCCATATCAAGAAAATTAATGGATTGTGTATGTTTAACCTATCATCGTTCCTTATAGGCTCACATTTTTTCTTCCTAGCATCATCACATGATAAAGTAGACATATTTTTTTCGTTCCATGGAGCTTTGTATTGGTAGTCTAGTTTTCCCCTTCCTTCACAAGTATGTTCCCTCTCTATATTTTGTGTGCCTCTCGACACTATTAATTATCTATTCGCAATCATGGAAAGGATCTATAGAAAAGATATCAACTATAGTTAGAAATCATGGATTGTCTAGTGGAGAGTGGAACAGTGCATTATTTTTGCACAATGCATCATAAGGGTTCCAAGCACTAACATACAAGTCAAAAAATGTTTTACCTCTTTCAACTTTGGTATTTTTCTCCCAATTGAGTTTATCTATATCCAGTACATTTTTTAGCCAAAAGAACCAATGAACATGAGTTGAGACTCTATTTTGCCACTCATATCTATACCATTAGTCTTTTTCAGCGAGGATTTTTTCAATCACTTCCTCATAAAATATTGTGAATCACTCATGCAAGTATAATGATGTGGTATGAGGATTATTAATTACATTATCCAAGTGTTTCTTGTTTGATTATATTTATATGGGCATGTTATTTGAGATAAAACATTGAATATCAGACCCCTTCATGATTGTTGCACTTAATGTGAAGAATAGAGTGGGGGGATACTATTTGGTTGGTCATATTTGTCAACTATACATGACACATGTTGCAATATGGTCGTGTCCCACCGATAGAAGATCTAAAGTGCATCACCTCCTCAACCAATTGTACATTGAGAAGATCCTTTAGGTTTGCACAAAGGATTTCAACCATAGTTGCTATGATTTCTTCTACATTTTTTTAATGAAATTTTTTGCAAGTGCTTGACTATGATGCCACATTATAAGGTTGAAGATAAAATATTGAAACCGTGGATGTCTTCTAAATCTTTGGTCATAGAATCTCATCAAGTGCAACACATATTCATGGATCTTTACTTTTATAAGTCATGGTTGCATGTGCAGTGTATATCCATTCGGGAAGAGATTTGGAAATACCATGTCTAAAATCCCAGAGTATTATATTCATTTAATGGAGATGAGTCTATCTTAGGCCAATTGATAATATTATTTGTGTTTTCATCTAGGTCTAATGTTTTCTTAATAATTTCTAGTTCACATCATCATCTTGCCACTTTTCCCACAAATAATGAAGTATATGATATGTTTCTTTTAATTTGTCCCTCTTAGATGTCCATTTCATCATTTGGAAACACTAGCTCCTCATCAATTTTAATAGTATAAAGTATGCTCAAAATGGCTATTCTTGCTTCTGAGATTTATGCTAAGTGTTCAACACTTATGGTAATATTATTATAGTATGGTTTTGTAATGTGGAAAATAGTGATCAATGGAAGACCACAAAATTCAAGACACATTGGAATACCAAACTCCCAACAAAGTGAATCTAATTAGCACAACCAAGAAAGGAAGGATGCAAATTCGTGATCTACACAATATGGGATTTTGGCGGTCCCTTATGATAAAGATGATGATGAAATGTAAAATTGATAAATGATTAAGTAAAGTAAACACAATAAGAGAAATGAACTTACCTTGAAACAAGGAGAGAACAAGTGAATTTTAGATATGGGTCTTACTATCACAAAGCTGTCAAAAATAGAAATTTTTCTAGATCTAGATCTAGATCCCTAGCACATGTAACTTCAGACTGCAAAAATTGCAAATTTCATAGACTATGCCAACTCAAGTTGGCCTTGTCCAAGAAATTAGGCCTTGTCCTAGAGACTCCAAATTTAGTGAATTTTGTAGAGGATCAGTCACTGGTTTTGTAACTCTGCAAATTCAGATCTAAAACTCTTCCACCTATTCATGCACATAGAAAAGATGAGGAAATTGTTGTGGGAAGAGGAATTAACCTTGAAATGAAATAGATGTAATTGAAAGTGTCATGTAGAAGAGATTAGATCTAAACAATGGAATATATCATGCCATGTAGATGTAATCGTCCTTAGAATGTGATCAAGTATATTGATGCAATGGCTTAGATTCAACACAAAAACCAAAA
Source organism: Chamaecyparis obtusa (assembly GCA_027943335.1). Lineage (NCBI taxonomy): Eukaryota > Viridiplantae > Streptophyta > Pinopsida > Cupressales > Cupressaceae > Chamaecyparis > Chamaecyparis obtusa. The sequence goes on from BSBK01000056.1 coordinate 88,279, forward strand.
GAAAATCATGTAAGAAAAAACCTTATGTAGTAGATGTTGTAATTCACCTCAATGTTGAAGAGAGAGAGGAGGAAGACTTGATGGATGAATGTAGATCTCCTTCCTTGATGTCAAACTCCTTTGTTTGGCCTCCAATAGGGAAATGAGATAGATCTATGGAAGGAAATGATTTACATGGATGAGTGAACTCGAATGCTTGATGGATACCTTCAATGAATGCTTGCTTGCACTTGAATGCCTTGGATACACAATAAATTTCTTGATAAAGCTTGCATGAAGTCTTGATATCTTGCACAACAATGGATGGATCATAGATTGTTTTATGTGAAAATGAGAGGAAGAGGTCCCCTTTTATACACATTTTGGGGCTCATATTTTGCAAGGTCAACCCTGATTAAGAAACTAGGAGAAACAACCATGCATCTCGCATCGGGCTTGGAGCCCACCTAATGAAAATTCCCTAGGAAAAGGTTGACTTGGGTAAGCCTAGTCCAAGTCAAGGATGACTTAGGTCAACCTTGTCCAAATAGACTTTTCTAACATTAGCTCGAGATCTAGGGTTATGTGGTAAGAGGGGGATCTAAAAGGATTGGTTTGTCAGGAAATCAAGGCAAATCTTGAAATGTAAAATGCATGTAAAAGGACCTAGGAGGGAGATGAAATATAAATGAATGGAAAAATGGAAAATATGCATAGAAATTAGAGCCGACCTCAAGTTTGAGGAAGGAGGACCTATATTTGAATTACTTATGCATTTAGAGTGCAATATGAGGTCCTACCATAAGAAACACACTAAAGCAGGCCAAAAATGATCTCAAAATGTACATGAATTAAGTGCTTACTTTTAGGACAGTGCATGTTCATATTTGACTTTATACTCTAATGCATCTCTAATGTGATTTATATTGACATAAAAGATATAATAATGTCCTTGCAGATGAAATCTTTGAACTTTGAGGACATCTAATGCTTATATTCTACACGATAGGACATTTGCAAAAAAAATTCATCTCTTGTGCAAAGTTGATTGTGTGACCATTATATTTACACTACCCTCCAACAATGTGGGTTACTTGCAAATTTTGGTTTTCTCTCGCAATGAGCATTCCTTCTAGTTGGGCAGTCCTCACAATACAATAGGTTATTCTCCTAGGTCCATGTTGTTGAATAATGAGAATTGATAGATGCCTTTTTCATTGTAGCATCTTTTTCAAGTTGTACATGAGTATTTGACAAATGAACAAGCATGCCTAGGTAACATTCCTCGCGGACAATGTACATGTGTAGCATGGATAGGGCATCTATTATTTTTCTAGATCTTATGGATACTCTCATGAAGGTACAATTGTTGTTGAATGTCATTAGTTGCCCTAGATGTTGGTCTATAAAGGTATGTTGATCTTGGATAATTTGGATTTTTGAGTTAGCCACATCCTTTTGTGCATGTGTTTCCTCTCTATGTCAAGCACAATAATTTTGGTTTTCTATATAATTTTGTAGTCTCAATGCTTCAATTTCTTGTGTGGTGCAATTTGATTTTTTTTTCTAATTTCCTAGAACATCTACAAGCAACTATTTCATCCTTGTGTCAAGAATAGTGTGTTCGACTTCTTTTCTGATTTCACACTTTTTCAAGTTTCATTAGTTGAGGATTAACTTGTTCTTCTAGCTAGAATAATCCATGTTTTTCATTTTGGAAATTCATGCCAAATTACTAATTAATGTAGGATAAAAGAAATAGAGAAAATGTACATGAAAATAATTCAATATAAGTGGTAGGTGCAATATTAAGACAAATGAAATGTGCATATCCATACATCAAATGAAACCTTTACATATTATTACAACCATTCTTTGGTAATGTATTTCACATACATTCAACATAAGGGAGAGATGAAAAATAATTCTCTAATATTGGCACTTGGAATGGTAATAACTTGAAATGTCCATATCCATACATCAAAAGAAAAGTTTACATATTGTTACAATAATTATTCTATGATATATTTCACATAGATTTTATATAAGGAACAGATGCAAAATAATATACTAATATTAGCACTTAGAATGGTAAAAACTTCTTTTAATATACTTGAATTGGCCTAAACCTACAACTATAGTTCAACATCTAACAACCTAAATATCATAAATCCTAGTTAATTAAATAAATTAAACCTTAATATTAATTTTAAATAAAGTAAAAAGCCCAAATGTGTGGAAAGAAATGCATTTAGAAAGCTAGGGCTTCTAAAAAATAGTAGAATGAAAGTATATATGTGTTATAGTGCAAAGTTGATGTTATTCATGTTGTTGTCATTAATGCTTGTCATTGATGTCAACATATCCTATGAATAATTATGATTTGGTTGTATTGGTTGATGTGTACCAATGTCCTTGGTGTATCAGCAAAGGTGATCACCAAAGAATGTGCTTTGAATGTTTATTCTTATCCATTTAAGTGGTGGTTCTATTTTGTGTGCAACATATGGTGGATCTATTATTTGGGTTTGGTCCTAGTTGGAGCATGTTCATTTTTTTTTTGGTTCCAATAGCTACCATGTATCATGTTCATCGTATTCATTGGTATTAAAGGCTTTGGAGATGATGTAGCAAGTTGATATGCATGAGGCATATTGTATTATGCGAGGTGGTCCATATCTCATTCATTACCACCATGGGAATATTTTATTGTGACCTATTTCAAAATGGTCTAGGCCCACTTGGTTGATGGCATCAAGTAGTATGAGAAGAGTGATGTTTTTAGTTGTTCATGTGGCTTGTGTGATGCCTATATGCGAAGTGAATTTGAATTTGACAAGAGAAAATTTGTGTGTTGAAGATTGTGTGTGTGGATGCAATTGGTAGCAAACTAATATGTTATTTTTGTATTGCAGAGTATCAGTAACAATGGTCTCAATGGTGGATTTAATATCATTTTTATAATTTGGAAGTGAGCCTATTTATCTAGCAGTGAGCATATTTGTATTGGCAGTTAGCCATTTTTATATTTTAGTGCAATGAGCCCGACCGACAATGCGCCAACCGCAATGAGCAAACCAAAGTGATAAAACCAATAGTGAGCCTTTATACAAATCACCTTAATCAATGTCACCTTAACTGGTGTCACCATAATCGATGTTTCATTTCATGAGAATTAGCTTCTCTGTGGTTTTTCCTAGTTTGGGTTTCCACTTAATTTTTGGTGTTCTTTGTGTTGGTGTTTGTGTGCTTGCATATTCATATATGTTATAATTACTTACCAGTATAACAAAAGTTAATGTTGATATAATTGCTATTATAATTTACATAATTTGTGGTTTTACCAACAGAGTTAAAGTTTTAGAAAGTGTTTGGGATTAACTTATTCACCCCCCTCCTAGTTATTTGACATGTTCAACAATAGGTATATGTATGTATGTATGTATGAGTGTATACATGTATAATATATGTTTGTATATATATTTAATTATTTAAACTATAATTTAATTTGTTTACAATTATCATAAATATCATATAAGTTTATTTTAATTATTAAATAACTATTCAATTTTAGGGTTGATTGATAAATATAGAAAATAGTTTATTAATTATTGTTTCAAAATACAAAATAATCATCTAAATAATAGTTATTTAAAAATTCATAATCATTCTTTTATAATTCTATTAATTAACACAATTCCCTCTGCTTAAAGGATAAAATTCAAAACAAAATATTGTACTCATTCCCATATTAAGATAGCTTCCCATCAAGACTCTAGAGACTCCACATCAGCATCGTCATCTAAGGGGAAATCTCACAAATCAACCTATGACTAATAACTATCATTACTTGGTAAAGCTCACAAATCCAAGTGCCCTCACTTGTATGAGAATTAATGAAGAAACAACTGTATCAATAAGAAGAAGGACGTAGCTTGTACTACTATGGTATAACTTCAAACTGCTTCCTTTAAAAATTAATCTCACCTCATCTTAGACTTAAAGATAATCTTTAAAATACTAGTTGTTATTTATTTTTTAGAGTCGAATCTTTCAAACACTTATACCTGATTCCTTAAATTAAAACTCTTTCCATTACTATATACAATTTCTTAGGTCTGTCATAAATAGAAATGCTAAATAGGTCATTTCTTTCTGAGGAAGATAAAAAATTTCCCACGAACAAGACAATCTATCTATCGCCGCCATTTCATATTGAAACTTACATTTATTAATGATTTCGGTACCCTTCTAATAAAGATCTAAAAACCAGGCATTATCAACCAAAATTAGCAAGACAAATCTGTGATACAACTGTATCTTTAAGCGAAAAGTACATAATAATAATGATACATTATGGAAGTTAATTCACATGTGAGCGTACTCCAAAGCTTATTCAAAAGGATCTTACTAGAAGAGTCTTTCAACTTTCTTAAACCTTAAAAGAAATTGGGAGGGTTACTTTGTATTCAACTTGCGGTAGAAAGGAAAGCTCTAAAATGAATTAAAAGCATAATGGAGTCCAGGATAGTGATTTTTCACACCAAAGAAAAGCGCCAAATGGCTTTTCGAGGAGCAGTTAAACCGGAGAGATGGAATATCATTTTAAAACCTTTAACAGCTACAGTTCGGAGGGCTTTGGTGAGAGGGCTTGGCGAGGAACACTTTGACAATGAATTCACAGTTCGAGTTAACGGACAGGTAATTGGTCTTTTCATTGTATTAAAAATCTTTAACGGGACATCTAAGGATAGAATAATCAGGGTGACAAAGGAAATTTTTAAGGGAGAGTACTTATTAGGTCTAGAGAGAGTAGTTCATAGCATTGATAAGTTCCTTACCATCCCTTTCCCTGAACTTTACATGGAATTGAATATGAATGCCCTCCTATCCATTCCTAATTCCCAGTGGCTACCTATTCTTCTTCTAAAAGATGAAGCAAAGTTTAATACAGTTTGGCCAACAATACAAAAAAATTTAGATTTCCTCATTGCAGTGGTGCTCAAGGAGGTGGTTGACCTTGATGAGGTCCTGGACTATTGGAGGGCGAAGGGTTTTGAGGTACCTTTGGAAATGGACTGGTTGATCCAAACTACATCAGGATAGTGGCTCCGCAGGTCAAGAAATCTTTAAGGGAGTACAAAGCCAAGAAAGAGGAAATTGTCATTGTTCATAAGAAAGATGTAGACTGGTACTGTAAAGTCATTCTTAAAGAGGAGTAGGCCTTGTTAAGAATGGATTTCCTTTATGAACTACAACACTTTAGTCCTTTAAGAAGATTATTTTGATATGTGATATATTTCCTTTTGAACTTCAATACATTAATCCTTTATGATGGGTAGAAAGTAAGACAATATTAAGTATGGACATCTTGTGGATACTTCTTAGATCTTTAATATAATTCTAGTGCAGTAATTATTATAAATTTGCATCTTGTCTTTTTAGAAGATTGTCTAAATTTAGTATGCTTTTTTTGTATTTATTAGGCAAAGTATCTTTACACATATTCTATATATTTTAAATAGTATTTTTTTTTTTCAAAATCATTTTGTAATATCTAGAATTGTTTATTTTAGGCTAAGTTGGAAGATAAATAGGTTAATCCTAATTCTAGACTATAGATTATTATTATCTAAGTTTACGCCATGTTTTAAGTACAATTAGGACTAGGAAATTAATAAAAAAGGATATGAAGGGTTTCTTACCACTAGACCACCAGCGGTTCACCTTCATCTTCGATTAACATCTCCTAGCATATTATATATAGGATTGATACTCCCATATCTTAATATAGCATCTACGCGTTAAATGGCAACACCAATCAAATTAAGATGCTCAGGAAGACAAATTGCCTTTGAAGGGAGTATCTCGAAGAGAAGAATCAGGAGATTGTTAATGATTAAATACAACATTGTTGTTAGGGCAGTTTCTATTATCCTAGGTGAGGAATTCCTAGGAAATACAAGCAGACATAGGGTTAATTCTGATATCCAGGCTATGTTTATAGCCTTAGCTCTACAAGTTGATCCAGATTTTAGAAGCATTGGTAATCTATGTAGAAGAATTTTTAAGAAAAAGTACCTAATGGATCTCGATAAGGTCATCAAAAGTATCAGAGTTGACTTAACCATTCTGAGCCCCTGTGATTACATGAAACAAATAAGCAATTGAAACCATGTTTCCACATTCCCAATACTGGAGATGATAGACTGGGATAGATATTTGGAAGAAACCTCGTCTATTAGAAGGAACTTAGATCTCCTTTTTTATTTTACCCATATGAGATCCCCTCCTGATGAATATTGGATGACTGAGTTTATTACTGAAGATGACATTAGACTAAAATTGGTCAAAGAAGATAAAGACTCAACAACCTCATCAGATTCTTCAAATGAGAACTAAATAAGCCTCCCTCTATAAGGTAGAAGCCTCAGTAAACAAATTTTGTATTCAGGAGATATATCCTTGGTTTCATTAGATTCAGTATATTTATCCTGGGTATCTGAACTCCAAAAGGGTACGGATTATAATGCTATTTGAACTCTAGAAAATTTGATAAATCCTCTGTTGTAATAAAGAGTTATTGAAGATTGATTATCTGGCACTTTAAATCTAAAATCTCAAGCACATATGCAATTTAAGAAGGCATGAATAATTATGTGACTATCAGGTTCTAGGGTTTCTCTCTGACCCAGATATCTACTTTTATTGCAAATGAGAATTTTATATATTTTAGATTCAAGATAATAAATTAGTAGGAAAGGAATCTCATGAGGCCTATCTTAAGCCTACTCTATTTCTAGCATAGGTAAATACAGATAATTAAAGTTTTTTCTTTAAAAACAATTTCAAATTTTATTATGCTATTTCAGTTATTTGAAATAATTCTGCAAAGGTATCTGACAAACACCTCCATATGAAGGAAGGAATATCAGTTGATGAAGTTTGGTCAGACTGTTTCATGAGATAAAGAATCTCTATTTCTAGTAAAGCATCTATATCATCTTGCACTCTCAGCACGGGGGGTACACTTGGAGATTTTTGTTAATCCTACGCTATTTTTGGGCAAGGTTGGTTTAGGCCTTGACTTGTGTCTTTTTCTGATTACTTAGCTATGTAGTCGTTTAAAGTGGATTTTCTGATTTCTTACAACTCCTAGTTAGCTCTTATGGTTTATTGATGGATTAACAAGAAAATCACTTATCTTGTAATAGCTTTATTTGTATGAGTTGGAATTTTAAATTAACAAGATAGTCACTAATCTGGAGTCAATATATTCCAAATATATTGACCTCAGATTAGCGGATATCTTGTTATCCTTTCTTTATCATGGTTCAAGCTTTGCAGGAATCTAAAGTATGGAGTAAAGAGAGAGTTTCTTTCTATGAAGTCTTGAATTAATGAGCAGGTGGTTTCTTCACAAAAACTTGTGGGCAGGTATTTTGCATGTCTAGAAGATCATTAATGTTGTATAGAAGACCTAAAGATTAATGTTGTATAGTAGACCTAAAGATTAATGATGTTTTTGGTATTTTGCATGTCAAGATATTCATAAATGTTGTATAAGAGTCCTATAGATTGTAGTAAGGTAGTCATGTACAGATGAGTAGGAGATTTCTTTGGCAGCATTTGTGGATAGATATACATTGTTTCTTTGTAGTTTTGCATGACAAGATAATCATTAATGTTGAAGTCAGTATAAAACTAGACATTGACTTCAAATTAATGTTTAGCCAGACATTTTTCAAAACTATTTATGGATCTCTATTGCTTATCGATGCAATCAGGTGGCATATGATCATACACACACACACATAGGTATGATCATTCACAGGATGCTGTATATTTAATCATACATATATGTATATATATAGATATATATATATATATATATATATATATATATATATATATATATATATATATATATATATATATATATATATATATATATATATATATATATATATATATATATATATATATATATATATATATATATATATATATATATATATATATATATATATATATATATATATATATATATATATATATATATATATATACATATGGGTATGATTATTCATAGGATGATGTATATTTTATCATACATAAATGATTATTTATATATATTTATATAAATAATCATAATCTAGTTTTCTCTTTTATCATTATCTCTTTGCAGCGAGCTTCACTTTTTCTTTAGATTTCCTATCCTCAAGACTATATCTAGGTCCCAATGTTTATCCTCTATTTTCTTTTAGTCTCTATTAACATTGCAGTGTTTCTATCCTTCAATGGTGATTTATGCATATTCCCCTTCTGCCCCTTGAGGAGTAACTGCAATAGAGTATATAAGGTTATGTAAACCTTGTTATACGACAACCCTGTAGTTTGATCATAAATTAGTTCTTAGATCATTATCTTAAGAAATATTGGCTCTTTTTAGTGTTTTGGTAATAGATCTTTTAGCTTAAGGGATTTTTTTCTGCCTTAATAAAGTAGCCTCTCCTTTGCCGTATTTGACAACATTTACTTTTAATAGTTTTTGGAGGTTTATATTAGCCTATGATTTTTATAAGATAAAGTATCACCAATAATGGAATAGGTTTGAGTTTTTATAGGTTAAGATCCTTGGCAATAGGGCATAATCTAGGCAATTAGCATTTTACAACAAAAAGATGTCTTGATCTAACCATTAACTTCTATAAATGAGAAGTGCGAAAGTGATATTAGTGCATAGAGGTTTCTAGTATGACAGGATATGCAGGTTTCTAATAGCAGCAGGAAAAAGGGAAATCCTTGGAAAGGAAATCCTTAGATAGAAATCCTCACAAATAATTTAGGAAAAGATATCATGCATTTTTAAACTAACCAAGTTTGCAGAGTAAGCATAGGAGAATCTAAAATGGCAGGATCAACGGAATACTTAATCTTAGGAAGCATGAACGATTATCCATCAGGATGAACCAGCAGTTTCAAAGACAAGACAATAGATACAGCTCGTAGTCAAAGAGTTCTCTGTAAACAAAGGGGATGCCCTCTGATTATGAAATGTAAAGGAAGGGAATGCCCTCCTACAAATGTTATGTAATAAAACTGGACTACGGTCCCAGGCTAGGCTGGAGGGTTTGTCTACCCCGCTCTTCCCTACCAGCATCTGCACCGAGTGGGGTCAATGTATATGCTTAACTGATTAATAAAATCTTGGCCCAGGCCTTTTACCAAAAAATAAAAAACAATAAAAAAAAATTCATAATCATTTAGATTGTTTAAATTTAGTAATTATTAATTAGGATTATTATAATCAAAATAATTACATAGTGAATCCTAATGTATATTGTATTTTCTATAATGTCTTTTTTTATTTTAATAACCCTAGTTAACAATTATTAAATATAAACATTTAAAATGTGGTGAATTGAAAAGTTTGTGCAATGACATTATTTAATTATATCACAATTTGAGTGCCTTCAAGTGAGAGATTAAAAGGTTGGAAAATGTGTAATGAATTAAATAATGGTTGGCAAATGTACCATGAATTAAATAATGGTGAGGCTTGCAAGTGTACTTCACACAACCCCTAAAATCACTACCTCGCATCGTTGTTTAAAAGACCAAAATCTTTTTGAGGGGTATGGTCCTTTAAATGAGATTTCTTCATCATAATACCCCTAGTAATCTCACTAATTGATTCCTTCCTCTGTTGTTAGTGTTGACTCTGGTTTTTCAAAAGAAGAGAGCAGTCCCAAACTATATATTCCATTTGTGTTTTGGTTGTATGGTTGTATTGGAAAAATATTTAAATTGATAACTTTTGTGTCTTCTTGCATTATTGCAACACTGGGTTCAAGCTAAGAAGATGGCATTGTGGTTCTAAAGTGATTACAGATGTGAGATGGAGACCATGAACAAGTAGATTATGATTCTATTCAAAGATTGAGAGGCTGGGGAGAGGGTGGACAATGTGCAGATTGTTGGAGAAGACTTGTGGGTGAGTGGACACATCCATGATGGGGTCAGTTTTTACTGATTCTTTACACCTTTGGTGCAGGTCTTAGGTAACACTTTGTGGCCATGTAATACTATGGGGAGGATTGTCGGTCAGAAATACAAAGACAATGTGAGGATAGTTTTTGATAGAATCCCTCTTATTCCCAATAAAAGATTATGATTGGGATATTTGATTTGAAAGCTAGTGGTAATACTAGTGCATTTGGGGCATATTTCTGATGACCTTTCGTCAAAATTCCACAAGGATGTCGTCAAACTGCCGACCAACATTGTTGTCAAAAACTTATCATCAGTATGTCTGATGACACTCAATAATGTCAGAATTCTAACACCAATATGTGTCAAATTTTTGACAAGAGGTTGCATCCAAAGATATTGTTTGTCTGATAGCATCCTCATCTGTGGAATTCAATAGGTTGTCGGGATTCCAACAATCATCAGGGGTTGCACATCTAAAGAGGATTTTTTCGAACATACAACATCCTCATCGATGGAATTTGAAAGGTTGTCGGACTATCGATGACCACTAGGGCTGCACATTTGATGAGGATGTTGTCAGATATACAACTTTTCGTCAGTGGAATTTGACAGGTCATCGACATTTCAACGACAAATTATTTAGAAATAATAATAATACAAAATAAAAGGGTTGTGAATCCAACTTGTGTTAAGTGTGCTTAGAGGTTGGAGTGAATACAACACACCTTGTTTGGTAGTTTGAGTGACTATCCCAGAGGGTTTTCTTGCATGACTATCACAATGGATAGTGAGTTGGTGTTTGTGCCTTAATTTCAAGGTTAAGGGCTCATAGAGGGGTCCAAGTGTGTTTGCAATAGACTTTTAAATGATGATAGAGATCAAGAACCATGAGTGCAAGGTTGATCCTAGGGATGGGTCTATTGAGTGTACTAAGGACATAATTTTGTGTCGTGGGACAATCATATCAAGATTATTAGATTGTTTGGAAAGCATTGTGTGTTTGTGTTGGTAGGCATAAACCAAGTGACTTGATGGTCTTAAAAGAGGGTTTGTTAGAAAATAATTTATATCCAAATGAATTTGTTAAATGTATGGTGTGACTATATCATAGGACAATGAAAGGTATTTTGATTTGTTTTGGTTTCAGAGATTGTTGTTAAATAGAATAGTGAAGAGAGTGTGAGTGGATAGAGTCCAAGGAAGTCTAGAAGAGTCTAGGGAGTTGGTGACAAGGGATAGAGCGTTCAAAGAAAGGAGTCCTAAGTGAAATGGTTAAGGGTGGGACTAAGATAGTAAATAGAAGAACAAAGATACTTATGGCATGAAGTAGTGATCGGTGTTAGGAGTATGTCATTAGTGTTGTAAAGAACAATGTTGGATGGAACTAAGGATGTGTTAAGAAGTATTAGAATGAGACTACAATGAGATAAAAGAGTGATTGTCATAGTGGAACAAGTAGAAGGAAAAGATTTTGTACATGGATATGAATCAATCCTAAGAAGGAGATCCAATCAAAGTTATTCATGTGGATCAGTCAAATGAAAATGAATCAATAAATGAAGGATTTAGTGTGGGTTAAGTGAGGGAAGAAACCTTTAATGGTGCATCATCCTTTTGGTCTCTAAGGCTCTACATAAGTGCTCCTTGAAAAAGCTTCACCATAAAATGTGTGTCCTTTTCAATATCACCTTTAATACATAATGCGTGCACCGCCATTGTATGAATTAGCTTGAAAACTATCAATGCCAATTAGATGAGATATCTATTACCATATATACATGCATTTCTTCAAAATTGATCATTATTTTCATCTGCTATTCATAAAATGAAAATAATAAGCCACAACACAAAAAAGGATGACAAAATGAATTTTACGTACAATAAAATTATAACATTCATTATGTGATTCAAATTTAGATGAACACCATTTACTTCCTCGACATCTCTACATATATTTGGGAACTAGAATAAGCTAGGGATTGTTGTTAAACTTGGAAACAAACACACAAAGATATGAAATTTTCCAATTCACTAGTTCCAAATTACTCTATCATTTACCCAAATAAGAAAAATGTAGTTAATTTATATTTATTTTTCTCTAATTATAGCATTCATTATGTGATTCAAATTTAGATGAACACCATTTACTCCCTCGACATCTCTACATATATTTGGGAACTAGAATAAGCTAGGGATTGTTGTTAAACTTGGAAACAAACATATAAAGATATGAAATTTTCCAATTCACTAGTTCCAAATTACTCTATCATTTACCCAAATAAGAAAAATGTAGTTAATTTCTATTTATTTTTATCTACTTAATGCATTAGAGGTGGACAAGGACATTGTGGATGACACTCTTGGGTCAAGAAAGAGGACTAGATCCAGCACCAATAAAAAAGGATTCAAGAACAACAAAGATCTTTAGGTGTTGAAGTCAACTGCTGTAAACATGGATGTTATGGTGATTGAAGCGGTTGAGCTTTTAAAAAATTTCCAGTGCTCTTTTATTTTTGTAAAGTTTTGTTTGTCTACTGTCGAGTTGCTGGTGTTTGGTCAGCTGGCTTTTTGTTTAGGCTACCAACTTGTCTGTTTTAGCTTTTCTTATCTGTCTTTCTTATTGTTTCTTTATGGACTGTATAGTTGTTCTTCTGTTCTTTGTTGTAAAGGTTTTAGGTCCTTTAAAACCTGATTTTATCTTAATCAAAACACTAAGTGAGAGAATTTTAGAGAGGTTTACATACTTCTAAGATTTTTCATCTTATGCATTGTAAGTGTTGAAGTATGTTTGAGTTGTGTTGAGATAGAGGAATAAATTTTATGCTACAATCTGTAAAAAAATATTGTATAAGTGGGTATGGGTTTAATGTATATGTGAGAAGCATCAAATATGTTTTCACATAGTATGCAACCCATGAAAATTCATTGAAGTAATTTCTCTATCAAAAGGTACATGACATTTTGTTTTGATGGCATTAAAGGCTTCCCTAACATTGTTCCTACTAAGATTAGGAAGTACTTACCAAGGTTTAGTGGGAAGAAATTTGAATCAACAAGTAAGCATTTTCTGGAGTTTTCAGATTTGATTGGTGATTTTGAGATTGGTGAGGAGGATATTTTCATGAGGCTTTTTATTCAGACCTTGAAGGAAGATGCCAGGGATTGGTTTTCCTTTTTGCCAGTGTGTTCTATTTCTTCATGGAAAGAGTTAAGTTCAACTTTCATGGAACAATTTGGTGAAAGGATTGATCCTCATGTAGTAATGAAGAAGTTTATGAAGATTCAAAAAATTGGTGATGAGTGAGTCCCTTCCTTTAATCTCAAATTTGCAAAAGTATTGGGTGATATTCCAATAAGTTCTAGGTCTAATGATGAGGTGTGATTAGTTGTTTACTTGGGGGATTTTGATAAAAATATGAGTTTCTTGCTAAGAGACAAATATCCCAAGACCTTGCATTGAGAATTTACGATAGTAATGGACATTGAAAACAATGTGAAATATGGAATCCCAAGGGGTTTTATATTTGTTGGTGTTGTTTGTCATAAAAAATCAAATGAATGATGGTGTGAGTTGAGAAATAGAAACAAATGTCAGAATTTCTATGTCCCTGTTAATCAAACTAACCATGTTTGTAAGTTTGATTCAAAGGATGATGTGAGAGAGGAGAACTATTTGCAAAACTGGTTATTCCTCATATTACTAATGAAAAGGTTAGTGAAGACTTGTGTAACATTGTTGAAGCAGAGATAGAAGTATTATTATTTTTCACACCATGTGATGGAACTATTTTTTGTTCTATGTCAGAAGCTACATGTGATATTGATCAGAAGTCCTATGTTTTTAAAAAGCCATGTAGCTTGTATGAAGAAAGTGAAGAAGGTTGTGCATCTAATAATGATGATGCAAATGCTCAAAGTGTTGATGATGTTGATTAAATTTTGCATGAATCACCCTCATGTAGTTACTTTGCTAAAGAAGAAGATGAGAGGCATGATAGAGAGCCTTCATGTCATGAGGATTACGATGATGAACATAGTTCTTGTTCATTTTTAGTTTTTTCCTCTTTGGATGGAGATTATTGTGATAGTATTGTGGACTACAGTTTTAATGAAGAGTATAATGAACTATTTGATGAAGATGATGATGTAGATCAACTGGTCCAATGTCACAATATATATTAAAGAGGTTTGCACTTGGTTTGTTACCCATTGTATGAAGACATCATTGAGGAACCAAGTATCTTATTAGTTGAACCAATTTGTAAAGTTGAAGGTATGCATGAAGTCAAATCAGAGGTTTCAACTTCTTTTCAGCCAGATGATAATATGGTAATGCATGATGATCATTCAATATCATATGTTGATGCATTTCTTGATAAATCTTATTTTTCTAGTCCACCTAAAGGTGAAGTGAATGATGTTACATACTTGCTACAGTATGACTCTATTTTGGGGTGTGATTGGAAGTTCATGGGTAGTTGCAAATATGGAATCATTTTTTAGCTGATGAATGCTTATGTATGTGGGAAACATGTATGTAGTGGTTCTTTTTTGTTTCTAGTCACATATGATGATGAAAATCAAACTTTTGATAGGGTAAATACTGGTGTTATATTATTGGGTGGCTCGGGGCCACCAAATAAGAAATAAGCATGGTTTCTACTTGTTGTGGTTCCACAACACACACCCCATTTCGGCCACTTGGCTTAATGATGACCTCCCCCCTTTTGGGTCTTTCATCCTTTTAGGTGGTTTCGAGTCTTTAGGGTAAGCCTATCTAGGTATCTAATAAGTTAGATTGTGGGCCCCAGTGGTGCTCCCGATAGTTGGATGCATTGTTTTAGATTTTCCTAGTGGGTCTCTCTTCCTTTTATCTTGTCCTTTTTCTTTAGTGTTTAGTGTTTAGTTTGAGTTTTTTTAGGCTTAGCTATTTTTATCTCTTTTTCGTACTTTCAAAGTTTTGGAGCTTTGGGGACCTATGAAACCCTGAAAGGTCAATCTCCTTGAAAATGGCTAAGGCAGTGCTAGTTTTTTGCAGTCTGATGTTTTGCTAGATTTAGACAATCCGAAGTTTGCTAGATTTTTGAAGGTCTAGAAGAGATAAATTTTGGACCGGTGCTGATATTTTACATTTTCAGAGTTTTGGAGTTTGTTGAGTTTTTTTAGAGTCTCGCACTCCGATGCTCCAAAAGAGAGGGGGACCTCTGAATTTCCTACTTCACCTCGTGCACAAAAGATTAGACTATTAATTTTTTGGAGTCACAATTTTTTTTCCAGACTTCAAAGGTCCAGAAGTCCAAAAACTCTAGTGGGGGACTGGTTTTATTTTGTTTCTAGTTTCTTTCCAAATTTTAGAGTCTTTTTTGTTATCTTTAGGGTTTTGGTTTATTTTTCTTGTGCTTTTAGCTTGGGTACTTACAAATTTCTTTATGCTTTCAATAAGATATTGCTTGACAACTACTTTTGCATGCAGAAGTTTGGTGCACACCTTTTTGAGGTTTACGAATAAATAACAAGGGAAGCTATCGTCCGTGGAGGTGCTAAGATTTTGGCAAGTCTAAGAGGTGACAAAGATGTTTTACAAAGGTCACCCCAACATTCTTCTAGAACACTAAGTGTTCAATTTTTACAAGTTTAGAAAATTTTGACACTTGCCATTTTTCAGTGCTGGACTTTTTAGAGTTTCAAAGTTTGCTAGATTTTCGTAGTCTAAACTTTGCTCATTTTTCACACTTTCACAGTTCGGACCTTTGCTGGATTTTTCCAATCTAAAAGTCCAAAATTATGGACCTTTTGTTGGTTTTTTAGAGTTTGGTGGATTTTCATACTTTGAACTTTGTTGGTTTTTTGCACTTTCACAATTCGGACCTTTGCTGGATTTTCATAGTTTGAAAGTTCAAAATTATGGACCTTTGTAGTTTTTCAGAGTTTCATAGTTTGCTAGATTTTCGTAGTCCAACTTTGTTGGTTTTTTGGAGTTTCAGAGTTTGTTAGATTTTCATAGTCTGAAATTTCAAAAATTTCCTGGTTCCAAAGTTTCTGAAAATCAAGTTCGAAATTTAGCGTTTTTTTTTACTTCAATTTTTTCGAAGTTGGGATCAGGGTCCGAAATTCCTGGATCGTTTTGACAACATGAAGATATTTTGCATAAAGGGTTTGCTCTAGATCATATTGCATGCATGTTTGTGGTCATTTTTTCTTGACTAGAGGATATCAATCATTTGCATTCATGAAGAGGATCAACAATGAAGATTCCAAGGAAGAACTCTAATTTTAAGAAAAACACTCTAGTTCTAGAATGGTGGAACTCCAGCTTTCATCTCTTGTTTCCTTGGTAGATTCAGCTTGAATTTCTTCTTGTAAACATAATACATGTAGATTGAATCCATGCAGGGTTCTTTAGATCTCGCCTAGGAGTAGCTTTTCTTCAGTAAGCTTTAGATTAATTGCTATTTTGAGCTTTTTGCATAGTTGAAACCCTAGCTACAAATTTATTATTTTTAAAAAGTGAAGTGTTATTAAAGGCTTCTGAACAATGTAATAATGGTTGACTAATTTTGCAATACAACTATCTACAATTGGTGCTTCAATCATGGTGTGAAGTTTTCTGATATCTTTGCGAAATTCTTGAATGTGTGTTTGCTCATTTGTTTATTTAAAAGAGCCAATTGAGTGTATGGTGATTTTAATCTTCGAATCTTTTAATCTGGTGTTTATTATTGTTGCATTACCTTGTTGTGATGAATTATTGGGAAAATTATTCATCGGTGCCTTTAAGATAAATACGTCTCATGTGTGCGTACATTTGTAGTGGCTTCATGATTTGATGAATTTTGATAAATCTTACATCTGTGTTAATTTCCTTTGATGATTGCATCTACAAACACCAGGGTTGTGAGTAATTCTAATCTATGTTTTGTGGGTTTTCTCCATTTTTGTGATAATTTAATTCACAAGATTATGCAATGATGGTTTATGTCTATTAGGATTTAGTTTATGTAATTTCACTCAATTATTGTTGCCTTACCCCTTTTGATGCTTTAATATAATCGGTCTCAATAGATTAAATTAAGATTTACATGTTAAGAAATCGCTTTTCATTTAAAATTTTGAAAATACACCAAAAAAGATTGTTTATTTAAGATTTTGTTTGCAACCTCTCCAAGATTGAACTAGTAAAGGCCTCCTCATGAACAGTTTCACATTTATCTTTGATTGAGCTATCTAGATGGTTGAGACCTAGCCTAAAAGGAACCTTGGGATTGATTTTATCATTCTTTCAAGTGGGAAATTTGTACTCCAAATTTCTAGTCATTGTCTTGTGTAAAAATGACACTCAACACTACTTGTAGAAGAATAAGTCCAGTGGAAGTGTGTGATCTTCTCTACCCAAAGATATGAGATCTTACTATGCTTGCAAGAGACATGCATCCCCAGACAAAGCCACTATTAGTAATCTCAAAATTTTGAGATTACCATGTTGAATTTTGTGAAGAGGCCCTTAATAAATTTGAGTGAGTGCCCTATTCTAGCCTTCATGCATTCAAATACCTTGTGATTTTAATGCTTTATCATCTTAGAAGGTATGTCCCTCAACTTTCTTTTAGATCGTATGATCATTTTTGGCCCATGTTCTTCTATTAGGGTTTTGGGTCAGTTAAAATCTTTTCAACAAAACCTATGTTGTTATTTTCTGTCATTACCTTTTTAGCTCATAAGGTCAAGGGTGTTGTCATCATTAAAAGGAGACCAATTTGTTAAAACCTAAGACCATAAATGTTTACGTGTTGGCCCTTTTAAATCTTTCACACCTCAAGTTGTAAATTTTGTAAGGAAACTCAGGTGCGGAAACAGCTTCCTACGCTAATCTCTATAGGAGAGTATTGTGCAAATTCTTATAAATCCTTACAATTTCAGATTCATTAACTACTTTAACAAAGATATTGCAACCACATACCATGCATATAGAAAAATAGAGAATGACATAATGATATACCCTAGGGAAACCTTTTGGTAAAAACCCCAGCACTCCAAAACCTGCACAATGTATTGATCAAAACTATTATAGCTTACAATACACTTGCAATGCAAGTTCTTTCAGAAGATTTCCAAAACCTTGAAGACAAATCACAGCAGCATAAAAATGTTCCAACCATACACTCGCATCACTTCTCTTTGCAACCCTAAAAAAGCTTATATCATGAGCTTCACTTTTTAGGGCTACTCCCAAAGATAACCGTATTAGGGTTTTACCATTCTCCGAGAAAATAGGAACCCCACGATTGGGGAAGAGTGTACAGTACTCAAATTTATCAGTTGCCACATGTCTTCACCTATCATTGAATCTTCCTGACATAGCTCTTACGTGTCATAGGAATCCGTCATAACCATTTTAGCCACGATCTCCTTACACACAATTCAAGATGCCGACACATCAACATTATTTGCAAGAAATACATTTTACAAAACAAATAATAAGAATAGGAATTATCCAAGGTTGAGACACCTTATTCCTAAAAATTTTTATAAGTCTCACCCTGTAGCCTTTCCTTTTTATTTTCATTGAGTTATGGGTTAACTGTTCGTATTTGGTGGGGCCCTTTATTTTTTCAAGCGGTGGGTTACGTGTTGTTTTCTCATTTTCCCCATGATATCGTGATGATCTCATGGTCTAGACCTAGCTGATCATGAGATGGTGAGGCTTTTCCATTTGTCACTTGTTCATTGATCGAAGGTTTACGTTGATATCTTATGTTATGCCAGGTGTTTCTCTTGGTTAAAGATTGAATTATTAATACATCCATCTTTTAACACATGCTTATTTTCAATGGTGATATTTTAATCTATTTGTAAAGGTGCTCGAAAGATAATTTGCCTCATGGGTGACCAGAGAATAAAGTGTTCCAAAGATCACCGGTCTGAGTGATCTCATGATCAAACTTGCTCAAATATTATTTGGTGTGGGATCACGAGATGTTGTCGCGTGTCTTGGTTCCGTGTGTGACTGGGAGTGTGGGACTAAGATGTTTGACAGTTGGTGACAGACAGAGGTGGTTGATTGGTCTAATTTAATAAACATAATTTTTAAATGTTGAATTTGTTGACTATTGAAGGTTAAAATATTTACAACTTAAGTACTAATCTTTTAGCACATGGGAAAAATCAACAAAGATGTTTTAAACTAGTCAAAAAGGTGATCGACTTTTATTTCATAAGAATGAGTTTGTGTTGCAAAGTGATGGTTAAAGAGAGGAAGGGATCGATGGTTCTCATGATCTCATAATCCAATTCAATCGATCTTTATTTAGCGTGGGGTCATGAGATTTTACAACGTGTTCATGGTTGACTAGTGTTGTTGAAGATGGTGTTGGACGACGAGGTGGTGATTTGGGTGTTTCTGTTTATTGATTTATCAAGCCATGTTCCACGCCAGAGGTCAATTTTCATTTGGACTAGTGATTGTCATTTGATTTTCCAACAAGGAAAGGATCGAAGGTTGGACCACACATTGTTTTAACATGAAGTCGAGATGCGCTACACTAAACAAAGTGTGAGGGTTAAAGGATAGTGATTGAAAACTAAAATGGAGGTAGACCATCATAGTATCACAAGATTTTTAAAAATTTAGTGCAAAGACGAGTTTCATAAGTAAGGACAGAGACGTGATGGATTATCCATTTACGGGCATTTAAGGTGGCATGCACAAGAATCAAGGGGTCACTTATGGCTAGAAAATTTAGAATATTTTCTAGGTTTAAATGAAGTTGACAACAAGATTTGATAGTGTAAAGGCAAATATATGCAAAATATTGTTACACACCAATAACATTTTTGGTGTTCAAGGAGTGCAATCACATGAGTTTTTCCAATGTGTATGAAATTAGAAGTTATAAGTTCTTCCCAGTAGACTTCATTTTTTCAAATATTAATAGAAATGGATGCTCTAAAGAATTCAGGTGACTTAAAAAACATGGCCAAATTTGTGAAGATATAATTGTAGGAGGTTTACTAGGATAGAAGGAAGGAGCCATGTGCATCATAGCTAGATGGGTATTTAATGGAGATTGATAGCCAAAGAGATATTTAAAGCTAAATTATGCTAAAAATTTAATATCCATGAGGCTAACACTCTCATACTTACTAATGGCGGCATTACACAGGGGTGTAGGATGAAGAAGAGGTCGATGAGAACTCAAAATTATGCATGTACCTCTAGAGAAAGGGAGAGGGGTTGTTCAGATTCTTGCATCTTGCACTCTCTGTAGAAATTCTAGTAAAGGTGGGTTTGTAGAGATTCCTAAAAACCCTTGATGCAAGTCAACTCTACAAATTTAATGGCCCATATGAGGCATGATGTTGGAAACCAAAACGGGAACCAAAGAAGAACCTCCACAAAAAATAGAAGAGAGTATATAGATGAAATCTGATCTGATGATGCGACATGTCCCTCTTCAATCTGAATTGAAAAACTTGTGGTAGCATTAGATGAGATTCATTTTCCTTCTTCTATCTATATATTCTCTTCTTCTCTTTTTTTTTGGAGGTTCTCCTTTGGTTTCCAGTTCCAAGTTTTGGAGTGGTTCCAAACTTTTGGAGTGGTTAGTAGCAAGTTTTTCTGGGTTTTGGAGCAGTTTTGTAAATCTTCCATAGAGAAACTCTATGAATTTGGGTTAAGTCTTTTTGCTAGGTTTTGGGTTTTTTAGTTGTATTTATGTTATATGACAGAGGTAGCATATATTTTTCAATGAAATATAGTGTTGGTTTAGACCTCTCCAGTGTATGACTTAGTTAAGTTTTTAATAGAATAAAATGAAGAGTTATCCCATTTAGTATCTTGTTGTGAGATATGTAACTGTCTTTTTATGCTTTAATTCAAAGAATTAGTTAAAATGTTTGATAGAAGTTACAAATTTGTTGGGATTGTGCAAGGATTTTGATAAGTAGGATGGGTTAGGATTACTATTAAGGAATATTGTAAGGAAATGTTCTTAGATCTTAGGCTATTGATGAAACTATGTTATATGATATTGTGCTTCTGACGACTCCATTGCCCAATGGGATGAGGCACTAATCTCAGCTAGTTGTGGGACTTACACATGTGTTGTTGTTCATATCCAGGTGGTCCTTGCTGCAAAAAAATGATTTAAACCAGAATACCTTTACTTTTGAGTATGTTATGTTGTTGTTCTTATCTCATGCTCCATGTCGGTTGACGTTCAATGGATAATTAACCATTATCTAGTATCTCCATGTTATGTTTATTTCCCTATATGAGATTATATGCTTTATGTTAATGTCATATGTGAGCCTTTAGAGTGTGTATTAAAGGTCTACCCACCTTGGTTTTGCAAAGCCTAAAGTGCAAAAGGGTTTACTAGATCTTTGTCAATTGGTCCAAGTCTCTAAGATTTTTGATAACTGGAGTTAGATTCTCCATAGGAAATTGTTATGATCAACTTGGTAGCTATTTTATAGTGTAAAACTTTTTAGGAGCCAACCGTATGATTATGATGAAGGACTAATGTGTTGGTGATGTATGATGGATGAGTTTATGATATGCATACATGCAAGATGTGAAATGTTTTGAGTTATGACATGGATACTATATGTGATGATTCATGATGCAACTATGATATTCCTATTTATGATGTATTTCTGCAGATGATTTGATATGCATTATGTGCGATGTGATTTTATGTGATGTTGATGTAATAACTAAATGTGCATGTATGCATTATGTGATTTTATATTATGTATGTAGACTAATTCAAATGATGATGTAACTATCATGATGTTGTAATGAAATATGCAAATGTGAATAAAATGAGCTAAATATAGTGTAATGTATTGCAATTTAAAACATGAATTTAAAAAAGATTAAATAAAATAATGATGCAGTAATGATAATGAGCTATAAGATGGACTAAAGTGATAATGTAATAAATGAACTATAATGATAATGCATCTAATGGACTACTGAACAATGTAGTGTAATGTGTATACACCTAAAAATGGTCACCTAGACTATTAGCCCCTTGCTAGCATTTTTGCTAAAATCATCAATTGCTTATTCTTGATCAAATCCTAGCTCTATCATTTATTTGATTATTTTCTATGGGCTAACCATTTTATCCTAAGTCTTTATTTATTTAAAAGGAATATTTCCTCCCATTTTAATAAATAAAAAGCCCCCACTTTTCCTCTTATCCTAGGTTGCATAAATAAAGCATTATTCTTATTTTATAAAAAGGGAAAAAACACTTTTTGTCTCATATGGACATAAAAGTCAACTCTTATTTTCCCATTGGAGGATATTTGTGCACATGGATTGCTCCTCTTTTAAGTTTCACCATTGATTAAATCTTTTTCCTCTTAATCTCCATGGTCCATTCCTTCTCATTTCTTATAAAAGGAGAGCTATTTTCTTCATTCTAGATCCTAAAATTTTTATGCTAATGTTATGCTGCAGGTTTTGTAGGTCACTTTGGAGCTTTTTGGAGATTTGAAGCATTCTTGGCTTTTGCATCTACATGTTATCATAGTTTCATTTCTTGCATAGTAGCTTCATTTTCATGTCATTCTTAGCTTAGATTTCCTTTATGCTTTAGATTAATTCATCTAGCTTAACTAGGAGGCTTTGTAATACTTGCATCTTTCATTTTCATAGCTTAGCTTGCATTTTCATTTCTAGCATAGCATTGCATTTGCATTTTCATTCTTGATTCTTGAGGATATTGACATTCTTGCCCTTGTCTTCATTGAATCTCCCATTGCATGGTTTACTAGCAAGGTTATAGGCTAAATAGCTCTAGCTGAGAGCATTCTTAAAACCCTTGCACTCCATGCCTAGGGAGCTATGGATCGATTTTTGAGACCTCATTCTTGAGTGTTCTTGAATGTAATGATTCATAGAAGTGTGACACAATTATAGCACACATTTTTGGTGCCCACCATGGGGCAGAGTAGCTTAACTTTGTCCTTTATTTTCTGCATTTTCGTAAAAAAATTTCATCAATTTTTGGCTTTATTTTCGGTCTCTAGTTTTTTGTCTCAGAGTGTCGCGCGACATTTTACTAGTGTCGTGCGATAGTTCTTTGTATAGCGGCACGACACTTTACCAATTAAAAGTGTTGCCCCATTTGGTAGAAAGTGTCACACTGTTTGATGAGTTATGTCGCTTGCATATAAGGTGAACTGTCACCCAGAGATAAAGTGTCACACCCGTATATGGAAAAGTGTCGCATGACATTTTTGGTGACTGTACTGTCGCCTGTACCTGACAGTGAGCTATTTTTAAGCTATTTTAGTTATCTTGCAAGTTTTGGGTTCTCTACTATCTTTTTGAAAATTTTGAAAAATTTCAGCATTTTCAAATCCGACTCTAGAAAATGGGCACCCATTTTTTAAAAAAATTTTCACAAATGGTATCAAAAGTTTAAGTGTGATATATTGTTGGAAAGGTCTTTCCGAGCCTAATCCAACCATGCTAGTTTCATTCTCAAATTTTACCATTTGATTAGCTATTTTACTTGCAGATTATCTAATTT
The DNA here is from genome assembly GCA_027943335.1 of Chamaecyparis obtusa. Taxonomy (NCBI): domain Eukaryota; kingdom Viridiplantae; phylum Streptophyta; class Pinopsida; order Cupressales; family Cupressaceae; genus Chamaecyparis; species Chamaecyparis obtusa. The sequence continues at coordinate 111,801 of BSBK01000056.1, forward strand.
TTGATGTGCTAACCATTGTGGGGCTAACAAGTTGTGCTTTTAGGTGCTCTCATTGCTTGGAATTTGCCAAAAGAACGCATGTGAAAGAGGGCTAGTAATGGTTTTTGTAGGGCTTCCCTAAGCATAAAAACCAAATCAAGTGCTTGTTTAATTGCTTTATTTATTGAGTTCGGCATATACTAGTTGTTTCATTTCATAGGCACTTAATACCTTGTTGTAGAAATTTTGAAGTGGTAGGAGAGTATGCTCTTCACCCTTGTGGTGAAACAGAAATCTTGACCCATCTTGAGATTTTGAAAGCAAGGGGGTAACTAAATCTTTGCTTGGTGTGTTTGGGTGAAGTTTTTGAGATAGGGGAGTATGCTCTTCACCCTTGTGGTGAACCAAAAACCTTGAACCTCAAGAATTGATCCACTCTTTGTTTAGATTTAGGATTCTTTAGAGGGCCTGCTCTTGAGAAATCAAGAGGAACGACCCAAGTGGGGACAAGCCTTTTGTTGGCTCTTCCAACCCACTATAATCTCAAGGCTATCAAGGACACAAAACCTTGGTAGACATAATGCTTGTCTTCGCTTGATGTGAGTAGCTCATGGGATTGCGACCATGGGGAAAGCATTGAGCAAGAATGCTTTAGGTACTCTTGAGGCCGTGAGGTCCTAGTCCTTTATGAGGAGCAAGAGGGGTGTTATGAACGGAAGCCCTTAATACGAACCATTAGATAGAGGCCACCTTATTTTATTCGCTTAGCTTCTTGGTGCAAGGATTGATCCAAGTGGACTTACCCGGATCACCCCAAGACACTCACCATATGTGTTCCTTTGGTTGTTTTTTTGACACTTCCATGACCACGCCAATATCTCTTGTGGGAAACCACTTGGTGTGAGGCAAGGGAGCATCAAGTTGTGGGCCACGTTGCTAAGTAATGAGCCTTGACTTTCTAGGTAGTAAGTGCTTGAAGTGTTTTCATTGTGCTATACCAGTGTAAACATTCTTAACATTCAAACAAATGGTAGCATTCATAAGGTTTTCTATTTTGATATCACAAGTGCTTGTCTTGGCAAGGTTGCTTTTGCCCTTATTTCAAGTGTTCTATGCCATGTTTGATCCTATACTGTTTGCAAACCTATCTTTTATCTACTGTTATTGCTTGTCAAACTGAGAAATTACACTATCCAACCTTTGAATTTGATCAAAATGCTTCAAAACTAAGATTTTTATGTTCACTGGTCAAAGAGTCGTACGACCCTGGAATAGTGTCGCACCCTGTTCTAAGAAATATCACGCGATAGTTCGTTCCTGCACAACCGTCGCCCTGCTTGCCTGGAAAGTGTCACCTGACCTTACTAGAAACTGTCGCTTGGCTTAGGGCGAAGTGTCACCTCACTATAAACTGTCACCTTGTTTGCCTGGAAAGTGTCACCTAGAACCTTTTTGCTGTCTTGTTGCTGTTGCAATCTGGAGCTGCTAAACTTGCATTTTAACCTGTCATAGAGTGTCTTTTTCTGTTCTTACCTGAAGCTAGTCTATTATCTGCATGCTCAGACTTGTTCTAGACTGAAACAAATGAGCTAAAACTATTGGATTTGAGCTTAATGAATGCTACTCTTGATCACTTGTCGCATCACGGTTACCTCTCTAGCTACTTGCTTATTGAGCTTCTTGCTCACTGCTCGGCTTTAGTCAATTGATTGTTGTAAGTGCTTGAGCACTTTTAACGAGCCATCTCTCTCTATTTTTCTACATTGACAAGTGATCTTTATTAGCTTTGCTTATCTCAAATCTGAGAAACTTTGTCTCATTCTATTAGTCAACCAACATAACTTTTCATGCCGGTTACAACTCGGTCTCAATTTGAGCAGGAGAGTCATCCTCCATTCAATTATACATAGTTACCTTCTCCAACTAGATGCTCACAAGCACCCATTAGCAACAATAGTTCTAGTTCTAACCAATTTGAGAATTCTAAGGCTACCCCGTGGTACAAAGGAGGTTTCCTCTTTTCTGCATTCAAGACCCCCAAAAACACAGACAATGTCTCACTCACTTTGACTGAACAAGAAAAATTTCAATGCTTGCAAGAACACTTTGAGCATAAGGATAACCAAGCGTGCTTAGACAAAGAATACAATCAACAAAGGATGGATGCTGCTAGATGCATGACTTATAGAGGAGTGTCTTATGAGCAACCCGAGACTAGTAACTCTGAGCATCGACCTCTTTTTAATGGCAACAATGGCAACAACATGCCACCAAGGTCTCCTCCAAGACCCACTTTTGGTATGCCTTCTTCACCTCCTAGGCCTCCTCCCTCTCAACATGAGGCAGAGGCTGATGATGAGATTTCTAGTGAGGATCTTATGAGATTTGAACAAGATGTGGTCTCCCAACGAATGATGCATAAGCTTTTAGAGCATAATGGCGATCAATATTTTCAATATATGACTTCTAGAGGATACAAGCTTCCTCCCAGCTATGATGTCAGACAAATTATCCAACAAAGAGTACCAACTGAATTGGAAGTCCTTCAAGAAGAACTACATCGAAGAAATCAATGCCTTACCTAAATGGCAATAGAAAGAGAGCCTCCAAAGGTCTCTTTTGTAGAATCAATTTGTGCTCTTCCTTTTGATAAAAGTCTATACATGGTCCCATTTCCTAGGGATATTGAGGTTCCCAAATATGACAAGTATGATGGAAATGGTGATCCCCATGACCATGTGCATCACTTTTATGCTCTTAGTATGGACTTTCTTCATGAAGACACATTTCTTCTACGATTATTCCCTTGAAGCTTAAGAGGCCAAGCTTTAGAATGGTTTGCGAAATTGACACCACTTCTTAAGACTTTTGATGAGTTGGCTTAGTGATTTACCCAACATTATTCTTACAACATCCAACAACCTATCACCATGATAGATCTCGATAATCTAAGACAACATCAAGGTGAGCCATTTGCAACTTACTTACAATGTTGGAGATCATTGTATTCTAGGTATCCTCGTCTGTTGCCTAAAAGAGAAAAGATTGACATTTTCATCAACACACTTGTGCCTGAGCTATTTTATGATCTAAGGAAGCAACTGTTCTCCTCCTTCCATGACATGGTTGAAACTGCATATCAAATTGAGGATGTAGCTATAAGAAAAGGGGATATTGTTATTAATAAAGATGCTAAAGGCAATGGCAAAGACAAGAACAAGCCTTGGAATAGAAACAAGTATGTTGTCAATGATGGGGTTGTAGATGCCCCTAAAGCTAAAGAGCTTGCTTTCAATCTCTCCAATGCTATCTATGCAGCAAAACAACAAGAAGCTGCCAATGCTCACAGTGATCCTAAACCTCAATAGGCAGATAAGCCTAAGAAGTCATTTTGAAAGTGAGTCTATACCAAGTTGGTAGAACCTTACGATGTGATCCTTAAGACTTTGGTTGACAATGGATATCTTACGCTTCCTGATAAACCTGGTAACTACGATCCGCCTATTAGACCTGATTGGTGGAAAGAGGATCATTACTGCCATTATCACAGAAACAAAGGACATGCAACAGACAATTGTTTTAAGTTTAAGGATGATATTCAAGACCTCATTGATAACAACACAATCTCCACTAATGGCTTAACTAAAATTTTTGATCACACAGCTTTCAAAGATCCTCTACCTAAGCATGATAAGGGGGAAACCTCTCAAGCACATAAAAAGAATCATGATGCAAAGATCAATTACACATATCCTTCTAATATGCCTGTGATTAACATGGTAGAGCCCGTTGAGAGTATTCTAATGATGAGGTCTCAAGATGATAGTAAAGCCAATCATGGTAAACCAAAGTTGGTCTTGCAAACACATGGTAGTTCATCTTCCCAAAGTGAGACACTGAATGCTATTACTAGGGGGCAAGCCAAGATCATCCTTAAAACTACGCAAGATCCCAAGCTAGCTTTTCCTTCCAAACAAGTGGCTCCTTTAGCCACCCCTAGCTATGATCTTGTCCAACATTTGCAAAAGACACCAGCATAGATATCTATCCTTGAGTTGCTTCGGTTATCCCCTTCGCATAGAGAGATTCTTGATGAGGCTCTACGTACAAAATGTGTTGCCAATGACATTGATCTGGATCAATTTTAGGCTATGGTCAACCACATTTCATCTCCGCTATCTCTCTCCTTTTCTGCAGAAGATGACATATCTATTGCTCACCCTCATAATCTAGCTTTACACATTGAAGTTCTAGTCTATCACACCTGCGTTCGCCGAGTCCTGATAGACAATGGTGCAGGGTTAAATATTGTTTCTTTCAATGTCATACAACAGTTGGGTTTGTCAGAATTTGCTGTGGATTCTAAGAAGAAGATTACTATAAAAGCTTACGATGAAGTGGAAAGATCTTCCAAAGGTCTTGTCACACTGCCTATCCGAGTGGGCCCTGTCATGAAAGATATTAACTTCCAAGTATTGGACATCCCACTCGCATATAACATTCTTTTGGGTCATCCTTGGATCCATGACATGCAGGCTGTTCCTTCCACTTATCATCAGTGTGTCAAATTTCCGCACAATGGCACTGAAGTTGTGATTCATGGAGACCATACTATTGCTATTAATGCTCTTGTCACTGCTAAAAATTTTGTCCCTCACAATGAACCTACTGTTGATCCTAGTACATCTATAGTTGCTGCTAAGAAATCACTTAAGATGATGAGCCTTGGTATGGGTGAATATACGCTGGATTCCTTTTCTTCTATACTTGTCTCTCCTAGGTCATATGGGAAACCTTCTAATAACATGAAGCCTTCCACTTCTGCTATGGTGATCTTTGATACTTTTGTCCCTTCATCCATTCATTTAGAAGCAGAAAGAGAAGAACAAGCTGTTCAAGAGTGGATCTATGGAGAGGATTCTAGAAATACTCCCATGCTCAGTAATTCAAACACAGATACAGATGAGTCACCACTACACACTATGGCTCACATGGGAGATGATCTTCCTTCTACTTCACTTCTTTGGGGAGAAGAATGTATATCTACTGATGATATGGCTGAGGCCTCTATGTTTAGAACCTATGTGCCTAAAGAATCATTGCACTATGATAGACAACGTCGCAACATTGCACGACTGCTACAAAGAGGTGATCTATCACATAATGACATGAGTATCTCTACTTCTCAGCATCTTAAGCCTCTTCCAGAAGATTCTTCCATGACAGATATGGATGTTAATGTAGTTCATACCTCTCATAACCCACCCAATGTAGTTGATGAGTCTCGTGTAGGGTCTGATGGGTTTGTTCCCCGTATTGCCTTAGTAGACTATGTTGGTCCTTCTATGACAAATCTAGATCTAGCTACTTTTTGAGCTTACCCTATAGGCTCAACTTCTCTTGTCACCAAAGATGACACCTCTCACATAAATTTTGTTCAACCAATCACTTCATTTCATCTTACATCAACACCTATTACTTCTTCCACCAACGAACTAGCAACAAAAAGGATTGAATCAGCAATCAAGTATCACAGTCATCAAGTCAAAAGAAAAGAGCAATTGTCAGATGGCAAAAACCACATTGTGGTGGTATCTGCACCTAAGAAAAGTAAAACTAAAAATTTGCTCAAAAATAATGATTCTCAAATAAAAGATGACAAGTTGATTTTCTACAAAAAAATGGTGCACTACTTCAAGCATGATCTCATATCTGTTACACTTCAGCCCATTCCTAGAGCTGAGAAAAAAGTTGCTAATGCCTTGATTACTTTGACATCCATCTTACAAATGAAAAAGCATAAATTTCACTTCAAGTTCTTGGTGGATTAATTACGCTATCCTACTCACAAATCTTACAATCCTACCATCTTTTCATATCTTCCACCTCATATTCCTCCTGGAAATCCACCACACCATTCTTCCTATCATCCCTTACACTTTGCCTTTGTCTCTGGTGACTTGTATAGGAAGGGTCTAGATGGAACTCTCCTTAAGTGTCTAGAAATAAAGGAGTCAGAAAAAGTGCTAGCTGAAATCCACGATGGCATATGTGGATCACATTCTAATGATCCTCTGCTAGCTCAGACATTACTTAGGGCTGGTTATTATTGGTTGAACTGGTTGAGACCTCCTATCATCACAGCTGCAACATCTAGGCCTGGGGCCTATCAGTTCTCTACATCAGAGGAAGCAGATTCTTGATGCCTGTTTCTGTCTGGGGCATTCTTTGTACATACTTTATGATCCTAAAAAAATACCAAAAAAATTCATATATGATGCTGAAAAAATCCTAAAAAGCATAAAAAGTACTAAAAAAAAGAGCATCCTAGTGAAAACCTAGCAATAGGTGCTCTGATGTCTCACCAAAAAAATCAAAAAATTTAAAAAAAAAAATCAAAAAATTTGAAAAAGTGCCTTGGTGAAAACCTAGAAACAGGCACCTTGGTAGCAAAAATACAAAAAAATTATAAAAAGTCTGGAAAAAATTGCAATAAATCTATCAAGTGGTGAAGACCTAGAAATAGGCGCTGCTTGAGACCCTTTGCATCTATGTCTATCAGTCTTGCATGGCGCTCCTTCGCTCCACTTCTCGCTTTGCCTCTCCTAGCCTGGAATTGATTCTTGTCTTAGTCTAGGGGGCATTTGTTGTTTTGAGCTTATCTTGGGTCTCTTTGTGCATCTAGGTTTCTTAGGCACCTCGCAAATGATGTTTTTCAACACCACCCCAACTGTGTTTTTCAACACTACCCTTGCGTCGAGTGTTTCTCAACACTTATCAGATGTCCTACCCTACAATCTAGTATGATATGATATTTCTCATTTGTAGATGTGATACTCAAAGTTTGACTCTCTAACCTACACACACACACTTGCTGAGATTTGTTGACTTTATTTTTCTTTGTGTTGTCTATGATGATTTCTTTGATGAGTGTTTTCTCCCTGAGAAGTTTTCAATGATGCATAGCTAGAAGACTGAGGGTATGAGAACATGTTTTATTTCTTTATCTTCTTGTGGGTATATTTTGTTGATCCTAACTATCATGAGCATTTATGCTGGTCTTACTTGACACATTGGGATCTACAAGGTATTATCCTTGACTATTTCACAAGTGCGTGCTTCTAGTCATCTTGACTTTCTTGTGTCTCGATGCAAGCATAATTTTGCTATATCAAACTTAGGTAATCTCACTACACTAGTCATCTTGACCTACATGTCTCTGATGCCTAGGTGGGATTCCCACATTTCTATCTAATATAGATCATATTCAGAGCCACATAGTTATGCTAGTGTGTATTGTATGAACTTGCGACACTACCAATAATGCTCGATGATGAATATTAGATGTCTATTAGCATTGTGACCTTGCAAGTAAACCACTTTTCATGTAGCTTGCATTCTTAGGTTCATGTTAGTTTAGTTTTGCATCTTGCATATGGAGAGAGCTCTCCTTTTCTTCTTACGTGGACTTGTTAATCAACTGCACTCCTCTTTCGCTTCTTCCTGATCATGTCTTTCACTTCTTGTCTTTCATATCCCATCATTTTCTATTCATTTCAGGATCGAAACTAAAATCTGAGTTCACCTTGATTGTCTCAATCATCTTTTTCCTTCTTTCATGCAGTTGGCTAACCTTTTGAGGCCTGATCCTTCGATCTTCGCTAGGGCATTCTTCACCTCTTCATCCTCATCTCTTTCAAACTTCCAGTCTTTCATTCACTTTCAAATCCCAAGTTCAACTCCTCTCTCCATGGTGTTTACGGGTTGAGGGATCGATAGGTTCATGCCCCGTGTCCCATGTGTGGGGCATACCTTCACTGCTTGATGGTTATCCTATCATCTTTCATCTTTAATTCTGATTTCTAGTGATTTGATCATGTTTCTCTTGCTTCTGCATTCCCTCTACCTGATTTTGCTTTCGATCCCGATGGGGCAGACACATCATATTTCTATTGGCTATTTTCCAGAGCTTATGCTTGACCATTCCATTTGCTCTGATTGATATATTTTTGTGCTTGACATGTTAGTTCTCATCTTGAGTCCTGATACTATCCATCTCTTTCCTAAGTGTTCAGTACTGTCACTACCAGGCTGACCATGCAGGATTTGCTATCTCTCTACACTTCATTCTTTGGAGTCAAAACACTATTGCTTGCCTTCTTGGCTAATCTATTTTTTGACGTAATGTGTTCCCAGATCAATCACACATTAGTCAAAGAGGGGCAAATGTATACACCTAAAAATGGTCACCTAGACTATTAGCCCCTTGCTAGCATTTTTGCTAAAATCATCAATTGCTTATTCTTGATCAAATCCTAGCTCTATCATTTATTCGATTATTTTCTATGGGCTAACCATTTTATCCTAAGTCTTTATTTATTTAAAAGGAATATTTCCTCCCCTTTTAATAAATAAAAAGCCCCCACTTTTCCTCTTATCCTAGGTTGCACAAATAAAGCATTATTCTTATTTTATAAAAAGGGAAAAAACACTTTTTGTCTCATATGGACATAAAAGTCAACTCTTATTTTCCCATTGGAGGATATTTGTGCACATGGATTGCTCCTCTTTTAAGTTCCACCATTGATTAAATCTTTTGCCTCTTAATCTCCATGGTCCATTGCTTCTCATTTCTTATAAAAGGAGAGCTCTCTTCTTCATTCTAGATCCTAAACTTTTTATGCTAATGTTATGCTGCAGGTTTTGTAGGACACTTTGGAGCTTTTTGGAGATTTGGAGCATTCTTGGCTTTTTCATCTACATGTTATCATAGTTTCATTTCTTGCATAGTAGCTTCATTTTCATGGCATTCTTAGCTTAGATTTCCTTTATGCTTTAGATTTTTTCATCTAGCTTAACTAGGAGGCTTTGTAATACTTGCATCTTTCATTTTCGTAGCTTAGTTTGCATTTTCATTTCTAGTATAGCATTGCATTTGCATTTTCATTCTTGATTCTTGAGGATATTAGCATTCTTTCCCTTGTCTTCATTGAATCTCCCATTGCATGGTTTACTAGCAAGGTTATAGGCTAAATAGCTCTAGTTGAGAGCATTCTTAAAACCCTTGCACTCCATGCCTAGGGAGCTATGGATCAATTTTTGAGACCTCATTCTTGAGTGTTCTTGAATGTAATGATTCATGGAAGTGTGACACAATTATAGCACACATAATGATACCACAACTAGTGGATGAATGCAATTAATGATCATGCAATTAATAGATTTAATGAATGGAACTAATGGATTAATGTAATTAATGATAATGTAACTAATGAAATTAATGGATCTAACTAATGGATTAATGTAATTAATGATAATGCAACTAATACAATTAATGAATGCAACTAATGGATTAATGCAATTAATGATAATGTAAGTAATGCAATTAATGAGTGGTAAAGCAAAATACAATTTAATAAATGCACCTAATGAATGTAATGTAAATGCAGCTAAAGTGAATCTATTTGATGGAATGAAATACAATGCAAACTAAAGTGAATTTATGTGATGGAATGAAATAGAATACAAACTAAAGTGAATTTATGTTATGAAATGAAATACAATGCAAACTAAAGTGAAATGAAACTAAAATGTGAGTTGGAGGATCAATTAAAGTTTGTGGGATGTGAGACATATATAAATACAAGAATGCTTAATGGGATCACCCATACAGAAGACTAGCTAGGCATAGGAAATGGAGGGAGGGAAATTTACACAATCTTAATGCATAGATTAGGCAAGGGAGGAAACTTATTGGGGGGAAGATGTGGGGAAATAGGGATTTAGATGGGGGAAATGATGGGTGGTTTTGAAGCTTGAGCAAGGGGTATCCCGTGAGGGAATACCACCATGTAGTGAGAACTTATCTTGATATAGCACTATCAGTGACTTGTCAGGGTTATAAAAAAATATAAGGCCTTGTCAAAGATGTTGCATGGGATTGAATCAAAAAAAACATAAGGTTTACCCAAGCATCATGCTTGAGTCACAGAGAACTAGGGTGGAAACATTGTTAGGGAACCCACAATAAAATGATGTTTCCCAATTGAACCATGCAACCACAAAGGATTACATGTTGAAAATGAAAGGGTCGTATCCGACTGATTCACAAAAAAAAAACATCAAATCTTTGCACCATGTTCTTCCATTCATAGCATACCATAAGATAGAGGATTGTGGCAACCTTGAGGAGGAAAACAACCGAGCAGCCCCAAAAAGATATCCAAGAACCAAAAAGAAAATCCAAGATAAAAAATGAACATCCAAAAGACGTCCTTTGCGAAAGAGATCGATTAACTGAAAGATGGTTTGATGAGGTCTGACACAAGGATAGATGCATCCTACAAGGACCTATTGATGGAATGTGACTGCAAATTTGGTACTAATGGAAAAGAGGTATGAAGGAAAATTGGGATGATCAAGGATATTCTCCAAGGGACTTGTTGAAGTGCTAGGCTAGTGGAACAAAGCATCTGAGACACACTTGACAACTAACTAGGAGTGGGAATATGTACAATGAGACCAAAGAAAAGGGTGAACTGATACTATCATACAACTAAGAGGCCACTATATACAACCAAAGGACCAATATATACAACTAATTTGTGCAAAGCCCAGGAATTGGAATAGTAGGACAAATCTCAACATGCACGTGCAATAATAGAACACCTAGAGAATGTGGGTTTGTGATGTGGAATTTTAGTGGGGATTTGTAAATGAGTTGATGTGAGTGGATGGATGTAGGGGATGTAGGATTTTGATAGATAATAGTATGGTCCATTATGTGTGAACTTTGTTTTGATATTTTCACCGCACATACTCATCCAAGGCACTTGATTGCCAAGTTTTCACCATTGGATGCTTATTTATCTTTACTTATTTGTTTGTTTTTTATTTTTTTATTTTTTATATTTTATATTTATTTTTTTGGTATTATCAAGGTGCATGTTTGTCAAGTTTTCACTAGGATAATGATTTTTTTAGTACTTTTTTTTATTTCTTAATGAATTTTTTAAATAAGTGGGGTAAACTACATGACTTGGGCATTGAATCTTTTGAGATGAAGGATGTTGATGGGATAATTTAGGAGTTCCCCTTTTGGTGTGGATAGATGATATGATCCTAAGCCAAAGCATGTTGTGACAATGTAGGGACCCAGCCAAGTAACCTCAAATTTGCCCTTCTTTTCTCTATCTACTTCTACCTTCTAATTCTCTTTCAGGACTAAATCCCCTACTTGGAATTGTCATGGGTGGATTTTTGTATTATAGCTTCTCTTAAGCTTGTTTTGATATATAATCAGGTGATCATATTCTTGTTGCCTCTTCTCGTTGAGTAGATATAGTTTTATGAGGCATACTATGCGGTAGTCTTCATCTATGACCAAGTTCTTGAGTGAAACACACAATAGTGGAAACTCAACCACAATTGGTAAGATAAATTCTACACAATATACAAGGGAGTATGGAGTGGTTCCTATGGGAGTATGGTATGAAGTGCGGTATGCCCAAAGGGTGGGGTTGAGCTAGAGGTGTTAGTCATGACTAGAATCATTAACAACCTTTTTAAGAATTTTTAGAATGGTTTTGTTGGTTTCCTCATCTTGGTCATTTCTTTTTGGGAAGTATGGATTGGAAAATTGGTGGTGGATATGGAATTGGTCACACAAATCCTTCATGTGTTGGTTCTCAAATGGTGTATTGTGATATCTGAAGATGGTGGAGGGGACACCAAAATGGAATATGATGTGGTAAAGGAAAAATTTGGATATTTTGACACCTATTCTGAGGATGAGTGGAATTTATTCTACCCCCTTTGTGAAGTACATAGTAGTGGATGTACTTGTATTCGTTTAAGGATAAGCAAGTTATCTTACCAAAAAGGTTGAAGCCCCAACATGAGAATGACCATGGAGGCACAATGGGATGCAAATCATATGTTGGAGCATGGACAAGGTTTGTATGTTGCTAACATGGTCGATATTTCTTTACAAATTCACATGTACCATGCTCCATTGTGGGCCAATAGTATCCTACTCTGAGAAGTTGCTTGGCTAAGACCATGCCACTTGTGTGGGCACTATAAATTCCACTATGGACCTCTTGTAATGCTAGGGAATCCTTTTTTGAGTCTAAACATATAGAGAGGATGTTGTGATAACCTCTATGATGGAGGGTATTAGCCACAAGAGTGTAGCAGGAAGTTATGCGAATGAGGTTTTGACATTGGATGTTTGTGTGGTGGGGGGATATGAAACTATTTTTTAGATAAGCATGGATGTCATGGTACTAGAGGGGCTAGGATCAACCAAGACACACACCATTTCAGAATTGACATTCTCATAAGTAGGTGTGTGGAGATTCTCAACCAAGAACTCATATTATGTTGTGTCATGTGGTATCTTGAGGAGTGAGACAATAATGGCCATTACATCTACTACTTTATTCTATAGCCTAGGTACTTGTAGGAACTATATATCTTGGAAATGTTGCTTCATTTTTTCAACTAGTTCCTTGTATGACAATAGCTTATCATTGTTTATCTGAAATTCATCTAAGACTTTCTTGATGATGAGTTGTGAATCACCAAATAATTTTATCTTAGTTATATTCTATTGAATCATTGTTTTTAGTCATGAGATTAGTGCTTCATATTCTATAATGTTATTCATATATGGGAAACATAACTTGAATGAACTAGGGATTTAGTCAGCTTGAGGAGTTACAAAAGGATCCCTACCCTTGATCCATGAGTTGTATAAGAACCATCAAAATATAACTTCCTGGCGGGTTGTTCTTCAATGTTCATCTAGAAATTACATGACTAGTGGGTATGCATCTACTAGTGGTACCTTGGCCAATTGATCTATGATGACCTATCCCTTGATTTTATTTCTATCCATGTATTGGATATCAAAACCCACTTAGAAGCATGACCCATTTATCTATACGGCCTATGAGAGTAGTGCGAGAGAGTAGATATTTGAGGGGATCCACTTTGGAGATGAGATTTACTGTACGAATGAGCATGTAGTGCCATATTTTTTGAGTGGAAAAAACCACTACTAGACATTCTTTTTCATGGGTGAATAATTTATCTCATATTCAAAAAGTGTGTAGTTGATGTAGTAGATGACCTTCTCTTTTCCATTATCATCAAGTTGAGAAAGGAGTGCCCCCAATGTTGTAGTAGTGGATGATATGTACAAGATAAGATGCCTTCTAGGAGTAGGTGGTACAAGAATGGGTGGATTCACTAAAGTATTCCTTGATCTTTTCAAAACTTCTCTGACAATAGGGGTCCAATTTGAAGCTTGTGTCTTTGTGCAGCAGATGAGTGAACGGTTGGCATTTATTAGCAAGCTGTGAGATGAACCTATAGATAGACTATAGCTTTCATTATAAACTATGTAATTGATTGAGAGTCCTTAGGGGAGGCATTTCCATTATATCTGTGAACTTCTTGGGGCCGATCTCTATGCTTCTTCTTGATACCATGAATCCCAGGAGCTTACTAGATGTGAATCCAAAAACACATTTCTTTGAGTTGATCTTTAATCCATAGTGATTTAGGTGATCAAATACACATTCAAGAACATTAAGGTGATTGAGCCTTATTTTTTAGTTTTCTAGAATGTCTTCCACATAGTCCTCAAGAATCTTATGAATCATGTCATAGAATCTAACAATCATGGCTCTCTAACATGTTTCTCCTTCACCCTTTAGGCCAAAAGACATCATGTTGTAGAAGAAGATACCCCATGGGTTTATGAATGTTATCTTATGTTGATATTATTTTGTGATGCATATCTTATTGTAGCTAGAGAAACCATTTGTGAGTGAAAACATCCCATCTATGGTTGTGAGATATACTAACTAGCATATCAATGTTAGGAAAGGAGAAATCATCCTTAGGACATGCCTTGTTGAGGTCCCAAAAATCTGTACATATTCTAATTTCTCTTTTTGGTTTGGAAACTAGAACCATGTTGGAAATCCACTTTGAATAGTCAATGGCATAGATGATCTTATCTTGTAGGAGCTTTTCCAATTCTTCTTTGACCAATAAGGTTACTTTGGGATGTATCTTTCAAAGCTTTTTATTAACTATTTTTATATTTGTGTCCACTTCAAGATGATGAACTAGGTTGGGGTTCAAGCTAGGCATGTGAGAGTAAGACCATGCAAAATTTCTAGTGGATTCCTAGAGAAGTGTTGTGAAAGTTGTTTCCTCGGCCTCTGACAATGACAATGCAAAGTAGGTGATTCTTGGATATTTTTTTGTTCCTATATTGATAGGCTTGGTTTCCTCAATTAGAATGGATGACTGCTCTAGCCTATAATCATGGATGAGAGGAAGATGAGAGTATTAATTCTTTGGCACCTTAGAGAGGATTTTAGGTCAAGGGATACACCTTTTTTTTACTTTTTTAGAGTTAGAAAGTTCCCCAAAGGGGTTTTCACTAAAAGACTCATGTTTTTCTTTTTTATTTGTATTTTCATTTTTGCGACTAAAGACCTCTTCCTCAAAATACACCTTTGGGTCTGATTTGTAGAAATGTGATAAATCATGCTCCTAATCTTACTATTGTGAAATTTTTCTCATGAATCTTAGGAGTGAGTCCTCTCTTTGGAACTCATCGATATGTGCGATGCTTGGTTGATCCCAGTCTATGAGTTTAGGGTGGATGAGTGGAAGGTCTATAAGGTTTGTGGAAAGTTGGCAAAGGATAAAGTTTCCAAGGAAGGTTTTGTCATCAAAGATACCATCATAGGATATCTTAACTTCCTCTTCAGGGATGTCTTAAAACTCAATAATTTCATGCAAGGTATTACAATAGGTATAGTTAATTTCATTGGTTTCCCCAATTGTGTCTAGGCCAAATCCAAGACCTTGGTTCCTTGGTCATATAGAGGCTTAAAGTGGGGTCTTCATACCACTCTCTTTGTAGCCTAAACTGCCACCTTGATGGTTTCATTTCTCTATAGATAGTTTGTGGGATTTAGGACACTTCTCCTTGAAATAATCAAGAAGCTTGTTGTCATGGGTTTGATCATCTTGATACAACCATTTTATGATATCTAGTTCAATTTATTTATTGTTTAGAATTCCATTGGATATGAATGTAGAGGAGCCAATTTGCTTTGGTTGTGATTCATTTTTCTCTAGTGTGCCTTGATGGGGTGAACACCCTCGGGTATGTGGATCAAGAAGTAAGTCTCCAACTAGAAATGTGTCTAATATGGTATATTATCCATAGACCCTATTATTGATCTTGATGATAGAGAGTGTAGAAGGGAGAATGGTTTATGGATCATTGTAGGTTCTAGAGGAACTATAAATAAACGTACCAATGTTAATTCCTAGGCAATGATTTGAATGTGGAAATGAGACTCCAATGCACAACTATATGCAAAGGGATGAGGATCAATTTGGATGATGATTTTAGTGCCATTGTATGGAAAACTAGTGCACTATTTGAATGTGGAGGGAATGACCTTCATGGAATGGATCCAGGGGTGACCAAGGAGGATGTTGTATGGAAGGTCAAGACCAACAACATAGCATATTGTGTCCTTTACTGCTGGGCCCAACTAGATGGGCATTGAGATAGTACCCTGAGAGGTAAATTAAAAATTTTCATAGGCTTTGATAGTTATAAATTCAGGTGTTATATCTACTTTAGTGCACCCCACCTGATTTATGAATTTTAGTGTGCATAAGTTTAGGGATGACACATTATCTATTATAACCCATTTGATGGAAAATTCATTGACTATGACAACAATACAAAGTGAGAGATTATGATCTAGCTCAAAGGATGAAACATCAAAGGGTTTGAATGAGGGTCCATAAGATGTGGATAGATGGCCTACAAGGGTCTGGAAGTATGTTGGGTTAATGTCATTGGGTATATATGTCTCTTATAAGGCTTTATTGAGGGTCTCGTTATGGATGGGTGATGTAAAAAGGAGATTTAGGATGGTGATTTGTGAGGGTGTATTCCCAAGGTGTTCCAAGAGGTTATATTGTTCACCAGAGGATAAATAAATAGTAGCATGTACAACTGATATTCTTCCTCAATGGGTGGTAACTGTGCACTGATTGTCAACACCTTTGACATGGATTACATTAAAAGAGGGTTCAACCCAGATGATGCAAATGAATTTTTTTTTGTAATTGATATATATTGTGGTGTAATATTTTTCATCACCATAGTCACATTTTTTTCCTTTCCCTTGGTTCTGGGATTGCAAATTAGTGTTTGCAGGACCTTTTCTAGTGTTGTGTTGAGGAAACACATTTTTATATATCTAGAGGTTTATGTTAGGCGAAGCCTGTGTTGGAGGATAATTATGGTTTACTTTTGATCTATGATATCTTATATGTAATTTTTTAGCTTCATGCATTTCATAGTGGTGTGTACCTTAACACAATAATAATAATAATAATAATAATAATTCTCTTTATACCATGTAGGTTTGGGAGTAGATTGATAGAGAAACTAAGTCCGTGGGTACATGATCAGATTGACCTTAGTCATTATGTGGAAGATAATGTCCAGGGGTTCACCTAATAGGTTGAATGTGTGCTTTTGATTGTTCTAGACTCATGGTTTAGGTTGTCCCTAGGGGATTAAGATGGCATTCATTTTATTTTCCATTGGATAATAGACAAGGAGTGGTGTCTTAGGACCAACTATGACATCCTGGACATTTCTTGTATATGTGGCCCCATTGGTTACTTTTTTCCTCTTCTTATTCCAATAACAAGGGTGATTATTATTGGCTATGTGATGGTGATTTTCTTTGTAGTGTTTGATTGATCCTTCATCCAAAATGCCCTTCTTGGTGTTTGAACCTTTTTCTTGGACATACTTGTAAGTGTGAATGTAATTCATGCACATGTAATGGGCCATCTTAGGGTGTAGGTTATTAATGAATATATTGACTAGGTGTTTCTTAGGACATTAATATGACAACCTTGTGGTGAGTTTTTTCTATCTTTTTAGGTAGTCAGCGAGGCTCCCGCCTCCTTTCTATTTTGAATTGTAGAGCTATAGGAGAGATAGTTCACTCTCAATGTTATGTGCATACTGTGACATGATTTTTTTGGATAGCTTTGCAAATGTTGAGATTTTGCAATAGGGGATTTTTTAGAACCATTCAAGAATTGTTCCCCCTAAGCTTTTCAGAAAGAGGCACATGAGATAGTTGTTACTGTAGGAAACCTCTTGGAAATCCATGTAAAACTCCTTAACTTGACTGACTAGATCTCCCTTCCTCCTATATTTGTCAAATTTGGGTGTCTCAAAGTGCTTAGGTAAGGGGATTGATGTGATAGAATGATCATTCCTCAAACTTGAAAGTCTTTGTCTTTGTGCCTATATGTAACTCTTTGAGAGCATTCTTTATCTCTTCCCATTCCGAATTAGCAGGTGGTGGAGTGGGTGCCCCCATCATTTTGGATCTTGGTGCCTAATAGGGGTCTGGGGAATATGGGGGATTTCGAGGGGGATAATTTGGGTTTTGATAAAGGGGATTTCCCTCATGCATACACATGCTACAATGGGTTTTATGGTGGTGGTTTTTGCTAAGTGGGGTAGGTTTATTGGGGCTACAATGGTTGTTGGTAGAAAGGGGGTTGATACTACATAGTTTGGTAGGATAGGTGGCTATAGGTTTGGCCTATGTAGGCTGGATGTGTGTTGGTACCACCATAAGACGGGTATGTGCCTTGCATGTTTGTATTTCTAGGAGGTGGAGTAAGGTAGTTTATGAAAGTGGATGTGCTAGGTTGGCATGGTGGGGGTAAGGTTTGAGAAGAAGGGGAAGATGGAATAACCAAGTAGCTGGTGAATGTGAGTGCAACAAAAATTGGCTACTAAGGTTGAGTAGGTTGAGTTGTGAACCGTATGGTGGAAAAAGGATTGACAAACTATGAGTGTGCTTGGGCATTCTGGGCTTGTATTACAACTTGTGCTTGGTGCCATGCGGCTGATGAGGCTAGTTGAGAGGGATGATGCCTTTGCTATGTTGGGGGGTTTTAATAGGGTTGATATGTGGGAGTTGTTGGTGGAGGGATGACTAGGATATCATGAAAGGTAGGTCCTTGTCGTAATATTGGCTGGTTGGTAGGCCCTATGGGTGGCATGCTTATGGAGAATTGTGGTTATTGTTGTTGTAGTGGAGGAATGAGTAGGGGTAATGATGTTGGCATGGAGGTTGGTAGGGTGGTTTCATGTTGTGTAGTTTTTGATTGCATGGCAACTGGCTGGGTGACAAATTTTTGGGTGATGACTTGTTGTGTGGCTAAGGTGACAATTAGATGTGATGGTTTTGATGTGGATGCATGTGATAGGTTGACAAGTGTGGCCCCAACAATTGAAAATGGGGTTGAATTATATATGGTTGTCTGTGTGAATTTAACACCTTCATGGAATTAATATCTAATAGCATCAATTTAAACTAAATACAATGCAAATCTACTTTAAAATGAAACTACAATCTATATTATCCCATGGTTCTCTAGAAAGAAGTGGTAAATGAAACTCTCAGCTTAGATCCTCACTAGTGACACCTCTAAAATGAGAAATTATGCTGCTATTATGCTTTTACAATGCTTCTATGATGATTTCATGCTTAATCTAGCTCAAATTGACAAACTACAATGATAATTGCTCTAAAATGCTCAAATTGCTCTTAGAATGCTGTTCAAATGCCTATAATAACAATTCTTTGCAAATGAAATTCCAAGATGGAAATACTCTCCAAAATGCTCCATATTTATAGTAAATGTCCAAGGGTAGGGGGTGGAGTGAAGTAATCATGGTTATCCCTTGGTTGAGTCAAAAACTTTGCTTTGTTCATAAATGGGGGGACAAATGAGGGGACAAGCCTTTAAATGGTTTCAAATCTTTGGACAATTTAAATGTTTGAGTGATTTATGTCTTTTTGTCCTCAATTCTCATTGGTTAATCACTTTGTTGAAAGAAAATAGGATTTATTAAATTCAATTAATTAATTAAATTTAGCCATGCAAGGGTAATAGGTTCATTTTGATTTTTGATTAAAATAACTATACAATTAATTGATTAAAATCAATTATATAGTGTTTTTGGCCCTTTTAAGCTTTGATTTAATCATTTAACATCATTATTTAATAATTCCTTTGTTTTAATTGATTTTGCTCAACTTTATTTAATTATGTCCATTTTATTGATTTATGATCCATTTTGATGATTTAATGCATTTTATTGATTTTTGAGCCATTTATTGATTTATTGCATTTTGAAAAGCACTTGTCCAATTTTGCGCATCTACAAATGCCCTTCTTTGAATTGATGTATGAAGAACATTGATTCAAAGATTCCTTGAGGTCTTGCTCACTAATTTACTAATATGCCACTGATATTGATTGATTTTTGCCTCTGATAATGTAAATTTTTTTTATGATGCCCCATTGATTCCATGATGTTTGATTGCTACTTCAATTTAATACCCTGATGCCCCCTTAGAAATTAAAACATATTAATTTCTTGATGTGAAAAAGATTTATGATGATTGATTTAGAATATGTTTTCATTTCTGAATATTGGATTATATGCCATGATTTGAAGAATATGCCCCAATTTGTTTTGATTACTCAATATAGGTTCACCTCCATTTCCACCTCCAAAATTAGCTCAAAATACCTTAAATGGGTTGATAAACCTTGTTTTACTATTGATTTTTACTTTTCATCATTGGTAATTTTGCTCTGATCCTCTGGTAAATTTCGAGATGGTTATGCCGATTCGTGAGCATAGATTCGAGAGGTGCCAGAGATATGCGAGGCCACCTAAGTATGGACCTCTGGTAAGTCATTCCCAAATCCATCTTTACATTTATGGTGCATTTATTAGCATTTATGGCAATTTCCTTGTTTCATCATTGTGTTGGATATGCAAAATCTTGCCTAGAAGTTTTTTAATGCCGCATAGACTAATTTACTGTTGCTTCTGCACTTTCCTCTGTCACATTTGTGTGTTTTACTACCGCCTAGAAAATTTTCACTCTCACCTATCAGAAAAATACTCATGCCTAAGGCTATGTTAAAATGCCCCTTTCCAGTTAGGTTATCGCGTATACGAACCCTAACAAATTTGTTGTTGCCTAGGCTAGGTTATGCTATCGCGTGACATGATTCACTGTCACTTAGCAAGTAAACTATCGCCTAACACTATAATAATGTCGCTTAACCCATTTTGGTTATCACCTAAGATAGACTGTCACCTGGCATGATGAAAATCATGCCTGGGGAATGTTGAAAAATTTGTACGTATACCTGATTGCTTTTTGATGTCAAATCTGATACCTTTTGAGGACCAATTGGAATGATTAGAGTAGGTCTATTGCTTTTTAACAAAATAATTGGTTTAGGATATCAAAATAGTAATATCATGAAATATGATTGGTCAATCTAGATAGGATAGTTACTGATAGGATAAATCAATCAGTGTGAAAACCGATATGATTTTGATACTGCTTAGTTCGGTCTCAGGATACAAAGACACGAACAAATGGATCTGGGTGTGATTACTTTGATACTTTTGACAAGATTGACTTGAGATAATTCCTCGATATGACATACTGATATGATTCCCTTTTGTTTTGCCAACAGGCTCACTTTCCTACCTTATACATCCGTTCAGTTGCATCTTGGGTTATTGACTTAGGTCAGTCACTTACAACTGCTGAGTATCGAGTTATTGAGTGGTGTGGTTTGAGTTTTCTACTTGATCTCCCACGGTTTCAGCTGAACCATGGGTTACTGACTGCAGTGGAAGAGTGATGGCACTCTGACCACAACACATTTCATTTACCATATGGAGAGATGATGATCACGTCCAAGGACGTGTATTGATTGTTACGAATTCCTTATAGAGGAGAGTTGGTATACTATGACTCTATTTATGATTCTACTGTTTGCCGATGAGTATTCAGAGAAAACACTATAGGTGATGGTGATACTATTACATGGCCTTAGTTTGCTTCTTTTTTGAGATTACTAGCCATTCCTGGTGCTCTGATCGGTGGTTTTCTTCTTCCTGATAGATGTGGTCATGATTTTTCTGTTGGTTGGGGCAGGATTTTGGAGGATTTTCTTGCACATCCTCGACGGTTCGATTGGGGTTCTTGTGTCTTAGCTCAGCTTTATCATGATCTACATGAGGTGGTCTATCAGGTGAGTGCATCATTGTCAGCTGGTGCTATTGTTCTTCAGTTATGGATATGGGAGCATCTTCCCATTACTAGGCCTATTTCTGATAGGAGATGGCCCTAGGGTTATCCTTATGCTTTTCTATATACAGGCATGGTTACTCAGCATCACTTGGGTCATTTGGACTACTGGCATCGACAAATAGATGATATTGATCAGGTTCAGTGGCATCCCTATCTTGGTTGTGATCGATGGAGGGAGGATGAGGATGAGTTATCTTATATGTTTGCCCCTCGATGGATGATTGGGTGCACTACCACTACTATTGAGCACTTCTACTTTGGTAGAGTTTTGAGACAGTATGGTAGGACATAGGTTATGCCTCGGGGCAATGCACTATATGCCCAAGTACATGCATAGATATCTATGTGGGGTCCTTGTATTGACTACCAGTTTGCCTTAGATAAGATTGCGGGCATGACTATGTGCAGATGGGAGATGCTGACAAGTATTGCAGATGTTGGGATGTCACATGAGTATGCAGATTGGTGGGCTCAGAAATGTTTCCTTAGTTTACCGATCTAGTAGAGCCTATTCCTAGATGACGTGATGGTGGTGGTGCTATTGGTGGTGGTGGTAGACATAGGAGAGGATGAGGACAAGGACGTAGAGATCCTCATGGTGATAGACATGGTCGGAGTGATGTCAGAGATATATAGGTTGATGCAGTCCCGACGGTTCATCCTAGAGCAGCAGTTAGGCAGGATAAAGCTCATAGATAACAGAGAGTTCAGAGACAGGCTCATATTGATGTTGCTAGGCAGATTCCTGGAGGTTTAGATCCTTTGGTGCAGTTGCAGCAAGTAGCTTTTTCACATCAGGATGATGATCAATAGGATGACGGTGCTCCTTAGGATCAGGTATAGTAGGATCAAGCTCCACAGATGCCTCCACTAGCTCCTCAGCCATAGGGTCATGGACAAGGTGGACAGGATGGTCACATTGATTCATTATCCTGAGATATGCAGATATTGAGGACAGACATGTCCACTGTTGTAGGGCGGTTGGATCAGGTTGCTTCCTTATTACAATAGTTTGTATCAGCCATGGTAGTACCGAGATAGGATGGAGCGAGTACTTCTCAGGCTCCTCCTCCTTCATCAGATGGTAGAGATCCAAGTGCCATAGGATCATGATTGTCTACTGACAAATTCATCCATCCTTGATGTCCTCTATTCCATAGTTCATGTTATTTGACTGATCGAAACATTTGATGTACCCCCTTTTTGATGAGATTGTACCTTGATATACTTGATATACTGATTTGATGGATCATTGATGAACACTTTTTTGATGATATATGATGATATACTCCTTGGATCATCTTGATGAGTTGATTTATGAGATTATCTTTTATGCAGCTATATGATGTGTTATGCATTTACGATTTATGCTATGGATGCAGTTATCTTATTTTATGATATAAATAAATGAGTGCAATGATGTATGGATTTTGATGAGATGCTTTTCTATTTTGTCAATGTATGGATGCAAAATTTTTTGATGGAAATGCATATGTATGGTTTTCAAGTATTTAGATGAATGCAATGCGAACTCTTATTTTTATGAATGCATGATGTATGGAACATGATTTCTTTTCTTTTCTTTTGATATATGAGTAATGAATAATGATTAATGCTATATATGAATGCAAAGATAATCTCACTTGCATTTGTTTGAAATTAAGGATTATAATGAATGTTTGAATTTAATCTCCCCCCCATTTCTTTGATGTTTGAACAACTCAAGTGTTTTATTGATGTGCCTCCCCTTTTGTCCTTGGAAATTAACCATAAATAAATGCAATTAACTTTCCATGATAATGCGATGCAATTAATCTAAACATGATAATGCAATGCAATTAATCTAACATGATAGTACAACCTAAGTGTCACCAGCTTTTAGCAAATAAATGCCATGAAGATAAATTTTCATCATTGAGCATTTTTGGGACTGGAAAGCTCGTACAATCATCACTGACCACATCATGATGATATGAATACCACTTTTTATCGCTATTTGGTAACCTCATTTTGAAACTGGTACAACCCTCACTAGTTGGATGACCAAAATATGGGAGTTTGAATACCGGTGTCAATGGATTCAATGTTGCAAGTGGATTTTTGGTATTAAGATATGGAAGATCTAAATAGCCAAGGGATCTGTTTGCATAAACAAGAAAAGGTTAATCCTTCCTCTTATGAGATAGTCCTTGATGGTTCTTTGATGAACATGTCATTAGACGAATTCTCATAAGTGGATGAATCTTCCTCAAAATAGTCACTCAAAGGCAAGAAAATATCATGTCTTTATCATGGCCAATCTAGTTGAAACATCATCGATTAGCTAAAAGAGGTGATATAAAAAGTTAATTTCCTAAAAATTTATCAAAAGAAAGCTTTAAGTGTTTTTCCATGTTTCATGATTTTCAAAAGGTATTTTCAAGCATTCTGATCTTTAAGATGTTTTGTCAATTTTTAATCCTGAATAATAAAGTCAATGAAGGCTCATGGATCAAGTTGTAGGATCAAATACTTGGGTGGTGAACAATGATAGCCATCAAAGGTTCACGAAAATCACTCTCTCTAAAGTCCTAATAAATCTCTCTCTGACATGACTGATTGTAGCACTTATTGAATTAGTATGGTACCAAAATTCCAATCCTTTCCTGCTCCCAAGTGATAAATGTGATCATGTGACAAACTTAGGGCTGTAGGCAATGCCACAATATGACTGAAAGCTTTATTATGACTATATACAAATGACGGATGCAATGAAGGTTTACAAATGGGATGTTGGAAATGCAATATGTACACATGTGACTAGGAAAGACAAATGTAAGGGAACCAAAGGCACTTGTTTACCAAGTTTTCACCTTTTGGATAGACCAAGCTCCCTTTTTTTTTTCTATTTTTTTAAAGCTTTTCTCTTTTTTCTTTTTTTTTTTTGCTACCAAGGTGCCTATTTGCTAGGTTTTCACCAAGGCACTTTTTCTTTTTCCATTTTTTTTGTATTTTTCTTTTTTTCATTTTTTTCTTTTTTTATCATCAAGGCGCCTATTTGCTAGGTTTTCACCAAGACAACATCTTATTTGAATGTTTTTGATCTTTTGTGTTTTTCCATGTTTTTTGGAATTTTCAAGATCTCTTTTGAACTATGTACAATAAATATGATGCTTTCTCATCTGATACTCTTTATACTCTTTCGTCTGACTCATGTGTAGAACCTTTTGAGATGAATACTATTGATGGGTTCTTGGAGTTCCTCTCCTTCACAATCTGATAACTTATAGGTTCTTGTGCCAAATGAAGATACTATGATGAATGGGCCAAGCCAATTAGCTTCCCATTTGCCTTTCTTCTCTCTTTCAACCTGATTCTTTGGGTTCTCTCGCAGCACTAAGTCTCCTACCTAAAAGACTCAGTTTGATATGTTTATTATAGTTTCTTGAGATTCTATTTTCATACACTTTCAGGTGCTCATAAGCTTGTGTTTGATGTTCTTCAAGTAACTCCAATTGTTGAAGTCTAGCAACTCTATAGTCTTCATCTATGATCAATCCCTGTAATGACACTCATAGAGATGGTATTTCAACCTCTAATGGTAGAATTGCTTCGGCCCCATAGACTAATGAGAATGGTGTGGCTCCCATAGGGGTTCTTATGCTAGTTCTATAGGCCCACAATGCTGGATTAATTTGCACATGCCAATCCCTTCCTGATTTATTGACCAACCTCTTCAAGATTTTCAAGATATTCTTATTTGTGGCTTCAGCTTGCCCATTTCCCCTAGGGTAATAGATTGACGAGGAATGGTGCGTGATATGAAATGTTGCACAAAGTTCATCAACATCCTTATTTTTGAATTGTTTTCCATTATCTGTTATTATGGCATGAGGGATACCATATCGACAAATGATGTGATTCAAGATAAACATGGAAATTTGTTTACCCGTAGCTATTATCAAAGGAACCACTTCTACCCACTTAGTGAAATATTCCATTGCGGTTATGATGTATTTGTGCCCATTTGAAGAAGGTGGGTAAATGATGCCAATTAGATCAAACCCCCATTGGTAGAAAGGCCATGGTGTAACAAATGGGTGTAATTCTTGTGCCGGTGCATGTATCATGTCGCCATAATATTGACATTTGCTACATATCTTTACAAAATGGCAAGCATCCTTTTCTAATGTCTTCCAAAAATACCCTAAGCAAAGGATTTTCTTAGCTAGGTTTTGACCGCTTGAGTGTGACCCACAAATGCCATCGTGAACCTCGTGTAAAGCTAACTTAGACTCTTCTTCTTCTATACATCTAAGTAACATCCCATCAAGACCCTTATGATATAATGTTTCTGAAAGGATTAGGTAATGGGTGGCTTGGCATATGAAGTTGCATTTTTGAGCTCAGGTTTGGTTTAAGGGTAGTACTTGGTCTTTGAGATATGTATATATAGGTCCGTACCAAGGGGAGTCATGTCCATGTAATAGGGCAATAATTTGGGTTTCAAGAAGGTTGAATGCTGGTTTCACCAACTCTTCCACCAAGAACTCATACTTCTCATTTTGATCTGGTTTTTGTAACAAGGAAGCCAAGGTGGCCATGGCGTCAACTGCTCTATTTTTCTCTCCAGGAATCTGCTCAAAAGTGATCAAAGAAAATTATTTCTTCCATCCATCAATCATAGTCTTATATGGCATTAATTTTTCATCTTTGGTGTTATATTCATTATTGACTTGATTGATGATGAGTTGAGAATCTCCATAAATTTGTAGCTCCGTGATATTCCACTCTAAGGCCATTTTGATGCCTATAACTAGTGCCTCATATTCCACTATATTATTTGTGCATGGAAACATAAGCTTGTAGGAATTTGGAATGGTGTAACCTTGCGGAGTGACCAATAGTATACCAGCCCCAAAACCTCCTTGACTATAAGAGCCATCAAAGTATAACTTCCATGTTTTTGCTTCTATGTTTACAATGGAAGAATCCAGAAATTCCACTTGAATAGTTTGTGTAGAAGTTATGAGATTCTCAGCTAAATGATCCACTATCACTTGCCCTTTTATTGCCTTTCTATCGACATAGTCAATGTCAAATTCACTCAATATCATAACCCACTTGTCTATCCTACCCGTTAGGGAAATTTTACTTAACAAGTACTTGAGAGGGTCAATTTTGGCAATTAACTTGACCTTATGCATCAACATATAATGTCTCAACTTTTGGGATGCAAACACCACTGCTAGGAAAGCTCATTCCATGAATGTGTAATTAAGTTCATATTTGATCAAAGTCCTACTCAAATAGTAGATAGCTCTTTCCTTTCCTTGTTCATCTTCTTGTGCTAGAAGTACTCCTAGTGATCTTTCGGTAGCAAATATGTATAGAAGAAATGCTTTGCCCTTAATTGGTGGCATGAGAATAGGTGGATTGATCAAATAGGTCTTCAATAATGTGAAATCTTGATCACATTCCTCATCCCACATGAATATAGTATCCTTATGTAGCAATCTGGTGAAGGAATGACACTTTTCAGCCAATTGAGAAATAAACCTTCTTATGGATTGGATTTTGCCTTGTAAGGATCTCATTTGGCTGATGTTCTTAGGTATCTCCATGTCTATGATGGCTTTTACTTTCTCCAAGTCTACTTCAATTCCTTTAGTGGAAACTATATAGCCTAATAGCTTGCCGAATTGGACACCAAAGGCACGTTTCTTTGGGTTTAATCTAACTTTGAATTGTTCCAACATAATGAATATCTTCTTTAGAATTTGTAAGTTTTCTTCTCTTTTGTGGGAATTTGCTAGGATATCATCCACATAATCCTCTAAAAAAGTGTGCATCATGTCATGGAATATAGTTGTCATGGCCCTTTGATATGTGGCTCCGACATTTTTAAGACTGAAGGGCATGACATTCCAAAAAAAGGTGCTCCAAGGGCAAGTAAAAGTTGTCTTTTCTTGGTCTTCAGGTGTAATTTTGATCTAATTGTACCCACTAATACCATCCATTAATGAGTACATGGAGTGACCTACCATCAAATCCACTATGGCATCTATGCTAGGGAGTGGGAAATCATCCTTAGGGCATGCAAGATTCAAGTCTCTAAAATCCGTACACACCCAAATAGATTTATCATGTCTAGTGACTGATACAATGTTAGAGATCCATTCAGCATATGCTATTGCTCTTATGAATCTAACCTTTAACAATTTTTCCAATTCTGCCTTCACTAGGAGAGCCACATGTGGGTGCATTTTTCGTAACTTTTGCTTCACGGGTTTAACCCCAGGTCTAACATTCAAATTATGCATTATGAACTCAGGATCCAATCCAGGCATGTTGGCATATGACCATGCAAAGTTCACTTGTTGTTCTTGGAAAAACTTGATGAAATCTTCTCTTTCTAGTGGTGTAAGTGATGCTGCCAAGTGTATAAACTTTGGATCCAATTCTGTCCCAATGTTGACCTTTTCTGTCGGTTCTATAAGAATAGGTGACCTTTCTTCCTCATGTTTAGGCAAGGTATCCAATCTCTCTTCCTTTGGTGCCACAGTTGGGTTTTCACCATAGGAAACGTCTTTTATCTTTATTTTTTTTGGTTCTAGTGGTGCCACATAGTGGTTTTCAGCACTAGAACTTTTCATTTTTATTTTTTTTTTCATTTTTTTCTTTTGACTAAGAGAATGGAGTCCCGTTGTTCTCATCATGTCCATATCAAATTTGTTCGTGAAAGAGGGTTCAACCACATTAAGGTATTGGCTCATTGCTTGGTCATTTGGAAAATAAAGTAAGTCATTTGGCTTGGTTTGGTCCCAATCAATGAGGTCTGGATGCATCAGAAGTAAGGATTCATTTGGTAAAATGTCATCAATAGGGTTTATGGACATGACTTCATTTGAGGGTTCATACATTGTATCGTTTAGATCTATGATGTGAGCTTCCTCGAGATGGTCCATGGAAGAAGGGTCAAAATCCCCTTCACTTGAGTCCTCTTCAACTTCTATGGGAAACAATGTGGGAAAAGCCATGAGTGGATTAAACCTAACGTTTGAATCTCCCTCCTCTGAAGGCATCCAAAATGTCTCTATCCATGCTTGATTGGTAGGTGCATGCCCTATGTTGATATCTTGGATATTAGGTTCTTCATTGATTTGAAGTTCTTGCCTTGGAATTTTTGCATAAGTATGTATTGCAATCACCTCCTTATCTTGACATGATTCATCTAATAAGGTATCCCACTCATAATCTTGGGAGTCATCACTATCTCCATTAGATTCTAAGGCATTTATTTGAGGATAAAAATCTTGCATTGGGCTTGAGCTTTCGCCTTTGTATTGGTAGCCTACTCCAGATTTTTCTTCTTTCACCCTCCAAGTAGGTTCAATGGGTTCTAGTAATCCTCTATTCCTTTGGCCTAAGGGTCCTCTTCCCTTGTATCCCATCTTTTTCATTATCTCAAACCCCTTCCCATTTTGCTCGGTTTGTATATTAACATGCTGAATTCTTTCCATGGGAGTGTTTGAAATATCTTCCTCATCATGATAAAGCCATTGAAGGACTTCAGTCTCCTCTTTGTCGAATGCTGCTTTGTCACTTTCTCTTATGAAGTAAGAGTTGTACTTATGGGGTAAGTGTTCTTTAGCTGGTTTTCCATGTGTCCTTGGAGATGTGGGCATGTCAAATAGGGAAACAGAGTATTCCCCTACTCCTTTGGAACTAATTTTGCACTGTTTGTCAAATGCTTCCATCATCTTATCCATTTTCTTGTAATTTTCCTTTTTAGCTATCTTTTTCTTCTCTAGTAGGTTTATAGGGTACTATCTCTGATTTGGGAGTTTGATATGAACCCTCCTTTCCCTTAGTTGATGTCGTTGAGCTAGCTTGAGGAGGGTTTTGAGTAGCTTTTAATGTTATGACCAGATCATTCATTTTGGTATCTTCAATGGTGGCTCTTTGAATGATTCCTTCCCGGTTATGTGGAATATATAAATCATGAAGGGGTTTGAGTGCATTACAATATTGGAACGGGTTTGAGTCCCCTCCAACCATGATTTCTTCACCCATATACGAAAATTTGATGCATTGGTGGTACGTGGATGGGACTTCTTGCATCTCATGAATCCATGGTCTCCCCAACAAAATATTATAAGTTAACTTCATGTCCAATACTTGGCAATTGTTGTCCTTCTTGATGGGTCCCACTTGTATGGGCAATATGATCATGCCTTTAGAGGCCCTTTCGGCTTCATCATAAGCCTTGATAAAGATTTTTTTCGTAGGGTCAATGCAAGACTCAGACAACCCTAAGGATTTAACAAGACTTAATGTACAAATATTAAGGCTAGCTCCTCCATCAATGAGGGCTCTTTTGACTCTATGCCTTTCTATTAGGACCTCTATATGCAATGGTAGATTTTGAGGATGGGTTATAGACATGTCATCTTGGTCTGAAAATGAGAGACAATGGGGTGCCACAAGATGACCTACCATATTTTGGAACTTTTCTTCTTCTAAGTTAGTAGGAATGTTTATCTCTATTAGAGATTTTTCCAAAATATCCTTATGGTTCAGGGATAACTTCAACAATTCCAATATAGAGATTTGCACTGGAGTTCTTTGCAACTAATCAACCAAGCTATAAGGTTTTGCTACTGTAGAAGGTTGTTTGACCACGATGTTGGATTGTGGAGTGCTAATAACTTTAGGAGCAGCTCCTTGTAGGGTCATTCTAGAATTTTTCCCTCTTGTAATGATGTTTGATACCTCTTTTTGGGGCTGTTCATTGACTATTATAGCATTCACAATGTTATCATAAGGTGGTGAAAAGTTAAGATTATTGGCATTTTATTTCTTACCATTAGATGACTTCCCTTTATCATGTTTGTAGAAAGGTTGTTTGAATGTTGTATGATCTTCATTGTTTTGAGGTCCATCAATGGTGATTGTGCCATTATCGATTAAGTCTTGCACTACATTCTTTAGCTGCAAGCATTCATTTGTTGTGTGCCCTCAAATTCTATGGT
Source organism: Chamaecyparis obtusa (assembly GCA_027943335.1). Lineage (NCBI taxonomy): Eukaryota > Viridiplantae > Streptophyta > Pinopsida > Cupressales > Cupressaceae > Chamaecyparis > Chamaecyparis obtusa. The sequence continues at coordinate 142,078 of BSBK01000056.1, forward strand.
ACTCACAATGGCTATTGGCACTCCACCAACTAGGCTTGTTATTTGGCTCATAAGGCTAAATGCTGGGTAAAGTAATGACATTATTAGCCATGAGAGTCTTTAATGCCCTTTCGAGGGGTTCACCCAAGGGTGTGAAGTTCCTTTGAGGAGTGGGCACCAAATATTTATCAAATTTATTATTTCCTTGGTTGCCCTTATTGGTATTGTTGTTATTGGAAGGTGCATTGGATGTCTGATTAGTATTATTCACCTAATTAGGTGTCCTTGTAAGAGAAAATGGGACCACCTTCAAGTTTCTAGACTCCACCACACCATCATTAACAATTCCCTTATTGTTGTTCTTATACCAACTATTACTATTGAACCAATTATTCTTCTGATTGTTGCCATTGTTGGAGTTATTGTTGTTGGAGTTATTCTTATTATCCTTGTACAATTTTATTTCTCCACTTTTGACCAACACTTCCTCCATTGTGACTCCATTTTCAATTAAATCCTAGAAGGTCTTGGGACATTGCATTCGTAATCGGTAGTTCAACTCATTACTTAAACTGTTTATGAAGATATCCATCTTCTCTTTTTCAGGTATGCTCCTAGGATATCTCGCAAAAACTATCCTCCATCTTTGTAGAAAAGTGAGGAATGCCTCTCCATCCTTTTGTTTAGTGTTGCATAATGTTATCATCGTGACCTCATGCTTGATGTTATATGATTAATGGGCCACAAATTTTGAAGCTAACTCTTTGAAGGTCTTAATGTCAGAGGGTAATTTAGAAAACCACTCCATAGCCATGCCTCCTAAGCTTCATGGGAATAGTCTCATTAAATAGGTTGTATTGTGCATGAACTCTAGGCTCAATGCACAAAATTCACATAAGTGGTCTTGGGGATCCGACGTTCCCTCATACTTGTCATATTTGGGGAACACCACATTAATTGGGAATGACACCATGACCAAGCTTTTATCAAATGGGAATGGACACAATGCTTCGATAGAAAAAGGCTTGGGAGCCCCACTTTGTTTCATGGTGTCCAATTGCATTTGAAAGATCTTGAACTGCTTGTTCAATATTTCTATGGTAGTTTCTTCAACTTCAGGTGGTTTTAGTTGATTTATATCATAATCTTTTGGAAGTTTTAGACCTGCTCAGGCTAGGTCCATGAAATACTTCTCTTTATCTCTTGCCATTTCCTTTTCCATGAGTTTTAAGAAATAGGGGGATTGAACAGCCTCATCAACTTTATCATCAGTGGCATCATCAGCCGTTGGTTCAGTGTTAGTTCTTTGATGAGTGGTATCAATTCCTTGGGTATTTGTGTCAATGCCCCCATTATTGGTATTATTCTGGTTATTTGGGTCAATGCCTCCATTTTTGGCATTACCTTGGTTAGTGGGATCAATGCCACTATTGTCTTTATCACCCAAACTACCGTAGTACATCATCTTGTCCTCCTTTTCTTGTTCGGGTGATTTTTTGGGTATTCTAGGAGTGGTAGACTTTTCTCCTAGGTAAGGGAGTTTTTGTCTTAAGTACATTCCATCAGCTTGCAAGGTTTGCTTAATGTAGTAAGATCTAGTAAAAGCCGGCATGAACCTTGGAGAATAAGAGTAAATACTACCCGGGGTCTAATCCTTTGTAAAATTTTGAAAAATGTATAGAACAAGATTTTTGACCAAGCTAAAAGCCTGAGCAGTAAGAACACGGAAAAGGGTACTCAAATATGTTCTAAATTTTTTTTGACCCACCATGCAAGTACTCTCTATTTTCCCTTTTAGATTTATGGGCGTCACTGAATGAAGTATAAGCGTGATTGAAAGTTTTATACGCGTGTACTGGTTTGTTGTAAGGTGACACTCTGTAGATGTACAGATGACACTTTCCTATTGATAGGTGAGTTTCCAGTTTACACAGGCATATTTAAAAAGGTTATGAGCATGCCTTTTCTTTGTCTAAGCATTTTTACACTAGTCACAGGCATGACTAAACCTCTGATAGGCATGATTTTTTTGTTCCCAAGCGACACTTCTCTGATCAGGTTGTAAAATTTTGAATTTTTTAAATGTTTGAGATCAGATTTTTTGAAAATTTCTTCTTTGAAAATTAAAAACAAATGCAGCACACACATCAATGTCTCTAAAAACAATCTAGTGTGTATATTCTCGAATGTTTTCACAAGTATAGCACAAGAATAGATTCCAAATAGCCTACCTAAAGTCAAATTGTCTTGTAAACATGGCTCTAAAAAGGTGGCTTTTCTATTTTAACCAGGTTTTAATAAATATTCCATTCAAATAGACTTCAATCTCTCAATCCTCCAAGGAGGCTTCCCACATGCACCGAAGTATGATTTTGTGCAATTCGTTAAGACTACTAGAGGAAGGTTAAAAAATCAAAATCCATTTGTCATGCACCCCATTAAGGATACAAGCGTTTCATTTTAGAGTGGGTCAGATTCCCATGGCAAAAGCGAGTGTATCCCACTTTGGGCTATCCCTCTCATCGGCCTCGTTAAGGAAAACTTGGGAGGTGAGCCCACTAAATCTCTATTTTAAATAACATGTTCATGGAAAGTAAGAAAATGGAATTAAGGTTAAGTGTTTGGGAATTTGGTTCACCTAAAAGGTGAAGAGCATATCCCTAACTTTCCCTTTAGTTCCTCAAACACTTCAAGCAATAAGGTTCTTTTTCAATCTCATTACATAGAGATTCTTAGAAATAGAAGTGTTTGGTTCATTTCCCATTTTTAATTAAGCTATGTTTAAAAGGAATGCCACAATCTAATCAAGTGCAAGCTTGAATAGAGAAATACCTCTCCTTGTAGCTAGCATAAAGCTAGGGGCATTTTTTAGAGTATCTTGCCATTTTTTTATTCACCTTGGAAATAGCTCCTTTCCATGTGCTTATACTCTAGCAAGTTACTCAACACTAACAATCAAAGTGAGGGGAAACTAAAATTGAATTGACAAAGCTAAGCTTTATGTAATGAATTTGAGCACTCTAATTACAAATTTCCATGCAAAAACTTGAAATTAAGGACTGAAAATCCAATTTAAAGAGACATATGTCTATTTATAAGCTTCAGTCATAGCAAGGTATCTTTGGTATACCTGATTGTCTTCTTCTTGTGTTGATTCAAGGATAGCTTTGATATGTGCTTGATTCTCCCTTTTGATCTTTTTAGCAAGCACCTTCTCTTCTTGATTAAATCGAGTTTTTGGCTTCTGGACTTTCGAATGCCTGTTCATTTACTGTCAAAAATAAAATAAAATGGAGTTAGACAACTGATTGGATCAAATTAATAGCAAATACAAACAACAGACATCAGGTGACATTGTCCAGCTAATAGGCGTAAACAAATTGCTGACAAGCGTAACTTTGGCAGTAGCGAGCGTCACTTTGCAGCGGCTCAAGCGTTACTCAAAGTTTCACAGGCATGAACAATTTATTTATAGGCGTAAATAGAACTTAAAATTGTGCAAAATAATTCATGCTAAGCAACATGTTAACAACAACAAGTGATAAATTTTCTTTCCAAAGCGTGACTGAAACTGTAACATGCGAAGCAAAGCATAAACTTAAGCGATAGCAAATAAAGGTTAGGCGATACTCCCTGAGTCACAGGTGTGACTTTATGAAGCAAAGGCTGAATGCTTTACGAAGCAAAGGCTAAATGATTTAGGAGCTTAGGCGTGAGTCTCCAATTAATCGATGGCAATTTAGAGCTGTTAGGCGACAAAAAAATGTCTGCAGGCGTGTTTGAATCCTTCGTAGGCGTGACTTTACCTATTTTTTGCAAAATAAACACAGAAAATATACAAAACAAGCATGCAAATGAAGGTGAAAAAGATGATAAAAGATAAAATGAGGCCTAGAGCCCCACGGTGGGCACCATTTGTGTGTGTGAATTTAACACCTTCATGGAATTAAGATCTAATAACATCAATTTAAACTAAATACAATGAAAATCTACTTTAAAATGAAACTACAATCTATATTATCCCATGGTTCTCTAGAAAGAAGTGGTAAATGAAGCTCTTAGCTTAGATCCTCACTAGTGACACCTCTAAAATGAGAAATTATGCTGCTATTATGCTTTTACAATGCTTCTATGATGATTTTTCAGCTGACATGTTGTAACCGATTCTAACCCTAAAGTGGCAAAAAAGGACTTGTATAAAATGGATTAGGGTTAGGGATTTTAGTATGTATGTTTTTAGTAGCTTCTTGCAATAGTATTGAGTTGTAAGGGATTATGGATTGTAATAAGGTTTTAATCATTAGATAATAAGAATATTGGACTCATTGTTGGTGGACGTAGTCTAGGAATTGGGTGAATCACGTTAAATCTTTGTGTCTTATGTTCTCTTCTGTGTAGTTTATTATTTTTTGATATTGGTTATATTTTCATGTAATTGTTATTTATGTCTTGTTAATTCTTTTAGTTGGCCTGTGATAGCACTGACCATATTTTCATTTCTTGGGTGATTCATGAAGGATTCCATTGTGGTATGGATTTCCTCTTGTTCTACCCATACTCCTTTTATTTTTACTTGATTTTGGGGATTAAAGGTGACTATGAAACTATTAGGATCAAGCATTGTGCCAGAAGAACTAGAATTAAGGTTAGGATCCATATCCTTTCTCTTCTTTGATCGTGTTTTAAGTGGCATGAAATGTATGATCTAGGATGTATGAGGGATGTTGGATGAAAAAAAGTCTAGGGACACATAAGGAAGGAGAATGATGATGCAAATGAATCTCAAATTATCCTAAGGATGAGTAAGGATGGGTGATGAGACTAATGCAAGGTGATGGTGTCCTAAGGACCTAAAGGATGACTTGGTGCTTTAATTTACTTTTGCATAAGTAGATGGAAAACTTGATGATGGGTCTTTAATTACAGCTTCAACATTATCATATATACCTGCTTCATCACTACCAAACTTACACTCTAGGGTAGATAACATTCTCCTAGATTTCCTTTCAATAACTGATTTCTTTAATTAAACATTGATCTTAGAAAATGCCTCTTCATAAGTTCCAAACCTCTATCCTTTCCTATCTAAGGGTTTAGACAACAATTCAATTGCATGAAGGTTTACTAACTCAACATCTACTTCATAACCCATAGGTGGAACCCAATAAGTTCTAGGTTCAAACACCATCGTAATACACAAATTGGTATCTACTAGGAAACATATATCATCTTTGTATATATCTACAATGCTCAAATGAATTATTTCATGCTTGTGCATCTTAGATTGAAAGTCTTTGAAGTAAACCCACATAACATTGTTAAATTTCTCACCTAATTCTTTGATAAAATCACTTATCTGCACAACTACTAGTTTTTCCTTTGACCAAACAACATTTCCTCTACCGGAGAAGAAATTTTGGATATAGAAGAATATACATACTAGTAGAGAATCATACTTGATTGACTTCTTATTGTCTTTCATTATTCTCTCCATATTCACTAAGAATTGACTTCTAATCATCTCACATAAGTCATATATTGAATCATCTTTCACAATCTGATAACCCACATGTATAGCACCACTAGGCATGCTATTAAATTTTCTAGATTGGTATACCCAATAACCTATTACCATCGATACAAATCGGACTTCTCTATCTTCAATATCATCTATTATCATGGCTCTTCCGTCTTGTCTGGATTTGGTTAGCTTGGTAACCAAATGTGTCACAACCATTCTCATAGTACATTCTAATCCTTGAGCTCAAAAACTAGTAACTTTATGAATCATCATCTTTGAAATCTTATACGACTTGTCTAACCAAATGAATTGGTCGTGCACTCTTCTCAACACATAGCAAATCCAGTCAGGATGGAATTCAATAGGAATATCCACTGCATTCATTAAACCTTTCTCTTGTATATGTTTGAACTTGTATCTCAACACACCATTGCTACATATACTCTCATATCATTTATTAATAGTACTAGCTCCTAGTTATTCAATCTTGCAATGAATATAAGATTGAACATCTTCAATCAACAACACCCATGAAAGAATTGTGGATAGTGCACCTATCATAAAAATCTTCATTTCTTTGATTGGATCAAGCTTGAACACTGGTCGAGGCTTCTCAATAATGTTCATTATAATAGGTGTACCAAATCTCTTTGCCATATTAACTGACTACAATCAATCAAACAAATTTAACTATGAACCAGATAAATAACTTCACACAATATATTGGTTAGGTCTCTTGATAAGTTGATAGAAAAATAAGCTTAGGTGATCAAATGAATGTAAAGGTAAAATATGAGATCACTTCCCTCTATTTATCATTGAGTTATAACCATTACGATCTTCCAATGGTAAAACAATGATTTCCCAACAATAGAAATAGTGTTGTATCACCGATTTAATGCATATCCACCAATAGATACTTTTTCAACTATTATAACCAATATCAAGAAATAAAAAGATATATACCATAAAAGTTCAATTTTGATTGCCATATAATTGTTAAAAACTATGAAATATTCATAAATACCAAAATCACAAAATTTTACACCATAATGTGCATATAGATCTTACCACTCTCAGATCTAGGGGATTAGTACATGATTTTTCTTTAATACTTCCCCTAAGAAAATAATGTGCTTATTTTGAAGAAGAATCTTGTGTACTAGAGGATGGTGAATTCCCTTCAGATGATTTTTGTTATGTATGTTTACCTTCCTACTTCTCTCCTACTTTCCTCCAAATCTTCTTCATTTCTTGATCAACTGCCTCAATATTAACAACCCTTTTGCCTTCTCTATCCGTTGACTAGTAGGATGATAGGTTTTTGAACCAACATTCTTTTGCAAGATGAACGACCTTATGGAAGACAAAGCATGCCATACCAATTTACCTCCAAGGTCCAACATTACCTCTTTGAGTTATCATTCTACAATTCATCGCTAGATGACCATAATTTCCACATACAAAACATGTTACATTAAATTGTCTTTTTCTTCCATTAGGGATTTTTGGTTTGACCAGAGACCCAAGAACATAAGCTTTAGTCCTGCAATTCTCAACTTTATGTCCATAGTTGTTGCTTGCAAAATGGTATGCATCAAATCTATCATCATTGGATCCATTGCTAGATCTACAGCTAAATCATGTTCTACAATCATATCCAATATGACCACACTTATGAAAATTATAACAATAACCATCAAATAAGTAGGGTTTGTTCATAGGTTTTCTCCTAAATACATTTGTAGTGTGACCTAGATTTCCATAGTTATAACAATTAGGTCTATTAGGTTTCTTACTTGCATTTCTTGGCTCTTCTTTTAGGTCTTGTGGCCTCTCAGTTTTAGATTTGGATGATTGTCCAACTTCAAAAATTCCTTGATCGATGTAACCAAGACTGGTGAACAGTCTCACAATAGGTAGAGATAATCATGCCATTGTCTCTCTCTTAAGGGTAATATGTCTATGCTATGAACTACCTATCCCCATCATGAAATGCATTTAGATTGTCAACCCAGGGATGTAGACTTGAAATGGGACAACACAGTTTATGCACTAAGTTCCTTTAGGAGTCAAAAAACTTATGCCGCAGGAAAGTAAACACACTTGACTATTGAATGGAATTACTATAGAAAAATTATTAAAGAAATCTAAGTCTTTCTAGCACTCAAAACATTCACTATACTTGTCTCTACAAAAGCTACAGGAACAACCACAGATATAATGCTACAAGAATAAATAGTAGCTCTATTTGAAAATAGGAAAGGTACATAAAGCAAATCTATTCTATCTTAATCTAATCCACCTCCCAAGTGGGCCCCCTTGGTTGGCTTCTACTAACTACTCAACATAAGAAAATAATCCAAAATCACTCTTCCATTAAAATATTCTTAACTGGTTACATAACTGAACAACTCATGAAGAGCAGAAAATAGAGTAACTTCTATTATATTGAATACATCATTCTATCTTTCTCTATTACCTACTAAATCTATCAAAATCCCTTTATATCAAGGATCGACACTTATTGAAAACATAACAGAAAAGTCTCATCAAGTCTCGCCATATGCATAGGAGATAAAACAACCATAACATGATACAATTACTGCTGTCAACAAAATAATAGTTATGGGGAAATGTGGCAAGACTAATTCCCTATATTTTCTGAACAATAGCTCTTTCAAATCTCGAAACCTCCATCAGAATCATGCTGAATTCTCTCACCATGGTTGGTCTCCTAACTCCCTTCTTCAATGCAGATGTGCCACTCTTCATACCACTCCGCGTTTACCGGAAAGGTTAGTACATTTAGTACACATATATGCAAGTCAACATTTTAACTCCTACTTAGATATTAGAACACAACTTGAAATAATTATATGAAATACTGCATTATATTTATAATAGTTGGCAAAACATATCATTCAGGCTACCCTTAGATTTTGTGGCTTTGGCTATACTTGGCATAGGTTCACATAAGCATAAGTAATAAAATGTCTTGGAAATGTTTGTCAGAGTATCAAAAAAACATAAAGATCATAAAAAAATTGAGTCAATAATTAAATTTATCATCTGCCCCCTACTAACAGAATGCTTGTCCTCAAGCATTGTATCTCTTTGCAATTGTCCTGAAATCTCCAACAGTAGTCTTTCCTTTCTTTCCACTTCTGAAAGTGTAGTAGAACCCTCTTGTGTTCTCCAAGTGATTTCCTTGATGTTCCTCAACCAGTGGATCCAACTTAGAAGTACCCATGTCATATAATGGCTAAAAGAGTGTAGGTGGTTGGAATGATAAGGGCGTCCATAACTCCCTTTTGGGCTGTCATCCCAACTTTATGTAATTAGCCACTCTAGTGACAACTGCTTCATAATTAATGGGGCTATGTGGCTCTACTTTTCTGAAAGCATCTGGCATCCTATTCCACCTATTTTTGACCCCTGAAAGAGCTCTTTGAGCTGTAAAATTTATCCCTTAGTGCAAACACTTTCTCCCTAATTTTTGGCTTTTTTCTCCCATATGTCAAATTGAGCCAATCCCTTAGAAGAACATCCGGTTTATGTGACTCAGTCCTTAATGGTAGAGGCTCAGATTTCTCTAGTTCCCTATAGGTGTTCAACTGTCTGTCATAATTTGTCTCATTATGCATCCATGACATTAAGGCCCTTAGGTGAATGTCCCCTATGTAGAGCAGGGGATTCCACTCTGTTTCATGTGGGATAACAAAATTGTGCAGATAAAACTCACATAATAGATTTTGTTTCCATGTTGGAAAAGTTTGATACAAACCATAGAACTCTTGGGCCATTTTGAATTCATAATCAATGTCCTTTATTGTCACCATAAGTTGGAACAAAATAAATTGCTCCTTTAAGAAAATAGCATATATTCTAGGTGGTGGCCTACAAGCTATCACTTGGTCAGCTAGTTTCAAGGCCTTGTTCATTTTCTCTTTCTATTTTTGTAACTATTCTTTGAGGGACTCAATTTCCTCATCCTTCTCAAATATTTCCATTTGCATTTGATTCCTTTCCTACTTCCACCATGTTTTTTGAAAGGTAAAGTGATTATACATATGAAAGAGGACAGACTAAATCGTTGATGGAGGGAACTCTTGCATTTGGGCTTTCTTTTTCTTCTCTTTAACATTTTATTGGAATAAATCAGTGAACTAGGATGATTGGTAAGGTATAATGGACACATCAGAATACACAAGATGCTGAGAAGTAGGTTGAACATTCTTAGGAATGTTTTCTAGTATTACTTTGGGGCTCTGCTCAGGCACTCCATCATTTAGAGGCATGCTACTGCTAGGTTCTTGCTCATTAGGAGTTTCCTCCATGTGTTGGGGTTCTACTTGTGAAGGAGAATCATCAAGAATAACTTTGATAGAGGGATCTTTAGATGGTGTTGGCGATGGAATATCTAGTTTTTGAGGAGAAGGTGGGGTCACTTGTCCTCTCATTCGAGGGCTTCTACACACAACTACCTCTTCAACCACTATAGTTTTAGGCTGGCGAGACCTTTTTTCTTTATGTGCTACAAGAATAGATGCTGCAGGAGTAGTTATTGTAGGACTTGACCATTTCATTTTACTAACTTGGATTGTAGGGTTTGAAATTTCTCCTTCTAAGTCAGGGATTTCTTTCCTAACTTTCTGCTTTCCTTTTCTTGAGGAAGAAGTGGGTACACTACTCTCTGGAGTAGGTTCAGGGGGTTGGTTTTCTGGTGGTAATTCTGGTTCTTTTTCTTTCATAACTACTTCTTTAGTAGGGTCGAAGGATTCTACTACATCATTTAGAGGTTGGGCCACAGGATTTGCTTGAGGTTGCAAAGTTTTAGTTTGGACAAATTCTGCCCATGTCATTGGGGAAACATCCCTAAGAGATTTATCTACTAAAATCTTGATTAGGGAATGGTGACTAATAGAGTTTGCATTGCCTCTTTGAGTTTCCTTAGCACTAATACTTAGCATATTATAAATAAAATTGGGAATATTAACCTGAAGATTATGTTTGATATAGCTAAGCAACTTAAAATGGTGAGCATGTAAGTTTGAAAATCTCCCCTCATAGGTTAAATACCTGATGATGTGCGTAGCTAGTCCTAGAAATGGCTGAGGAAGGGACAATATGTTGCACCCCTACTTAGTAATTTCAAGCGGAGGATCACCCAGCCTAGAAAACTGAGCATGAGATGACCTAGCGTCATGCTCGTTTGGATAATGTTCGCCCACAACTGGTAATCCTGTAAATTTTTCAATTCTCTCTTTAGTGGCCACAACTGTCAATCACCACATTGTCTCTTGCCCTTCTTCAAATGTACCCATGTATTCCATAGTAACCTCCTCATTAAACTCTGTCAGCTACAGAAAATAACCAAGCCAGCCGCATGCATTGAACCTACGGATTGCCTCAACATCCACCAACAAAATACCAAGAATGACTTGTTCATGTCTCTGTAAATGTCCGCCCATCTTAATGGTGCCCAATTTCTAACTTTTCAGCTCTCCAACCCACTGCTAAACTTTCATTTCTTCTATAAATTACCTCTCTTGAAATGCAATTGTGATTCTTTGAAAAATGCTGCTATTTTCACTTGCATTAGCTTTATTTCACTTGACACGAACTATAATAATGTCATTGATTTTAGAAGACATAAATACATTTAGTGCAAGTTACCTCATAAATTAATTATGATCCTTTTGAAGTCATGTCAAGTTTAGGAAATTAGAATTTGAAAGTACGGGGAAAATGTGCGAAGGATTTAAAAATTAATGGAACACAACCTAAGTACAACAATGATGTGATAGGGGTATGACAAGGATAGTCCAAGAATGACACTTGGAAGTTAGTACACTTCCCCTGCCCCCTACGAAAGTTGAACAAGTGTCCTCACTTGTTAATTTTGGCACAAGGTTGGAAAACTGGCTTAGTGCTTATATCATATATTTAATGTAGTACTAGATATAATTAATTTAACCTGTGCACTAAAAATAAGTAAAGAGTTAGAAAGTTTTACTTGGTGATGAATTATCATACATGAATGTGAGTTGATTAGTCTGGTGGCTTCTTAAGATTGCTGATGTGGCATTTTATTGAAAGCATTTGAAAAAAGAAATTGTGGGTGACATGGAATTTGGGTGGGTGGTAGATATAGAAATGAGATGAGTTGATGAGAAGAATATAGGAAAATGAATGAATGAATAGACCTCATTAAATGAAGTTTAATTATGAATGCTAATAGAAAGCATGTCATGGTGAGGATGCAGGAGGAAGGCTTTCACCTTCTGTTGTAGGAACTATTTCATGAGAGTTGTTTAAACTAGGAATGTTGAATTGCTGTAAGAATTCTTCTTTGGTTTGAGGCTTATGGTATAGGCGGAGGCAGTGTCCATTGACTAGCAGCTTAAATTATACTGGATCAAGTGTGGTTAGTTGAACTAATCCATTATCAAAGACATGTTGAATTTCATAGGGTCTGAGCCATCTAATTTGCAGTTTTCTTGGGTTCTCCTTGTATCTGGAATCATATAATAAAGCCCAATCTCCTACTTGAAATTGTTTATTCTTGATATGTGAATCATGCCATCTTTTCCTTTGGTTATGTATTAGTTATGTTCTCTCTAACACTGACTTGCACATTTCATCCAAGGAGTTAAGATGGAGGAGACGTTCTGCTTGTGCTGCAGGAAGATTGATGTTTAGCTCAAGTGCTATGTGCAATGTTTTGTGTTCAAATTCTATGGGCATCATTGCTGCTTTCCCATACATCAATTCAAATGGTGTGAACCCTATTGTTGTCTTCCATGTGGTACGGTAAGCCCAGACTACTTCTAGTAATCTTATGCTCTAATCCTTACGATGCAACTATACTATCTTTGTTAGTATTGCCTCTATTTCTCTGTTTGTCACCTCTGCCTGTCCGTTGGCTTGCAGATGATAAGGACCAGGATTTCAATGCCTTATGCTATATTCCTTCATTAGCTCTGTGATCGGGTTTGATGTGAATTGTGCTCCTTGGTCCATGAAAAGCTCTCTAGATACTACATATCTGGTAAATATTTCTTCATACAGACATTTAGCTACTTTTTCATCCCCTGCATTCCGCATAGCTTTCACTTCTACCCACTTTGTCAGATAGTCTGTACAAAACAAGATGCAGGATTTTCCATTTGATGGTGGATCAATTGGGCCAATGAAATCCATACCCCACTTGTCAAAAGGTGTTACTACTACCTGTGGATTGAGTGGCATCTCATCTAATTTCATTGGTTAGCCCATCCTCTGACATTTATCACATTTTTTTGTATAACTGGCTGCATCTTTATGTAATTGAGGCCAATAATATCCTGTGGTCAAGATTTTCAGGGATGTCTGCTTTGCTAAAAAATAACCTCCACAAGGCTCATTGTAACAAGCATGGAGCATATCATACACTTCATCTTCTCTCACACATCTTCTCATAATCTGATCTGGACCAGTGTAAAATAGATTGTTATCTATCCATGAAAACTGAGAACTTTTCTCTGCAAGCTTTTTATTGTCTTTCTGAGAAAAATGTGGGGGCATCTTATTTGCTACTAGATAATTGGCTATGTCTGCATACCATGGGTTCTTGATTGCTATATGGAATAGGTGTTCATCTAGAAATGTATCTTCAACCTGAGTAGTGTCTTCATCAGCATTTTGTAGTCTAGAAAAGTAGTCAGCAACTACATTGGCCTTCCTTGGCTTATCAACAATTGTTATATCAAATTCTTGCAATAGTAAGAGCCATCTTGCCAACCTGCCTGTTATAGCAGGTTTGTTCATCAAATATTTTATTGCAGAGTGATCAGTGTGAACAAAAGTAGGATATCCTATGACATAGTGTCTGAATTTGTTCAATGCATAAACTATAGCTAGGAGTTCCTTTTCAGTCACTGTGTAGTTCAATTCAGGGCCATGAAGGCTTTTACTGATATAGTAAATTAAATTCTCAAGGTTAGTAGAATTTTGTCCCAGCACAACACCTATGGCATAATTAGATGCATTTGTATGGATGTGGAATGGAATAGACCAATCTGGTCCTTGGAGGATTGGGGCAGTGGTTAGGAGTTTCTTAAGCTACAAGAAGGACTCATCACATGCTTGTGTCCACTTAAATTCAGCTTCTTTGGTAAGCAGTGTATGCACCCTAAAATGGTCGCCTAGACTTTGGGCCCCATTTCTGCAATTTATCAAATCCCTGAATCAATATTTTAAAAAATCAACAAAATTAATTATATCAATTTCCTTGATCAAATCATAATCAATTCAATATTTCCTACGGTTTGAGCTTTATTTAATTTAAAAGAGAAAAAAATAAAAATCTTATTTAATTAAGAGAATATGCTCCCTTTTAATTAATTAAAAATCTCTTTTAATTAAATAATAAAATCACTTTATCCTAAGCTTTTATTTAATTAAAAAGAATTTTCTCCCCTTTTATTTAAATAAAAAATCCCCACTTTTCTTCTTATCCTATGTTGCACAAATAAAGCATTATTCTTATTTTATAAAAAGGGAAAAAACACTTTTTGTCTTATGTGGGACACAAAAGTCAACTCTTATTTTCTCATTGGAGGATATTTGTGCACAAGGATCAAGCTTCTTTTTTTCTCCACCGTTGATTAAGTCTTTTGCCTCTTAATCTCAATGGTCCATTCCTTTTCATTTCCTATAAAAGAAGAGCTCTCTTCCTCATTTTCATATCTTAAGTTTCATGCTAATGTTATGCTACAGGTTTTCTAGGTCATTTTGAAGCTCTTTGAAGACATTCTACATCCAAGCTTTAAAGACTTGTTATTGCATTTCATTGTAGTTGCATATTTCTTTTCTTAGTTGCATTATCATGGCATATTAGCTTAGATTTCTTTTTATGCAATAGATTAACTTGCATTGTCATATAGATTTGCATTGCATTGCATACATTTGGTTTCATTGAAGATATTGGAATTCTTGCCCTTGTCTTTGATTTGGAATCTCTCATTGTGTGGTTGACTAGCAAGGTCATGAGTTTATAGCTCTAGCTGAGAGCAATTTTATAAATCTTGCAACTCCATGCATAAAGAGCTATGGATCGATTTGTGAGGGCTCATTCTTGAGTTTTCTTGCATGTAATGATTCATAGAAGTGTGGTCACATTTTCACCATATATTTTTGGCGCCCACCGTGGGGTGGGGTCTACAGGAAAGAAGCATTAATTGCTCCACTAGGCAACCCTTTTGTGCTTTTGGAACTCACTTATTTTCTAAGGTGTGGACTCACTTTGAGTTGATGTGAGGAGTTAAATGTTCCACTTTTGGGCTCACTTTGAGTTGGTGTGAAGAGTTAAATGTTCCACTTTTGGACTCACTTTGAGTTGGTGTGAAGAGTTAAATGTTCCACTTTTGGACTCACTTTGAGTTGGTGTGAAGAGTTAAATGTTCCACTTTTAGACTCGCTTCACATTCTCTTGAAGGGTTAAATGTTCCACTTTTGGACTCGTTTCACATTATCTTAAAGGGTTAAATGTTCCACTTTTGGACTCACTTCGCATTTACTTGAAGAGTTAAGTATTCCACCTTTAGTGCTCTAAATACTTTTGATAGTGAATAACGTAATTTTATTTTTAGAAGGCCTGCTTGGGGACACACCACCTCAAGGGATGACCTTAAATCCCATGTTTCGATAGAGTATAAATAGTGGGTGGTGAATTGAAAGACACCTCTCTTGGAAATTGAGTTTGATATCACTCTTGGCTAAGCCTTAAAGAAATTTATACCTTTGAGAAGTGAAGGAGGAGATTTGGGTTATCGTCTCCCCCCGGCTATGTGATTTTGGATTCTTCTCATCTATGAATTTGGGCCTTACGTACCTTGCGTATATCAAGGACTCCTCTTAGAAAGCCATGTGTATCCTTGTAGATAGCTTGTTAAGGTGTTGTTGTGTTCTATGTGCCTGCTAAAACATTTTCAAAAACATACACAAGTAGAATCTTTAAGGAGTAAAATACTAAGTCACTATCTCTATTCATGCGCAAGGTTGCTTTGTCCCTTGCCCATTGCTTGAAGACTGTTTTCTTGAATTCCCTGGTTGTTGTTCTATGTGCTTGATCATCATTGTGAAATCTTTTGAAAAATCTAATTGGAATACTGAAACTAAGTTTCATCCTACTGTAGTGAGTTCTCCTTAGAAGCTTGGTCTTCCTTGGTCAGTCTAGATCTCAGATCCTAAGTGTTGTCATGTTGCTCAACATCTCAATGAACATTATGGTATCAATTGCACAAGATGACTCTTAGTCTTCTTCTTTCTTCTCCATTTCCCATGTTCTTCTGAAGTCTTCTATTCCCATGGGAAATTCTTCTTCTTCTTCTTCTTGATTCTTTTCCTCTTACTATCTAGTCTACCTTCTATTCATCTATTCATTTCTTCCATGCTTGATTCCTCCTCTTCTATAACCATGAATCTTGACTATCTGGTTTTGGAACCTTTATTAAGAATAGATGATCTTGAGCTCATTGATGTATTCGAAAAGTGTTGTTCCTCCAAAATTCTCATGAGTGATGAATTTATGACAAAAATAAAAGAAAAATTGATTAAATCAGATGCCTTTGCTAGAATCATACTCATGATCTCATCCAAATATTCTTTATCTTCTAAATCTTCTCATCATTCCTCACATTCTTCATCTTCTAAATCTTATCATGATTCTTCTAAACACTATTCACATTCTTCATCTTCCAAATCTTATCATGACTCTTCTAGACATTCCTCATTATCCAAGTCTTCTTCTTCCACTAAGTCTTCAATTTCCTCTTCTTCGCAATCTCATTCTTCTTCTACTTCTTTAAAGAGTCTTACTTCTCTTCACAAGACATACCATAATGAGCAACGTGATAGTCCTTATGATGCCTCTTCCATGAAGAGTGACGCACCCACCTATGATGACTATGATGATTATGATGATGGACAATGTAGTGATACCTATGAAACCTCTATTCCTAAGAGTCCTCCTAGTCATGTCCTTGTGCTTACTGGAAATGGGTCCTCATATTGGAAAGATCATGATGGTGATCCATATGATTCAGGTTTTGAAAGAAACTTTGATGATTTTTGTGAACAATACCTTGATTATGATCCATCTACTACTGCTGAGGACTATAAAATGCACCGTGCTAATTTGAAACGTAAATATTATAAGAATCCTTCCTATAAGAACATTCATGCTAAAAATAAAGATGAAACTCTCAAGAAAGATCATGTTAATGCTAAACCTTTGTCTTGTGATGGTTCCCTTCCATCCTCTACTTCATCCAATGCCCATACATCTCCTAAAGCTTCCAAGTCTTCCAAATCTTTCACAAATATTTCATCCAACAAAGATCCTAATGCTTTTCATGCAGTTCCCTATAGTTATCCTCGAGGGCTACCTCTTAAAGAAACTCAAGCTAACCTTCACTTGGTTGCAAATACTTTCAATAATGCTAAACCTAAAGAGCCTAAGTCTTTATGTGCTATAAAGCCTACTTCAGCTAATCCTTCACCATCTCCTCCAAAGTCTTCCATACAATTCCAACATGCTTCCTTGTCCTTAGAAGTGGCTTTATGTCAAGAGGACTCTAAAAATGATAAAAAAAAAAATATAAAAAAAGATCAAGATCAAGAACCCTCCATATCATCCAATTCTTTTCATGATGTCTCTCATCCATTTCATGGTTCTTTTGATCCTCTATGCCCTTTCTCATTCATTCCACCATGTCTTAATTCTTCCTCTAAGCAAGATCAAGCTACTACTTACACTGTTGAGCTTATTGATAATCAAAATAACCTTACCACACTTGCGCTTTCCAAAGATGATACTTCCATTAAGGTTATTAAAAATGGTGTTGTTACTTCTGATGTAAAGCCTATTGAAGATCAAAAGAAAGTTGATACGCTTATGCTATCCAAAGGTCCTTGTCAAGATCAAAGTCTTCCATCTTCTTGTTCTACCACTCCATGCTCGCTTTCGCTTTCTACTCTTCCTAAGTCTTTGCAAGCTTTGAACAATCCTATCAAAGAAGTTGCTCCTATTCAAGATGTCCAAGATCCTGTTGAAAATTCTAATGCTCACTCTAAAGATGCTGATATCCTTGGTTGTGATATAGATGCTGATGAACTTATTGATTATCCTTTTGCATCTTCCACTTCCATCCTTGGACCTCTTCCACCAATACTAAGGGCTTCACGTCTGCCTTCCATCTTGGGTCCTTATGTCCCTTCACTTTCCCCTCCTAATTCTCCTAATTTGTCATCCATTTTGGGTCCTTACGTCCCTCCATCTCCTATCTTTGCTCAAGATCAACATAGATGCATACCCTTGAATCCTTTTCATCCACTCACCCATCTAAACCAGTCATATCATCCTTCTTCTTCCACAAGTCCTAAGTCTTTTGGAAGTAACTTGAATGTTCAATACAAGAAACAGAAGCAATACAAGAATCCATCTAAAAAAGAAGATCACCATGTCTCCTCTAATCGACATGGGGGTATAAAGTCAAAAGAGATATCTAAGAAAAAAATTACAAGACAAGTATGGGTTCCAAAATCCATCATTGAAGATATTATCTCTAAATCATCCAAAGGAAATAAAAAGCCTAAGGCTATATGGATTCCAAAGTCTCTCTTGAAAGAGTCTCATGTTGAACAAAAAGTAAAGTTGACATTCAAGATTCCAAAGGCTTCCACTTCATCTTCTTCAAAAAACATTCTTTCATTCCATGTGCCTAAACCGCAGCCTCTGCTAAATATTTGCCATATTCCTTCTCGAATTCCTTCATTCAAGTTTCCTCCACCCTCTCGCCACCCTTACAGGTGTGTGTTGATGTTGATCTTTCTTTCCTTTTCATCTACCCTTTCAGTACAATCCTTCCATTCATTATCCTTCTACCTTCTATCCTTTTTCTTCATTTGCTTATTCCTCATATCTTCCAGCCTCACTCGCTTTACATAGAACCTTATCCTCCATTTTTCTCTTCCATCTCCCTTTCCCTATTAGCATCTTTGAACATATCATTTTGAATCCTTGGCATATAATGGTTTATCCTTTCAAGGAGCATTATCTAAAAAGCTTGCTTTCCTCCAAAAAAATAGAAAAATTAAACAATGAAAACAAAAAAAGAGATGAAAAAAGAAAAAATTGAAAATGTGCCATGGTGAAAACCTGGAAACAGGCACCTTGGTAGCAAAAGTAAAGAGAAATAAATTCATCCTATGGTGAAAACCACTCTCTTGTGGTGCCTTGGATAAGTACCATGATGAAAACCTGGCAATCAGGCATCATGCGTAGTTCTTCTACAATATTTCATCTATTCCATCTTCTCTCTTTGATCTTGACAATGTTGACCTATACTTGAATATTTGGCTATCTTGTGAGCTATCTTACAATGATCTTTCTTTCATTCCTTTCATGTTTAGCATTCATTTTCATTTTCATTTTCCTTCATTCATTCTAGCCTTTCGCTATCCTTTTCCCCTTTGGTCTTGATCTAATATAAAAAAAGAGTAAACACGATGCTATGAAGGCTCTTGACATGTCTACTCCTTTGGACTACATCCTTCCTTCTTTTACAGTGTGCTTTTGTGGCTTATCCTATGCTGGCCTCTCATTGCTTATCCAAAAGTGCTTTACATGACAATTATTTTCCCTAGCTTGGGTACTCTTGAGGAGTTTGACCTTGAGGATTTCTTCCCTCCGTTCGCTTTCATTCTCCTTTCCTCCATCTCATTCACCAGCTTGCTCATCCATCTTGTCCTTCACCTTGCTAGACATTGGAACTACACGATGTGATCTTGCTTAAAGAGTTTGATGCCCATTCTATCTGGGGGCATCCTTTGTACATATTTTATTGATCCTAAAAAAATGCTAAAAAAATTGATATATGATGTTGAAAAAATCCTAAAAAGCATAAAAAGTCCTGAAAAAATACAAAAAAATCAAAAAAATCAAAAATTAAAAAAGAAAAAAAGAAAAAGTGCCTTGGTGAAAACCTAGAAATAGGCGCCTTGGTAGCAAAAATCCAAAAAAATGAAAAAAGAAAAAATTGCAATAAAATCCAAGTGGTGAAAACCTGGAAATAGGTGCTACTTGAGGCCTTTGCACCCCTATTTGTTAGCATGCATCCTTGACATTTAGCCACTTTCCATCATGCCTTGACCTTATTTGACTTGGTCTGGAATTGGTCTTTATCTTTGTCTAGGGGGCATACCTGTTAGCATAGGTTTTTTAGGTGTGTTTGTCTCTTGGGGCATTTCACAACAGGTGTTTTTCAACACCACCCCAAACAGTGTTTTTCAACACTACCCTTACGTCGAGTGTTTCTTAACACTTATTAGATGTCTTACCTAATAGTCTAAGTATGATGTGATATTTCTCATTAGCAGATGTGATAACCAGAGTCTGACTCTATGACCAACACACACACACTTAAACAATCAACTTGTTGAGATATGATGACTTTATTTTTCTTTGTGTGCTGTCTATGAGGATTTCTTTGATGAGTGGTCTCTCCTTGAGAAGTTTTCGATATGCATAGCTAGAAGACTGAGGGTATGAGAACATGTTTTATTTCTTTATCTACTTGTGGGTATATTTTGTTGGTCCTCATTGTCATGAGCATTTTATACTGGTCTTACTTGACACTATGGATTGACAAGGTATTATCCTTGACTGTTTTGCAAGTGCATGCTTCTAGCTATCCCGACTTTCATATGTCTTGATACAAGCATAATCTCGCCATATCAAACTTAGGTGATCTCACTGCATTAGTCATCTTGACCTCCATGTCTTTGATGCCTAGGTGGGATTTCCACATTTCTATCTGATAAAGATCATATTCAGATCCACACAGTTATACTGGTGTGCATTGTATGATCTTACGGTGCTATCTAACGCTCAATGATGATAATTAGATGTCTATAGGTGTTGTGACCTTGCAAGTCAACCACTTTCATAGTAACTTGCATTCTTAGGTTCATCATAGTTTAGTTTCTGCATCTTGCATATGGAGAGAGCTCTCCTTTTTATCATCTACGGACTAGTTGGTCAACTGTGCTCATTTTCTGATTCTTCTTGATCATATCTTTCATTTCTGGTCTTTCATATCACATCATTTTCTATCCATTTTCGGACTTGAAATCAAAATCTGAGTCATGTTTCCAAATTTTCTCATTCTTCTACGCAGTTGACTAACCTTTTGAGGCATAATTCTTTGATCTTTGATGAAATTTCTTCCTTTCCATGTCTTCCAAACTTCTAGTCTTTCATTCACCCCTTTCGCTTCCTCTCTCTAAGGTTTGACTTAATCTTTATCCTATATCTTTTTTAGTCAAACCTCATCAACCTGGGGCATTTTTTCACTGCTTGATGGTTATCCTATCATGCTTCATCCTTTGATTATGATTTATTGTGACTTGATCAGGTTTATCAATTTGTTGTTCTCCTCTATCTAATTTCAATTTCAATTTCAAGGGGGCAGTATCTATCAGCTTTAATCTTTGATTCAGCTTTATCATTCAGCTCAGCTTGAGATTCTTATTTTTAGACTTGATTATCACCTAGCAGCAACGGTGGTGATTTTGTCTTTTGATTTTTATCTCCTATTTTTCAGACTTGATTATTGCCTAGCAACGACGATGATAGTTTTGTCTAAGGCTTGATTTGCACCTAGCAGCAACGGTGTTGGTCTTGTCTTTTGCTTATCTTTGTCCTGATGTGTTCCCAAAATGAACACACATTCAGGTTGTTTTGTGATCCCAAATCGATCTCACATTTCAATTCTTCTTTGATTGCATGTGTTCCCAGATCAATCACACATTAGTCAAAGAGGGGCAAATGTATGCACCCTAAAATGGTCGCCTAGACTTTGGGCCCCATTTCTGCAATTTATTAAATCCCTGAATCAATATTTTAAAAAATCAACAAAATTAATTATATCAATTTCCTTGATCAAATCATAATCAATTCAATATTTCCTAAGGTTTGAGCCTTATTTAATTTAAAAGAGAAAAAAATAAAAATCTTATTTAATTAAGAGAATATGCTCCCTTTTAATTAATTAAAAATCTCTTTTAATTAAATAATAAAATCACTTTATCCTAAGCCTTTATTTAATTAAAAGGAATTTCCTCCCCTTTTATTTAAATAAAAAATCCTCACTTTTCTTCTTATCCTATGTTGCACAAATAAAGCGTTATTCTTATTTTATAAAAAGGGAAAAAACACTTTTTGTCTTATGTGAGACACAAAAGTCAACTCTTATTTTCTCATTGGAGGATATTTGTGCACAAGGATCAAGCTTCTTTTTTTCTCCACCGTTGATTAAGTCTTTTGCCTCTTAATCTCAATGGTCCATTCCTTTTCATTTCCTATAAAAGAAGAGCTCTCTTCCCAATTTTCATATCTTAAGTTTTCATGCTAATGTTATGTTGCAGGTTTTCTAGGTCATTTTGGAGCTCTTTGAAGACATTCTACATCCAAGCTTTGAAGACTTGTTATTGCATTTCATTGTAGTTGCATATTTCCTTTCTTAGTTGCATTATCATGACATATTAGCTTAGATTTCCTTTTATGCAATAGATTAACTTGCATTGTCATATAGATTTGCATTGCATTGCATACATTTGGTTTCATTGAAGATATTGGCATTCTTGCCCTTGTCTTTGATTTGGAATCTCTCATTGTGTGGTTGACTAGCAAGGTCATGAGTTTATAGCTCTAGCTGAGAGCAATTTTACAAATCTTGCAACTCTATGCATAAAGAGCTATGGATCGATTTGTGAGGGCTCATTCTTGAGTTTTCTTGCATGTAATGATTCATAGAAGTGTGGTCACATTTTCACCATACAAGCAGTGTATACAAAGGGCTAGCAATTTGACTGAAATTTTGAATAAAGCATCTATAGTATCTAGAATGTCCTAGAAAAGATCTTACCTATTTTTGTTTAGTAGGGGTAGGTAGTGTTAGTATTACCTATACTTTAGATGGGTCCACTTGAATTTCTACTACTGAAATGAAATGCCCAAGTACCACTCCTTCCCGAATAATCATAAAGCATTTCTCTCTATTAAGGGATAGATTATGTTCTTTACATTTGATTAGTACCTTTTCAAGATTCTTCAAAGCTTCATCAAATGTTACCCCAAATGCTGTAAAGTCATTCATATATATCTCCATACAGTCATGTGATATGTCAACAAAAATACTAATTACAGCTCTTTGAAATGTTGCTGGAGCATTACACAATCCAAAAGGTAGAACTAAATATGCATATGTCCCCCAAGGACATGTGAATGTAGTCTTCTCCTAGTCCTCTGGAGCAATAGTTATCTAATTATAGCCACTATATCCATCAAGAAAGGAAAAATACTTCTTACCGGCTAAAGTATCAAGTACTTGGTCAATGAATGGTAGTGGGAAGTGATCTTGTGTGGTAGCTTTATTTAACTCCCTATAATCCACACAAATCCTTCATTTGGCTACCTTTTTAGGTACTATAACCAAAGGTGATACCCACTTACTGTCAGATATAGGATACATAAAGCCAACATCTAGTAACTTTTGCAATTCTATTTTTATTATCTCCTTTAATGCTGGATTAATCCTTCTTTGAGGTTGACAAAGGGGTAGGATTCCTTCATTGATATATATCTTGTGAGTACATAATTTTGGGCTCAATCCCTTCATGTCCCCATAATCCCATGCAAAGGCTTTCTCATGTGTTTTCAGTAGTTTAGTACGTTGTTCCATTTGTTGTGGAGGCAACTTGTTATTCACATGGAGATTATGGCCTTTGGAAAGCTCAATAGTGGTTGTAAGGTCAAGCATGGATACTTCAGGTACAGGACTTGTGTTCACCTCACTAGGTAGCAACTGGTGGATAATATTGGGTTTTGAAGGTAATACACAATCCTTAGGATTATCTTCATATGTACTTAACTCTAAGACAACTTTTAGACACATCTTTGATCACAAAATAGTCATTGTTAAGAATTCTCTGAATGACTTCATCCTCCTCTTGCAGCTTTAGAAAAGATTGCCTATGTAGCATCATGAGCTGAACCATAGAATTCAGTTCTTCTTCCCCATCTCCTAAGTTTGGCCATATAGGTGTACTCAAATTTGGCTATGGTTGAGCTGGAGGATACAATGCTAATTTCTTAGTGGCTTGCCCATCTGAAATTGTCATGTTCCTTGATCTACAACTTATGTTTGCATCAGCTGTTGCTAACCATGGATGTCCTAGAATAATAGGGTAACCAGCAAGGTTGACTTTTGGTGAAAGGATCATGAAATCAGCAGGGTACTCCCAAGAATCTAAGGCAACTATTATATCTTCTATCATTCCATCAGGAGTAACATTAGAGCTATTTGCTAATTGTAATACTGTTGGAGTAGCTCTCAACCCTTCAATAATCAGCTTATTCATAGTATCCTTAGTCATTACATTAATGGCTACACCTAAGTCTATTAATGCATTTTTGATAGACCGGCCATTAATGATGATATTCACAACTGGACTCCATGGATCTGAATATTTTGGTATCACTAGTTTTCCTAGCATGATATCAACCAATTTTCCTATAACATGAACTATTGTAGGATCCTTTTTCTTTCTCCCAAGCTCCTTAAGACAAGCTTCTTTTATTGCTTTTCCATATACTGGAACATCTTTTATTGCTTGAAATAGGGGAATTTGGACATGCATGTTCTTAAGCTGGTCAATGACATCAAATGGCTAATCTTTTCTTTT
Organism: Chamaecyparis obtusa; assembly: GCA_027943335.1. Lineage (NCBI taxonomy): Eukaryota > Viridiplantae > Streptophyta > Pinopsida > Cupressales > Cupressaceae > Chamaecyparis > Chamaecyparis obtusa. The sequence continues at coordinate 166,370 of BSBK01000056.1, forward strand.
TGTATGGGTTTCTCCATGTTGAGCCTTTGAGGAAAAGGTGGTTTAACTGATGTTTGAACATTAGTGGAGTTGGAAATATTTTCTGATGCAACAATATTTGGCAAATCATTCTCTGGAACTGGTATTGCTACTGCAAGAAGGTCTGGCACTTTAATGATAAGGGGTGGCTCAGGTGCTGGCAAGGTAGTACCTGATCTTAGGTGTATATCAACTATATCAAGTGCATAGGTAGGATACTGCTGAGCATCAGTAGCATACATTTTCTTCTGTGGTTGTTGACTGTTTGAATTTGGTTGAGGTTGAGCAAGTAATTGCGTCTACTTTTGAGGTCCTACATTTGGAGGTGGTGGCATTATTGTAGGCATATTTGTAGGAGGTGGTAGAGGTGGATATCCAAGATTTGGGCTAGGCCATTGCTGAGGTCCTCTCCATTGGTTAGTGGGTTTCCAATTTCCTTGTGGTTGTTGCCATTGGTTTGGAAATTGTGACCATTAGGGTTGCTATGGAGGATACCACTGATTTTGTTGATTATTTGGCCAAGCATTATTCCAAGTGGTTTGATTATACTGTGGAGGACTTTGGACATTCCGGTTTTGCCACTGACTATTATATGGAATTGAAGTTTTTAATGGGTCTTGAGGCATACCTTGTCTCTTGGCCCATGGTCAGCATTGAGTAATGAAGAATACTTGCTCATCCTCTCCTTCTATCTTCAAATACTTAGTTGGAAGATGCTGGTTCTCTAGGTTTGCGACCAATTTGCAATGACAATCCTTCTTTTGTTTGCGGTAATGAGGATAGTACTTTGCTAGCTGTGCCTCTGTGTCTACATGTTTCTTCTTGGTGGTCATAGTGTCCAGGTATGTAGCAAAATCATTTATGATGTCTTGCTTAAAGTCTGACAATAGGTTTGAAATCTCCATCTTTGAAATACCAGAGCCACTCCCTTTTGTTAGCGTTGAGCGAAATCCTCTTCCTTTCTTGACCGCTGCTCTAGAATAGTTCATACAAATCTTCTTAAGGTCATCCCAGGAGGACTGAGATATATCACCTCCGACCATGAGGTCCAGAGCTTCAAGACAATTTTCATTCACTCCTCTTAGAAAAATTAGCTTTTGTGAATCCTCCTGCAATGCATGTTGCGGGTTCTTTTGTAGACTAAATAAGAAGCGTGATATGTAGTCTTCTAATGTCTCATCTTCCCTTTGTGACATACATAAGATATCATCTCCTTTTGAATCACTTCCCTTGCAGTATTCTTTATACTTCTTTAGAAACAAATCTCTCATTCCATCCCAATTAGGTACTACATTCACTCCTAAGCCCATGAACCATTTGAGGACTGACTCCTTTAGTGTTGCTGGGAGCAACTTAAGCTTTTGACTATCAATATTGTAGTCAAAACTTTGACATAGTATGTCAAACTTGAACAAAAAGGTGTTAGGATCTTCCGTAACAAGTCCATAGAACTTTGGAAGTGTTGTGGCAGGTATATTTTTGAGGTTTGGATTTCTAACAAGTCTTGGAATTGGAAATGGAAATGTAGGAGCTGCCATTACTAGAGGGGTTGGATATTGAAACTATGGCAGGAAAGTATTGTTGACTAGAGGGTTTTTAGCAATGAACTATCTTGGAGTAGGATTATTATTATGAAAGCTGGCCAATATTTTTGCAAAAGGATGAAGGTCAAATGTTTCTTGGGTTTCTTCTTCTTCTGTTGAAGATGATGCAACAAACTTAGGACTGGCGTCAAGGAATGGTAATTCAATCTCTTCAAATTCTTCTTTCATTTTAACAGGATCCTTTGGAAGAAATTTTCCATGAGCATCTCACCTTCTTCAATGCATGCAAGTAAGTTGATGACTTGTGAAGCAAGTTTACAACTTCTTGGTATTAACTAAAAATAGGAAACTAATATGAAAAATAAATGACTCTTTTGAGGTTCCTAGTTTGACACCATCCCTGGTAGTGGTGCCAAAAATGAATAGTCTCACAATAGGTAGAGATAATCATGCCATTGTCTCTCTCTTAAGGGTAATATGTCTATGCTACGGACTACCTATCCCCATCATGAAATGCATTTAGATTGTCAACCCAGGGACATAGACTTGAAATAGGACATCACAGTTTGTGCACTAAGTTCCTTTAGGAGTCAAAACACTTATGATGGAGGAAGATAAAATGCATGAAAGGAATCTATGCTATTGCTGTAGGAAAGTAAACACACTTGAATATTGAATGGAATTACTACATAAAACTTATGAAAGAAATCTAAGTCTATTTAGCACTCAAAACATTCACTATACTTGTCTATGCAAGTGCTACAGGAACAACCACAAATATAATGCTACAGGAATAAATAGTAGCTCTATTTGAAAATAGGAAAGGTATAGAAAGCAAATCTATTCTATCTTAATCTAATCCACCTCCTAAGTGGTCCCCCTTGGTTGGCTTCTGCTAACTACTCAACACAAGAAAATAATCCAAAATCACTCTTCCATTAAAATCTTTTTAACTGGTTACATAACTGAATAACTCATGAAGAGCAGAAAACAGAGTAACTTATATTATATTGAATACATCATTCTATCTTTCTCTATTACCTACTAAATCTATCAAAATCCCTTTATATCAAGGAATGACACTTATTGAAAACATAACAAAAAAGTCTCATCAAGTCTCACCACATGCGGAGGAGATAAAACAACCATAACATGATACAATTACTATTGTCAACAAAATAATAGTTATGAGGAAATGTAGCAAGACTAATTCCCTATATTTTCTAAATAGTAGCTCTTTCAAAGCTCAACACCTCCATCAGAATCGTGCTGAATTCTCTTGCCATGGTTGGTCTCCTAACTCCCTTCTTCAATGCAAATGCGCCACTCTTCATACCACTCCGCATTTACTTGAAAGGTTAGTACATTCGGTACACATATATGCAAGTCAACATTTCAACTCCTACTTAGATATTAGAACACAACTTGAAATAATTATATGAAATATTGCATTATATTTATAATAGTTGGCAAAACATATCATTCAGGCTACCCTTAGATTTTGTGGCTTTGGCTATTCTTGGCATAGGTTCACATAAGCATAAGTAATAAAATGTCTTAGAAATGTTTGTCAGAGTGTCAACAAAACATAAAGATCATAACAAAATTGATTCAATAATTAGACTCATCAACTGGTTTTACCATTGTTTCTCCTTTGTTTATTCAGTTGTTCATCAAGATTTTGTGAGCTTTCATTGTACTTTCTTAGTTTCTCATTAATTTCTTTATCGGATTGTACCTCATTACTTAGTTTTGCATTCTCATCTCTAAGTCTTTCATCCTCACTTATGAGTTGTATATTCTCTTCAACAACATCATGCATCTAATTTCTCTATAAGGAAAATTATTACCTCAGTTTATTAATTTCTTCATCTTTAGCCTTTAGGGCATGCTTAACAATATTTCTTGCACTTTCAGTTGTTCTCTTTCCTTCTAGATCTTGACACATCCTGGCAAATTGACTTTCAAGTTCTCTTTTTAGATTTGTCACTTCTTCTTTATGTTCTTTATTCTTTTCCATTAGATCTTCAATTACTTCTTCAAAATCTTTACACATACTACCTTTAGATAGTTGTTCAATATATTCCTGACTCTCATTTAGATATTCAGTAAGTTTTCTCCTTATTGCCAATGATTTCTTCAATTTTTCTTTCAACTCATGGATCATTTTGTGTGCATTCTCAAGTTCCATTTCATGCTTGTAACTCTCCATAGTTATAGATCTTTCTCTCAATCTGTTAGACTTATCAACAAGATAACCGGTGCTCTTATACCAATTATTAGAGTTCTTAGGCACTGAGGGGGGGAGGGGGTTGAATCAATGTAGACAAATTCAAAACTAATTCAACCATCGATATGATTAACCTTACTAATACCTTCCAAATAGTAAATCATATAACTAAAGTAAAATAAAATAAAATATAGCAATAACATACATCCACAAAATCATTACACATGACACAATGAGTTTTGTGTGGAAACCCTTGGTTAGAGGGAAAAACCACACTAGGGATGACACCCACAAGCCCATTATTGCAGTTAATGAGTTTTCCCTATTAGGAGCTTACAATTACCCTTTTCTAAGGGTTCACCCTATTAGGAGAGATTAGTACCTTATTAGAAGTACAATCAGATCTATTAAGATCTAACTTGCTAGAGGATTTCAAAACTCTATTAAGAGATTACCTAGATAAGGGATTTAAAATGGGAACATGTTAAAGTTCACTTGATTAAGGGATTTGTTTGTTGTAAATGCTAGGGAACAACAAGTTGAGTGATCTGGATGTAGCACTAACTTCTTGATAGATCCAATCTATTTCTTTCTCTTTGTAAATTCTCACCAATTTAACTCTATTAGATCTATGATTGCAACCCTAATTGATTTTATAATCAACCATAGCTTCCTTCACAAAATTCACAACAATAAAAACACATCAACTTCAATATGAGAAGTACCACTTATATACATTTCTAGCACCAACTTCATGAGAATTGAATATTTTCCCTCCAAAGTGATAATCTCAATGCAAACAATATTTTCCTATGATCGCATTGTCTTACAATAAGATCTGCATTATATTTCTCCAAAATAATCAAACATGTTTTGAATTTTTCATGCACCACCTTAGATCTTCCCAAAATAATATCCTCAAATCCATAATTAACTCCTCATTGATTCTATCACCATTGCTACATGTCATCATACCACTAAGTATCATCGCAATCACAATGTCGCTTACCAATCTAACATCTTTCAACTTATGCTCAAGAACAATAGGTGTTCTTACCTATCTGAATGACTGTGTCACCAAGATGTCTATCATCGATAAAAAAATATGAGTTGTGGTTGGAACCACACTTTACTCTGACCATGTTGATATTGTATATGTGACTGCACCTCATAATTCTTTGACTATCAGAATCGCTACCATATAATTGATTTCTTTGTCTACTGATCTTCTAGACTTAACCATTTTCTTGCATAAACAATTACTTATCCTTCACATCAATTGCATCATGTACTTCATCGATATGATGTATGACTAAACTGACTTAGTTTCTATCAATGAAAACCAAACCAATTGCTTCCAATTATTGTAACCTTGCCAACTCAACACAATGCCAATAAGGTGGTTGAAGGGTGGTTAGGTTAGGGGTTAAATTTAGGATCCATGTGCTTAAATATATTAAATAGGATATGTTTAATTATAAGAGGAATAATTGGGATAAATTAAAATAATTTAAATAAATAAGTCTATTTGTTTAATATTAATAGAGGAAGGGAGATTAATCAATTAAATAGCTCAGGGTTGCATATTTAATTAATTAGACTATAATTTATTAATTAAATTAATTAATTAGGGGGATTGACATAGATTTAATTAAATAATAAATATTTAATTAATAATGCCTTAGGAGATGACTAAATTTGATTATAAAAAATTGTAATCAATTTTAGTTGTCTACACATATCAATTCAAGCATCCAAGTCTTCAAGCCTTCAAAGCATTCTTCTTCTTCTTCTTCAAACATTGTGGCATACTAAAACAATCAATATGTAAGGCATATCTTTCATGATTTCCTTTTTAATTTTTTTGGAGTTTTAAGCTATTGCATTAACACTTGTTATTACATCTAAAGAAGCATTGGACCATCAAGTTATAAGGTAATCTATGATTTAGATATAGATTCTATTTCATATCAATAAACATAATTTCATTTCATTTCAAAGGTTGATTCCTCAACTAGGATTTGACTGAGGCAAATTCCTCTCTACACAACAATTTACTTATTTTTTGTGTGTAGAAATAGGTGGTGTACACCTCATTTTAGTTCTAGAAAGTATAGGACTTGATGGACAGTTTACAATTTGAATCTCTAAAAAGGGCTAGGAATAAGACGACTCAGGCGACCTCTTCCCAAGGAAAAGATTCTCTAGGTGACCTCTTCCCTAAATATTTCACTCAAATCAAAATCATAAGTCAGTACTGCAATCTAGTTTTTATTTTTGGTGATTCTATTTTCTATCAGTCTATGTAATCTGAAACTTGTCATTTTTTCTATTGTGTTTCCTATCTTGTATCATTCAATCATATTCCTGTAATCAACCTTTTATATTGGTGAAGGATTAGAGATACCCATTAAGCACTTGATCTCTTTCAAGCCCAGTGGGTCATCTTCCTTCCTAATGTACGATAGGAGATATGATCTACCTATTGATCCTAATTCCTTATTATATAATTTAAGTTTCCCATTGCATTTTCTTCCCATAAAATATTCTCCTATTTCTTTTTCTCCACAATTGCCACTTCATCAAGGAGGGTGAGGTAAGAAATAAAATTCCATAAAAAATATTTTTATACAAATTAGGTCGTCACTTGAATTAACTCATGATGTCATTGGGTAGTGTTGTGATCCACCCTAATTTGGCATACGGCCATGACCAATATCCTTATATAAAGGGGAAGCTAAGAAAGGCACAGTTTACTATTTCTTCTTCTATTTCACATAGAGGGCATCTTGATGGGCTAACATACCCTATTTTTCTAAACTATTCTATAGTCAAAATCTATTTTTTTAATTTTTCCCATATAAACATACACACTTTTGGAAGACACATTTTATCCCAACAAATTTGTATTGGTATTTCTTTTTGGAATTTTTGTTAGATGATTAGAATATTATACCCATCCTTGGAGTTATACTCTCATGATTTTTCCCCACACCAAATAAGTCTATCTTCACCATTTTTGGATTCTACCTCTCTTGTTTGCAATATTTTTTTTAATGATTCTAACTCTTCTCTTGGTAGTGGGATATTTTCTAATGTCTTCATTTCTACCATAGAGATGGGTTTCCATTGTGTATTTCTATATAATATTTTATATGCACTCCTCATTTTTGTACTAATAATGTTTTATCCCTATCATAATTGTTCATAATTTTATCTATTCTTGTATGCCCTCCCAAATAATCACTCTAGAAAAGAGCTTTGTTTCCATATTCTATATCTAATGTAATCAGTTCTATGATGAGCTCTATACATTTTATCATGAAATCATAGACCCTAGAGCCTTTTTAAGGCTTTAGAGTTCTTAGAAATCTACATGGACTAGTCTCATTTAGTTATTTGTGTTGTATTATTCATGGCCATTTTAAATAGGGTTTCTTATGCATCTACCACACCAGTTTAGTCCCTAAGGGTTTATTTTGACATAACTATTTTTTTTTATACGTACAACCCCACTTCTTTTGGCCTTCATATGTTTTCCCATACAATCAATGTCAACTTCTTCTTTTTTGCCATTCCTTGTCAATAGAAGGTTCTCATTTTATTTTCTACTTTGGCATTTTCTCCTACTAAAAGGGAAAGGCAAGACACTTGGTAGATGGGTATTAAGGATAGTATTTCTTTGAACATGGTGGATCTTGCTACCCATGAGATATATTTACGCTTCCATTATTCCATTTTTATTTCCATCTTTTCACTAACAAGGTCTCATGTTTTGGTTGATTTGATACCCTTATCTAGTGACAATCCCAAACATTTGCATGGTGATTTTCCTATTCTAAATTCTAATATGTTAAGAATTTCTAATTCTACTCTAGGATTGACATGAAAGAATAAAATTTCTAATTTATCATGGCTTGCCACATGCCCTGGTCTATTGGAATACATATTTAAGATGTTCTTGAATTGTCTTGTTTCACATTTTTCTCCAACACCAAAAAACATTGTGTCACCTGCAAAGTGTTGATGAGTAATGAATAGAATTCCATTGATAATCCTAATTCCTTTTATCTATTCATTCTCTTGAGCTTTACTTATAGCTCTACCAAGAGATTTTTCTATTATTATGAAGATAAATAGTGAATTTGGATCCCCTTATCTTAACTTTTTGGATATTTTGAAGAAACACTTTAGAGATCCATTTACCAATACTGAGATTCTTGGACTTGAGGTGCAATATTATATCAGATTAATCCATTTTTAACTAAATCCAACATAATTATCATACTTTATTTTGATAATTTTGGATTGAGTGGATTATCTCTTATGCTATTATTACCAGATCAAATATTGACCTTTCTGGCTCAACCCTGTTTGTTCTTTTGATATGATATAGGGTAAAATCCTATTTAATCTATTAGCCATGGATTTAACCATAACCTTATCAATTTAATTATAGAGATTATTAGTTTATAATCATCTAAACATTATGTATTTTCCTTTTTGGAGATAGTGGTAATAAAGATGTAACTTATTTCTCTTAGGAATTGTAATGCCCCACCAAGGCACCTGAGAGGAAAACTCAATAATCAAAGAAAAAGGAAGATACTTTTTTTTTGAAAAAAATAATACAACTAAAATTACAATTTTAAAATTCATTAACTCATCAATGATACATTATATTAATTAGATAGCATGGTCCTCTTAGGTTCCCCAACATTGCCACTAGCAATGCATGAAAACAAGAACAAGTCAGATACTAATGCAGAGAATAGTGGGACCAAACACATGTACTCTTCATTAAGGAACAAATATTCAAAATTTTAGTGAGATTAAACTTCTCACATCAATTATCTTCAACAATGAGCCTATTCTAATAAACTCACCAGGATCAAATCTTGGATCTCTCTAAATGATCACAAACCTTTGTCTTCTTCAAATGACCTTAATTGGTCATATCTACTTATTTTAGGTTGTCCTTATAACAAAACACTCACTCTCCTATCCCTTTAAAAAATCTACTTGGGGTCCTCACTCCCTCAATAACTCATCCAATCACTTACTAAGGTCAACAATATGCCTAAACAAATCTCTATCCACACTTCACACTCACTGTCCCACTTCTATGGACATCACTCATTAAATTTTTTCTATGATCCATCCCTCACCTTAGAGATTCCAACCTTCACCCAATGAATCTTTCCCAAACTTATCTCACCACCTAACTCCCTATAACCTTGGTGTTCTCTCACTATGAACAATACTTTAATTTTCATTGTCTAAAACTGTAGACTAGGCTATCCGTATCTATTTTGAAAGGCTAAGACAAGAAAACATTAGGTTTTAATCTAACATTATATCAATTCAAAACAAAAACATCTAAGCTAAGCCACCTCAGATAGAGCCTAAACAGGTGCACCCAAGCACTGTTTGATTTGCTCTTGCTTAGGGGATGTGGGTGTGCTCTCTAAGCACTTGGAGCATATTCTAATGCATGCTAAGATGGATTGAGATTCATGAAAACCCCAAAAATGACACAATATTGGGTAGAACACCCAAAATTGCCCCTAAGGCTTCAAGAACTCAAGATTTATGCAACTAGTATGATTAAGTAGATTTTAGAACCCAAAATAGATGTGAGAATGATGCATAAACAAGAATTAAACTAAGTTAATCCATTAGTTCTGTGCTAAGATGTGAGCTAAAAATGCTTGAAAATGATTAAAACTAACAATTAGTATGAAAGCTAAATGATTTAGAGCTATTCTAGCATTATGACATTGCTTGAAATAAAAGGTGAATGGGTATTTTGCTCTTAGAAATGAGGAGTATTTATAGGCTTTGGGAAGGGCTTGGGTTAGGAGGATGAGTCAGAGTTTGGGGTAAGGTTAGGGGTTGAGTCAAGGGGATAAGGATGAAGACTTTCTAGAAGAGTCTAGGCTTTGGATGAGGATAAAGACTTTCTAGAAAAGTCTAGGCTTTGGATGAAGATAAAGACTTTCTAGAAAAGTCTAGGCTTTCTAGGGATAAATATGGAATTTAGGAAATAAATAAAGTTTTATTTATCTCAAAGGCTTTAATGAGTTTGAGGCTCATTAGGGGTAGGGTTTGACTAGGAGTCAAAGGAGACTTAGATTAGCTTAGGGAAAGTAGGTAATTTCCCCTAAATGGGTTTAGGGAAGGATTAGGAAAGTTCTAGAAGAGTCTAGAGTTTTCCTAGGGTAAATTAGGAATTGAGGATTAATATTTAATCTTAATTAAATATCTTGAGTTGGGATTAGGATTAGGAAATGATGGGATTAGCCTTTAATCAAAATTAAAGAAGGATTAGAAGATTCTGGAAGAGGTTAGTGGTCTTAAGAAAATTGGCCAAGTTTTGGGCAAAAAATAAATTAATTATTTATTTTGGGATTTTTGGTCAATTTATTAATTAAATAATTAATAAATAAGGGAATAATGTTTAAATAAGATTTAAACATTTTTGGGAGGAATTTATTAATTAAATATTTTTAATTAAGATAAAGGGATTTAATGATATAAAAATTAATTAATTAATTAATTAATAAATGATGATGTCATTAGGGATTTTTCATAAAATAAAAATAATTTATTTTCTAAAGAATTTTTAGGTGTCTATAAACACATGACAATACTCACATGTCCCTACAACATTAAACAAACTTACATTTGAATTAGGGCTCAAACCCCTATCAAACTATTATAACCTTCCTTGGATTCTTAATACACTTATTTCAACTATCATGACATTCTACATTACACTTGGTGTGGGAAAAAGTATCCAACTTAACTCTGTCTCTGATGTATTGTCACATACACAGTTACAATCCTCTCTTATTGTGCCAAAGAACATGCATTATATTGCATGGATTCCTTCCACCTTAGGGACATGTATTTTACACTATTCCCCATCTCCATACCAAACATGGGGCCTTATTATATGTAAAACAAAAAGGGAACTACCTTTAATATGTTCACTATATACCCTAACCAAGGGTTTGGTAGTTTCACATCAAAACAAGATATCCTTTTTAATACTTAAAGAAAACAAGTGCCTCACAAGACACAATGTCATGGATTCAATTCCCTATCATGCCATACAAATGGATCTTATTAATCATAACATATTACATCCAAATATCTACCCATGATCAAGATTTTTGAACTTATATAGACTCTTTTCAGTCCTTATAACTGAAAACTAACCTTTAACTACCCTCATAACCACCAAAAACCAACCTTTAGTTGATCTTGTCTATTAGTTTAGTGTTGTCAACTTGAGAACTTCCACTTATTTTTGCATATTAAAATTTAACACTCAATTACATTCAAATAGTCTCCCATAGACCTTATAACCTTAAAACATAAAAAAATTCCCAATTCTACCCTCAAACCATCATATTAGCCCTTATTAGGCCTTATTGGCATTCTTTGCTTACATACATTTAAAATGACTTGAAATGAGTCCCAAGTGGCATTATTAGCCCTAATACATTATGAAATGACCTTATTGGTCTTATTTGGACATATGCCTTTATGGTACTTCCATATAACTTCATATGTGTTACTTTGGCTCTTAGGTGCTCCTGCACCATACTTCATGTCTTTGAGATGTTTTCAAGTCCCTTGGGAATACCTGCAACACAAAACATAAAAAAAAGCTTAATTTTAAATTTTGGCTTGCACATATCTTCTATGTGCCATCTTTTTTTTCCTTGACCCTTGTTTCCTTGGATCTTCCATATCTCCTTCATATTCATTTTTGGTTTTCCTTGTCATGACAACATGAACCCTTGCTTTTGTTCATTGCTTCCCATCAAAAAATTCATCATCTCAAACACCTCTTTTGTTGTATACATTTTCAACTCCATCAAATACACTTTCCAAAGAAACTCCTTTGTGTTATCACCATCATCATACCATGTCTCCATGCTAGGAGAATATACAACCTCTTGAGCCCTTTCATGGACCAAAACCACCATAACCATCTCATTCTTAGTCTTAGCCTCTTCCATTGAGACTAAATCAATATTCACCAACTGATGCCGCTCCTTTTGGAATAGAAAACTATCACCAACTTTCATGGATACATCATGAGCCTCCTCACATGTTGTCACATGAGTAATTTTCATAATACTCTTACTTTCCTCAATCATCAACTTCCTTGTTGCTACTAGCCTTGACACGAGCCATAATATCCTCTTCTTGACATTCAAATACCAACTCTTGGCTATCTCCACTTTTCTTCCCACTCTTTTTTATCCCTCTTATCCTTCTCTATGCTTTCTGCAATATCATCCATCCTTGCTACATTTTCATCTAATTCTTTCCTCAAGATTCTTAATTTATCTTATCTATTTTCTTCTTCTTGTTTCCTCCTCTCTTCTTCCTCTCTTTTCTTCTTTTCATTATTCATCAACTCCTTCAATGCTTTAAATGGCTATAGCATTTCCCTCTCTAATATTGTCAAAGCCATCTTCACCCTTCAAGGATCTAATCCCTTGATTTGATACCACTATTATGCAAAGAAAAGTGGGCCCAAACAAATTTCCTCTTCATTAAGGAAAAATTATTCAAACTTTCAGTGAGATACAACTTCTCACATCGATTGTCTTCAATAATGACCCTATTCCAATCAACTCACCAGGATCAACTCTTGGATCCCTATAACTAATTACAAACCTTTATCTTCTTCAAATGACCTTTAATGGTTAGATATAATTACTTTAGGTTCTCCTTATAACAACACATTCACTCTTATATCCCTTAAAAAACTCTACTTGGTCCCCTCACTCCCTCAAGCACTCATCCAATCACTTACTAAGGCCAACAATATGCCTAAAGAACTCTCTGTCCACACTGCACACTCATTGTCTCACTTTCATGGACATCACTCATTAAATTTGTTATCTGATCCAAATCTCACCTTAGAGATTCCAACCTTCACCCAATTACTCTTTCCCACACCTATCTCACTACCTAACACCCTATCAACCTTGGCATTCTCTCACTATGAACAATACTTTAACTTTCACTATCTAACACATGATAGTCCTCACATATCCCTACAACATTAAAAAAAATGTCCTTTGACTTAGGTATCACACCTCTAAAAAACTCTTATACCCTTCCTTGGATTCTTAATACACTTATCTCAACTCTCATGACATTACCCATTACACTTGGTGTGGGAAAAATTCTCCAACTTCACTCTATCTCTGATGTATTGTCACAGAAATAGTTACAGTACCCTCTTATTGTGCCAAAGCATGTGAATTATATTGCATGACTTATTTTCACCTTAGGGATAGGTAGTGTACACTATTCCCCATCTACCTTCCAAATATGAGGCTGTATTACATGTAAAACAAAAGGGGGACTACATTTTATATGTTCACTGTATATCCTAACTGAGGGTTTAGTAGTTTCACTTCAAAAAAAGATATCTCTGTTAATACTTAATGAAAAAAAGTGCCTCAAAATCCACAATGTAATGGATTCAATTCCCTATCATTCCATACAAATGGATCTTCAAAATTAAAATATATACACTATGAATAAACACCATGAATAGTACTAAATAACTGTCAAAACATAATTTTTTTTAGGAAACCTGACACTCTTATTAATTAGAATGTGTTACATCCAAATATCTACCCATGATTAGGCTTTTAGAAGTTATATATACTCTTTTTAATCCTTATAACTGACAACCAAAATTTAACCACCCTCATAACCACCAAAACCAACCTTTAGTCGGTGTTTCCTATTAGTTTAGTGTTGCCAACTTGACAACTTACACTTCTTTTTACATCTTAACATTAAATATTACTCAATTACATTTAAATAGTCTCTCATAGACCTTATAACCTCAAAACATAAACAAATTCCTACTTCTACCCTCAAACCCTCATATTAGCCCTTATTAGGCCTTACTGGAAATATTTGCTTACATAGATTCAAAATGAATCTAAATGAGTCTTAAGTGGCATTATTATCCCAAATACATTATAAAATGACCTTATTGGTCTTATTTGAATATATGCCTTCATGGATCTTTCATATAACTTCATAGGTGTTCCTTTGGCTCTCAGGTGCTCTTGCACCAGATACACAACCACGAGTCAATGTAGAAGGATACAACAAGAACTATTTTTTTTTCAAAACTTACATATAATCACATAATAATAATTAAAATAATATTTTTCCACTTCTTACATTGTCTTACATATAATCATGGATACAAGTATTCAAAGATACATGTTTTACATATACATTTTCCATTCCTCAAGGAGAGTACAATACTACATCAATAACATCAATATGATGATATAGACCATGTTATATCATTACATCAACATGAAGTCTCATTACATGATACAAGGAAACATAAAAATCATTTGGTTGTATGAACATGAACTGCAAAAAAGAAAATGCAAGACTATCCTAACTCTTGATCAAACTCTAAAAAATGCTCAAAGGGTAAAATATTTCCCTCCCAACCATGTGGAACCTTGAGGTCCACTCCCTCGAGATAGGAGATAACACACAACCCTACAATACACAAGAAACATAAGTATGGTAACAAGAAAGGTACAATAAAACCCAAGAATAACATAGGGAATACACTCAGTATAAAACAAGGATAACACATGATACCGGTGGAAAAATCACATGGTTGGATAGAGGGTATCCGAAGACACATGTAGTAGAGATTCATCACATAGCCCCAAACTATCCTAGAATATCCTTGTAGTCACCCCCTCTAGATCCCGACCCCTAGGTGAGGACTCCTGTGAAATGAACCTTCCTTTTATGAGGACAAGGAAGTCAAGTTGCCAAGTCCACACCACACAGGTAACCACATTGGTAATTGGATAGTGGGTTTAGTTGTCTTCATTGTGGTTCTCATCAAATCCTCACAGTGTTGGGATATTTTAGCAGGGATCCAAAGTCTCCTAATAGGGACTCATATGTATTGATTTCATTATAACAAACTTCTAACAAGGTCTATCCTTTCACAAGGAACTTTTATATTATTAGTACATCATCTTGTGGGCATCATTCCCATCGGGGTTTTCCCTCTGATCAAGGGTTTCCCTAGTTAAAAAATTTGGTGTTATTATGTATATTTATTATCTTGTGGTTATTGTTGTTATTGATTACAAGCTTAAGATTTGATAAGATTGAATTTAAGTTAATTAAGCTCACAATTGATTCACCCCCTCCCCCTCTCAGTTGTGTTGGTGGACTTTTCTTTCTAACAATTGGTATTAGAGCATCAGGTCCTTGAAGGAAAAGTTTAATAGCTTAAGGATATCCATGGCTACTACATTTTTCAAGAAAGAAAGTCCGAAGTTTGATGGATTTAATTTTGACAATTGGAAGGAAAGAATGAAGACACATTTGCTATGCATGGGAATTGACTACTGGCTAGAAATCAAGATGAAGAAAATAGTTGTAGAAGAAGACAAACACAATTCATGCAAAGATGAAGAAAAGAACCAATACATGTACAATATGCTTGCTAGAGAGGCTATTTTATTAGCTCTTCCAGATATATAATATACTAAGGTAAAAGATTTAAGACTTTCTATTGAGATTTGGATTGAATTGGAAATTCTTTTTGAAGGAGATGAAAATTTGAAAAAAGCTAAATTATAGAGTTATAATAGTATGTTTGAAAGTGCTAAGATGGAGGAAGATGCTGTAATACCCCAAAAATGGGCTATAGGTTCATTAACCTCCTACATCTTCAATTCAAATGAAATCGATATCAAAGTCCTAACCTAAGGCACATCTGCACATTATCGAATCCTAATTGATTTTATCCTAATTCTGCATCAGAGAATATTCCTAGCAATATTCTTATTTATTTTAATTATCTTTGATTTAATAATTATTTGGCGATAAATGTCATTATTTATCCTAAAGTTGATTAATTGAATATGATGAATATTTAATTAATTAATTTAATTTTGCCACTTAATTATTTAATTAGATTTAATTCTATTTATTCCTAATTATATTATTTAATTTTGACAATAAATCAAATCTCCTACAAACAATCAATTGGATATTTATTTAATTGATTTAAAATCAAAGTTGTCAATATTTAATAATATAGTTTTGAATAAAAGTTTGATTAAAATAATTGATTAACCCACAAATCAATTATTTTTAAATTTAAAATCAGTTAAGTTGAAGATAAATCACTTTATTTATTTAATTAATTCATGATTATTTGTGCACATTCAAAGAGCAGTTAAACGTTAAATTAGAAAATCAATTCAAGTTGTTATCTTTTCAAAACTCAACATCTATTTTAAGTTCAAAGTTGATCTAAACTTCTGATTTGAGTTAAAAATTTGTTCTTGCATGATTTTATGAGTTATCTATTTCTAATTTCTTGTTAACTTAAAAATCAACCTGAGTTCATCAAGAGTGATTTATGACTTTTTCCATGCACCCTCAAGCCCTGAATTTCTATAAAATCAAGGCTCAGCTCTTTACAAATCATCCATAGAATTTGCATACTTACTCTAGTGAATTGACATCAGAGGAATCATCAAGCTTCTTGTGAATCAGCGTTTTGTGAGATCAATCTTGTTTTCAATTCATTCTAGTTTCATATTTCATATCATTGTTAGCTTAATTTGCATATCATTTCAATCCATTTAGATTAATTTATTATAAGTTTTTCTCATCTTATTGCATCAAAAATTTTAAAAAATAGATTAATTTGCATTCATATTTTATTGCTTTCATCATTTAAATCCTTTGTTTAGGTGTTGCATTGTCACCGATCTCGGTCCAATCTGAGAATATCAAACTCGCACCTACTAGAAGGCAATAAATCGCCTGGTTAGACTAGTTTCCATTTCACTGCATGATTTTGATTTCTGCTAACCTCTAATATTTTACTAAAGTGTTGTGTCTACAACTAGGTACAAAATTCACACACACATTTTTGGTGCCCACTGTGGGGCCCTGAAACTGGTTTCCATTCCAATTCTATCAATTTCTATCTATTTCTTGTCATTTTTTGATCAAAACTATAATTTTTATTTTCTGTCCATACATTTTCATATGAATTTTGTCAGAAAGTCATTTCGGGAGGTTTCCATTGTCGTACAATAGGTTCATATTTTGAGGCTCGTATCAGAGTGTACACATTATCATTTGAAAGCCTGATTATCGTATGAACAGGTACCCACAGTCATACGAGTTTTTGGACTGTCGTCTGGCAGGTAACCCAGTGTCATACAAGTTTTGACTCCAGATTCAATTGTCATTTCATATTTTCAGGCAGTTTTCCAGATTTGATTTCCAGATTTGGACTAACAGCTAACATTAACAATTGAAATCTTCTATTTCTGATCGGTATTTGCTGGTTCTAATTGGGAAAAGCATGAGAATTGCTAAAAATAGGTAAGAATCTACTAAGCACATTATGAGGAATTCAGGTAATCTTCTCAGCTGATAACATTTTGATTTGGACTAAAATGAACTCTCACCTGTCAAGCTTGTGTGACCTTTATTGCTTTCATATCACAGATTTCATTTTGGGCTATAAAACAAATATAGATTTTCTTTCTACATATCTGTTACACATAGTAAATATGCCCTATGAACACTATTTGTGGTTCTTGAGAGAGTGGGTTTCCAGTGAAGCTCTTCTCAATGAGAGAACCCTTGTAGGTAGGGAGGTTACTGAGAGCGTCTCACGTTCTACTAGATTTGTGCATCTTCAAGCTTCTGATTGATACATTCTCTCTCTAAAGAGGTTGATAGATCATAAGTGGTTGACATCATAGATATTTGTGAGATAATCTTGGTCTTAGCGTGTCAGATTAATCTATCTACTTTGTTTTGGTTAAAAGTGAAAAGGCTAGAGGACTATGCTCTACTCCCTTTTTGGGTAGTATCAGAAACTCAAATCCTTGAATCTGGAACCAGTCTCCATGTGGTATCTTTTATGAGTCACCTTTAGAGAGGGTTAACCATAGTGGACATTCCCTTAATTGGGTCAACCACGTGGATGGAACCTCAAGTGGTAATAGCCATTTTCACTGTGGTAGCAGTAGCGGCTATATAAATGTCCTTGTGGAGGAAATCTTCATAGGTGTGGTCTCTTGTTGGGCTGTCAGATCTCCCTAGAAGCTCCTGATTGATTAATTTCTCAGACTGTGTCAAAACCCTGGTGCACCTGGATTGGAGTTCACCCTCTTGAGATCACAAAAGTTGTAGAGTTAGACCATTACTACAAACCCTAGTGAGGCCAAATTTTCATTTTCTAAGAATATGTGCATTATTGCAAAACTTTTTGGAACATACACTGTTAGCACTCTTAGGGATTAGCACATTCAATCACTTGGTTGTTCATGCACAAGGTTGCTTTGTCCCCTATTCATTGTTTTCAGACATGCTTGAAATCACTTGCTTGCTATTTTGCGTGCCTATTTATCTATCTGGTTACGAGGAACGAATCAATCTGGTACAATCTTCAAATATGGACAGACAATTTTGTGAACAATTTGAAACTGAAAACCTAAAAATTACAAAATCTGATGTCAAAACACCTTTCTGGAGTCAAAAGTCATCTCATAAAGTCAGAAAGTCGTATGACTTTTGGCTATTGTCATTTCAGAACCCCCAAATTGTCGTATGATAGCTTGTATAGTGTCGTATGAGTTCTTCCACCAGTCAATAACAAAAGTCAAAAATCCTGCTATCAACTATCATGTGAGTTTTGCAACTGTCGTACGAGCTCTTCAATTGTCATTTCATAGCCTACCCACTATTGTACGATCCTATAAAAAGTCATTTGAGAAAAGTCTGAAAAATTGTCAGAAAGTGTTAAAAACTGTCAGAGACCCAACTTTTATAGCCTATTTCCAGAGTCTGTCAAGAAAATCACTATTGTCGGAACAAAGCAGAAACTAGAATGAATCCAATCATTTTCCTAAAGTGGCCTCTTGAGTCCGATTTGGCCTTTTGTTTAATCAATTTGAGTCTTTTTCATCTTGTGTCAAAACCTTGTCATAACTATCAATCTTCAATCCATCTTCAAAATGGCTAAGTGTTGTGAACTCGTGTCCACTATCTTTTGGGCATCTACCCATACATCTAGGGCATAGTATCCTTCATTTATGTCCAATCAATCCTCAATCAATCAAACTTTGACAAGGTTGCGTCATTTGATCTTCTTGAATCAGATCTTTCTTTAGTTGTCTTCATCATATTCTTTTACTTCACCCAAGGTTAATGGTGGAAACTAGAGCTTCCTCACACAAGAAATCAGGGGAAACATCTCATACCTTACCTTTGACTACTATCTAGGGTCCAACTCTTGAGCAACTCTACATTTCTGGTCTTTACAAAGATGACAGTCTTGGCAACTTTCGATTAAAAACTAGTTACATACCCCCTCCATCAACTCACAAAGGTAATCAACAAAATCCTCCTCGATCTATCCCAGGGAGCCCTAAAACTCCTAACATGTCTCAAGTAGGGACAAACCATGGCTCTCAAAGAGCTCAATCTCAACATGGTGTGGATCAAGAACTACACCTTCTAAAATTACTCGATATCAAAATGATGATAACTTCAAAAGAATGATGAAACATTTCTTGAAAGAAGATAGAGAAACATACTTTCTAGAGTTAGCTCATCAAGGAGCTAAACTTCCTCCGAACTTTAATGTGGAAGATATCATTACACATGAGAAAGAAACTCCTATTATGGCTATGATGAAATAAATGCATGCCATGCAAGTAAAACTTAACAAAATGGAAAATGAAAAAGAACCTAAGGAGTTCTCCATGGAGGCCCTATGTCCTTTTCCATTTGATAAAGACTTGTATATGCCACCATTCCCTAAGAGGGTGGAAATGTCAAAATATGATAAGTATGATGGAAACTCTAATCCTCAAGATCATGTCAGAGAATTCTATTCTCAATCTATGGAGTTCATGCATGAACCGACCTATCTGATGCATCTTTTCCCTTGATCTCTGGGAGGGTCAACCATTCATTGGTTCTCTAGGATTGCTTTGGATATCTCTAGATCATAGAGCCATCCTAGACAAAGCTCTACTCAGATCCAATGTTCCTGATAACCTTGATTTAGATAGATTCCAGACCATGGTTGGTTATCTTATGTCTCCATAGTATATCTCCTTTTTAGAGGATGATGATAACTCCTTGAGTCATCCACATAACTAGCCCTTACATATAGAAGTCTTGATCCAAAACCATCATGTCAAACGTGTGTTGATAGATGGGGGTGCTGGTTTGAATATTTGTTCTTATAGCTTGATCACACAATTGGGATTTTTAGAAATGACCATTGATCCTAGAAAGAAAATAACTATCAAAGCATATGATGAAGAAGAAAGATCCTCGAAGGGAACAATTGTCCTGCCTATCAGAACAAGTCCTATCATCAGAGATACTCTATGTCAATTTCTTGATATACCTTTGGCTTACAACATCCTTCTAGGGAGACCCTAGAAACATGAAATGAAAGCTATTTCTTGTACATACCATCAGTGCTTGAAATTTTCTTGTGACAGAGTAGAGGTAACCGTTCTAGCTGACGTGTCAACAACTTGCAATACCTTGAAAGAAAATGTGGATAAACTTGTTCCTAATAACAAAGAATCTTTTATTAAGCAAATAGATATCACATCCACATCTAAGATGGAAGATATTGCAAAAGAGGTCAATATCAAAGAAAATAGTAAGGGAGAATATACTATAGAGCCATTCTTGTCTTTGACATCTCTCCCTATCTCACCTAAGTCTTATGGGCAAGCTCTAAAATAGTTCAAACCAGAATCTAAGGAACCTCTTGAGGCATATAAAGGAAAATTTATTATAGAGAAAGTACCTAAGCAAGAATTTGAAGAAGATGAAGTTGTGCTTGCATGGCTCTACAAAGATGAACCTGAATCCCAAGTTGTTCCACTTGGTGACTCTAAAGTATCAAAGGTTCCTTCTAAGTCATATGGCCCAGTGGATAAACTGATAGCTAAAATGGGATATATAGGAAAAGGACCTCTAGGAATCCATGGTAAGGGTCTTCTATCACCTCTTGAACATCGTGGTCAAGCCAACAAGAATACAACAGGTTTAGGATACATGAAGAAGCCTTTCTGTCTTAGTAAGAATTCCTCACATGTCTTAGAACCGATTGAGCCCTCTATAGCAAATCAACTAAAGGGTGAAATAACAAAACAATCTGATAGTGATGATTCAGACACCACTGAAGATCTCATTCCCTATGAGCGTTTACCTAAAGAAATCAAAGATCTCTTGGATGATGAAGATGATCCAATCAAAATAATTAATGTAGTAGAAACACAAGAACCTACTATAAAGCAAGAGATAGTTGCACCACAAGAACTAGCTGATCTCAAAGACAATCAAACAGACAAAGAGGAAGGTGGTAATTATTCTGAGATAGATTCTCATGTGTATGAATTCAAATCAGAATCTGAGGGTAACCCTTCTTGGGGCATTCATCCTGACTTTACTCACATTCTTAGATTTCCTAGAGGCATAGATGAAGAATCTAATGACTATGAATGGGGAGCCATTCTAGAAGAAGATGAGCTTATTATAGAGAGACATGTTGATGTTATTCACCAATATGCACCTAAACCCAATGTAAGTCTAGAGTGAAATGATGAACTTATCAAGTTTGATCCACCGATGGCTGAAGTGGACTATCATAATGACATTGAGCCTATTCATGAATTGAATGTTTAAATTTGTAATATCACCTTTGAACTCGAGTGTCGGGTTAGGAATGATGATGACAGATCCATATCCGTAAACACTCTTTCCCAATCTTTCACCACTTTGACTATCCAACATCCTAAACTTCTTGATCAAACCTCCACAAACATGAGCCATGGTATTTATACCTTCCTGAATGACTATGCCCTTGCTTGCTACCTCAATGCAGTTGAGCCTATGAGGACTTCCATCAGTGAACTGAGTGTTAGCATGATGGAGTCAGACATCAAGTATCTTAGTCAAAAAAATAAGAATAAGAATAAAAAGAAAATAAGTTCTGAGGGTGAAAACCACTTCGTGGCAGTCTCAGAACCTACAAAAGTAAAAATAAAAGACGTATCCGAAGGTGAAAACCTCTCTGAGGCACCTAAGGATGAGATATTTGATGTCCTTTTGAGTCATTTATAGGACAAATCTCTAGTTCTAATTGAGCCCACTCAATCTATCAACTTGGGAACAATAGAAGAACTACAGTTGATCCATGTAGCACAATCTTTATTAGAAGAAGAGAAGCAAAAATTTACAACCTTCCTCACAGAGAAGAAGATCAACTTTGCATGGAAATATTCAGATATGCCAGGGTTGGATCCTAATCTTATAATGCACCATTTATCTATAGCTCCTAGAGTAAAACTAGTTAAACAAAAATTAAGAAAGATCCATCCTCATGTTGCACTCTTGGTAAAAGCTGAATTAGAGAAACTACTAAAAGCCAAATTCATCCAAGTTATTGATTATGTAGAATGGATCTCTAATATTGTACCTATTTCAAAACTAGATAAATCAATCAGAGTGTGCACAAACTTTAGATATGTAAATAGAGCATGCCCTAAGGATGATTTTCCACTACCTAACATTGATATGATAGTGGACATGACTGCGGGCTTTGAGATGTATTCTCTAATGGATAGTTTTTCTGGATATAATCAAATAAAAATTGCTCCAGAGGATCAAGAGAAAACTGCTTTCACATGTGCATGGGGCACCTTCTGTTGGAATGTCATGCCATTTGGGCTTAAGAATGCTGGTGCTACATATCAAAGAGCCATGACATATATTTTTCATGACATGATGCATAGGACTATGGAGGATTATGTTGATGATACTTTAGCAAAATCTATGATTAGAGCTAAACATCTAAATAACTTGAGCAAGATACTAGACAGAATGGAAAAATTTAGTCTCAGACTAAATCCTAAGAAGTGTGCTTTTGGTGTCACTTTTGGAAAGCTCTTAGGATACATAGTTTCAAAGAAGGGCATTGAAGTTGATCTAGCTAAAGTAAAGGCTATCATGGGGATGAAACCTCCCAAAAACATCAGTCAAATGAAGACATTGCAAGGGAGAGTTCAATCTATCAGACACTTCATATCTCAGCTAGCAGACATATCACAACCTGTTACAAAGACATTACACAAAGGTGTGACATTTGTGTCAAATGAAGAATGTGAGAAAAACTTTAACCATATCAAGAAGTATCTATCAAATCCTCCTATCTTGATGCCTCCCATTCAAGGGAAGCCTTTGATCTTATATGTCTCCACTATAGATACATCACTGGGGGCATTGCTTGCACAACATGATGAGAACAAAAAGGAAAGAGCTATATATTATATCAATAGGACATTGGTGGCATACAAAAATAATTATTCTATGATTAAGAAGGCTTGTCTATCTATGATCTTTGCATCATAGAAATTGAGACATTATATGTTGGCACATACCACACATTTGGTAGCTAAGATTGATCCACTAAAGTACCTACTAAGCAAAGCTGCCCTCATGGGTAGATTAGCTAAATGGGTCATGCTCTTAAGTGAATTTGACATTGAATATGTTGAAAGAAAAGCTATAAAAGGACAGGTTATTGTTGATTGAAATTAGAAGATGCACCTATGATTGATGATGCACCAATGCAAATAGAATTTCCAGATTCCTCTATCATGATTCTTTCTTCTAGAGAATGGAAGTTATTCTTTGATGGCTCTTATACATAGAATGGATTAGGAGTAGGCATATTATTTATAACTCCTCAAGGATACTCCATACATAAAGCATTCAGATTAAAGTTCCCTTGCACAAACAATATTGTAGAATATGAAGCCCTTCTTAATGACATGAAACTAGCAATTGAGTGGAAAGTGACAGAGATACACATTCGTGGAGATTCTCAAATGTTATCCATCAAGTCAATGATGTGCACCAAACTAAAGATGAAAAGATTATTCCATAAAAAAGAATGGTAGATGATCTAAAGAAGTATTTCATATCTATCTCATTTGAGCAAATACCTAGAACAGAGAATAAGGCTATCGATGTAATGGCAACACTGTCGACTCTATTACAGCAGCCTGAACATGAGCTACACTATGAGTTCCTGATGAAGGCACTATCTTATCCTACATATGATTCCCTTGAAACCCGCATGATTTGCACTGTTGTAGGTCATGAATCATCCTGATAAAAAAACCTATTCTCCTACCTCAAAGACCAAATCATTCCCAATACCTTTAACCATCATGAAAAGAGATACCTTATCCATAATGCCTCCTGATATGTCATCATTGGTCACGATCTGTAAAAATGAGGTCTAGATGGTATGCTACTTAGATTTTTAGAATGGGAAGAGTCTCAATGTGCATTAAAGGAAGTCCATGATGGTATTTATGGGTCACATTCGAACGGTTTAACACTAGCTCAAAAACTTATTAGGGCTGGGTACTATTGGTCTGAAATGGAGAAAGAGTCTATCAAGTTTGTTAAGAACTGTCAAAAGTGCCAAGTACATGGAAACTTAATTCATGCTCTAAGGAGAGATCTAATTCCCTTCACTACACAATGGCCTTTTCATCAATGGGCCTTTGATCTTATAGGAGCTATACATCCTCATTCTTCTAATGGACATACCCATATAATCATAGCTACAGATTATTTTACAAAATGGGTAGGAGCAGTCCCTTTGACACAAGAAACTAGAAAACAATTATCTATGTTCATCTTGAACTACATCATATGCCGGTATGGTATTCCACATTCCATAGTCAAAAATAATGTTGGACAATTTAAGAACAAAGACTTGGATGATTTATGTGCAAAATTCAAGATTACACAACATTGGTCATCTATCTACTATCCTCAAGGGAATGGACAAGAAGAGGCTTCTAACAAGAATCTATTGAAAATCTTGCATCGTACAGTTAATAAAATAGGAAGAGACTGGCATCTCATGATCAATCCAACTCTCTGGGCCTACAAAACAAGTATCAAAATGCCCACTGGGGCTACACCTTTCACTTTAGTTTATGGGTCTGAAGTAGTACTGCCTATTGAGGTTGAAATCCCATCACTAAGAATCAGAATGCATGGTCTAGTAACTAATGATGACTACAAAGTGTCTAGGTTGCAAGAACTTGAACTACTAGATGAGTGTAGACAAGCAACATACGATCATCTCAGAGTATATCAGAAGAGAATTTCTAGAGGCTACAAAAAGAAAGTCAGACACAGAGAATTTCAGGTTGGCGATCTAGTCTTGAGAGAGAATCTTAAAAATCAATCACATAGAGAGCGCAAGGGGAAGTTTGAACCCAACTGGCTGGGTCCCTTTGTTATCACTACTACTTTTGGCTCTAGAGCCTATTAACTCTCAACGATTGAAGGAGAACAACTCTGAGAACTAATCAACATTCTCCATCTGAAGAAATTCTACGCCTAAGGCATTCAGTCTATGGTAAAATGTCCTGAAGAAATATTAAAAATTGGAAAAAGTCCTGAAAAAATGAACTTCTTGGTGAAAAACTAGCAATAGGTGCCTTGATGATTCACAAAAAAAGTAAAAAATATCAAAAGTACAAAAAAAATTGGGAAAAATAAAAATACAAAAAAATGAGAAAAAGAAAAAGTGCCTTGGTGAAAACCTAGAAACAGGCGCCTTGGTAGCAAAAAGAGAATCTCTGCCAAGATGGTGAAAACCAGGCAAACGAGCGCCACTTGTTTCAAAATGCTCCATCTATCAGTGCAATCTCGGTCTTTCCTAGCTTTTTGTCTTGCTTTAGTTTGTACATATTTCTCAGTTTGTTTCTGCATTCCTATTTTCAATAAGTCAGTCTGTACACCAATCAGCTCAAGCATCTGTATCCTATCAATGCTTAACACTTGGGGGCAATCAATGTCATATCCTATGGCCTCCAGTATACATTTGACGTATCATATCTAGTCAAAGTCCTTTGAAGCTTCATTTGAGTTAGTCAGTCAGTCTCGTCTCCAAAAAGGATTCTGCATCTACAACAACGCAATCAAACATCAAACACAAACTGAAAGCAATCTATGCTTTTTACATGCTTTTCTCTCCTTGTATGCTTATTGATTCACATTGAGATTTTTTGCATATTGTGTCCCTTCAAGCTCTTCGATGATGTCCTTGATAGGATTTAGGGAGTGCTGACTGGGGGCATAATCTTTTCTTTGTCTTCTACTTGTATGTGAAAATCTAACAACTTTGGAAATTCTGGATTGAAATGGTGTCTGTCTGTAAGAGCCTCTATCTCGAATTGGATGACCATGCGTACCTCGACCATTGATACCCAAAAAATTCAAGGAAGTTTGATCTAACTACTGTCTTTTTTGAGTGAGTTCTTTCTCCTATTGTGAAATGCGATCTTACCTAAGGATGTGAACGATAAAGGGTCACTACGGGTAATTCACACTAGATTTAGAAGGATCTCTTGACTGATTGATGTGTTTGTAATGTAAGGCGTATTTAGGTCATCACGATGTTTATGTTCTGATGGTTATAAAAATTGCTATATCAAAATGGACATGATATTCAAGTCATCCTAGCGTTTGTGCCTTGGTGCTTATATCTAATTCGACATTTCGAAAACAAAATCAATATTCATATGTCCATGGTTGTCTAACCAGTGGGTGTTGTATTGATTCCTATGCATACAAATCAATATTCATATGTCTATGTTTTCATAACTAGTGGCCATTGTATTGATTTATCCAGTTACCTAAAAATTCAATGATGAGAATGATCGACACATGATCAGTGACTAGGTCCTAGGTCTTAGGTTTGAATTTCATTTTGCATATCTCTTTGCATTTTGCATGTTTGCATGGTCTCACAGATTGCTTGAACACTTAAACAATTTTTTTTTTCAATCACATCTTTGAATCTACAAGAGCTAAATCTTACACGAAGGTCCATCCAATGAAATAGCAAGTAGAACCCTTTTTCGAGATCAAAATCAAAATTTGAGATCATTCATATTATTAACTACTTGCATAATCGACCTTCAATCATCACAGCAATCCAGTATTCAACTTAACTGATTATCTTACATCAAACTATCAAAATTTCAACTTGGTCAACTATGGTCAACTCATGGTTTAACCTAGTCAAACTTGGTCTACAAGACCTCTAAATGATGCAGAACACATTCTCAAACGTGAATAACCATTTCTCAAATCAATTAACATGCTTCTAAAACTACAATGCTGACTTTTCTTGTCAGATTTCAATTTTTATCCCGAAGGGGACATGGTATTGCACATCATTCAAAGTCTGTAATCTAATTTGAAATCAAATCTCTCCTTAGCAATCAGGACAACAACCACATCTAGTTGCTGATTCATCAAAAATACCTCGTCTCTTGGGGCAAATCAATCATCGCTTGGGGCATATCAGATTCATCGAGATCCATATCAATCTGGTATTCTCTTAATCTTGTAAACTGTATTAGTTTTTTGTAACCATCAGTTCATTAGTGTTATTTCCTTGGTTCTTCGTAATTGATGGGTTTAGGATGTGATACCAATATGATTCATACAAGGACATTGAGGTCTGGAATCGATCACTCACTTCTTTGTAATCATAAGGTTCAGAATCAGGCATTTTGGCACTTTTTTGTAATCACCAGTTCATTGTTGATATAGCTAGCATCATCTCGATTCCTGGTCATTCTGGGCCTGGGTCAATATCTTTCAATCTTTAATCTTTCAAATCAGTTTCATACGTATATCAAAACACAAACTATTCTTTGAACCACTGCGCTTTGCATAGTGATTCAAAGAGGGGCAAAATGTAATACCCCAAAAATGGGCTATAGGTTCATTAACCTCCTACATCTTCAATTCAAACGAAATTGATATCAAAGTCCTAACCTAAGGCACATCTATGCATTATCAAATCCTAATTGGTTTTATCCTAATTCTGCATCGGAGAATATTCCTAGCAATATTCTTATTTATTCTAATTATCTTTGATTTAATAATTATTTGGTGATAAATATCATTATTTATCCTAAAGTTGATTAATTGAATATGATGAATATTTAATTAATTAATTTAATTCTGCCACTTAATTATTTAATTAGATTTAATTCTATTTATTCCTAATTATATTATTTAATTTTGACAATGAATCAAATCTCCTACAAACAATCAATTGGATATTTATTTAATTGATTTAAAATCAAAGTTGTCAATATTTAATAATATAGTTTTGAATAAAAGTTTGAGTAAAATAATTGATTAACCCACAAATCAGTTATTTTTAAATTTAAAATCAGTTAAGTTGAAGATAAATCACTTTATTTATTTAATTAATTCATGATTATTTGTGCACATTCAAAGAGCAGTTAAACTTTAAATTAGAAAATCAATTCAAGTTGTTATCTTTTCAAAACTCAACATCTATTTTAAGTTCAAAGTTGATCTAAACTTCTGATTTGAGTTAAAAATTTGTTCTTGCATGATTTTGCATGATTTTATGAGTTAACTATTTCTAATTTCTTGTTAACTTAAAAATCAACCCGAGTTCATCAAGAGTGATTTATGACTTTTTCCATGCACCCTCAAGCCCTAGATTTCTATAAAATCAAGGCTCAGCTCTTTACAAATCATCCATAGAATTTGCATACTTACTCTGGCGAATTGACATTAGAGGAATCATCAAGCTTCTTGCGAATCAACATTTTGTGAGATCAATCTTGTTTTCAATTCATTCTAGTTTCATATTTCATATCATTGTTAGCTTAATTTGCATATCATTTCAATCCATTTAGATTAATTTATTATAATTTTTTCTCATCTTATTGCATCAAAAATTTAAAAAAATAGATTAATTTGCATTCATATTTTATTGCTTTCATCATTTAAATCCTTCGTTTAGGTGTTGCATTGTCACTGATCTTGGTCCAATTTGAGAATATCATACTCGCACCTATTAGAAGGTAGTAAATCTCCTGGTTAGATTAGTTTCCACTTCACTGCACGATTTTGATTTCTACTAACCTCTAATGTTTTACTAAAGTGTTGTGTCTACAGCTAGGTACAAAATTCACACCCACATATGCAACTACAAGAGGTTACTTTAGCAGGATTACTGAGATTATTGCAAGAATTAAAAGTTGTGGTAGAAGGAAATTAGATAATGAAGTCATATGGAAGATAGTGAAATCTCTAACACTGACCTATGAATAAAAAGCATAGATCATTGAAGAAATGATTACACCTTGACTTTACAAAAGAATTGCTACTTGGAAAGTTGTAGGTACATGAGCAATGGATGAAATAGAAGGAATGATCACCTAGAGTAGAAACAAATTTTAGCATACAAAAGGACATACCTATGTTGACAAGAAGTGAAAGTACCATTGGAAATTATGCTAGAGATTGGGCACCTAAGCAAGAAGAAGAAAGGAAGTTTGATGATGAAATGACATAGATTTCAAGGAGATAACCTAAAGGTAAGAAAGATTTTGCTTGTTGGACCTACAAAGAATTTGGTCATTTTTCATCTAAATATCCTATGAGAGAAAATACGATCAGATATAGAAAACATTATAAACCTAAGAATGAAAATTTATGTTATGTTGATGAAGAAGGAGAAATTGTATTTAAAGATGTAAAATTTTTAGAAAGTGATGATGAAAATAAAGATGAAATAGGATTTGTTTCTATTAAAAATGAAAATTCTGATAAAGAAGAGCTAAGAGAAGAAAAAGCTTTAGTTTTACTTGTACATAGAAAAAGTCTGATTGGATTATTGATAGTGGATGTTCTCATCATATGACTAGAGATGTGGATAAATTTGTTGAAATTAATAGATATGATGGAGGAATAGTTAGAGTGGGAAATAATGCACCATGTCAAATTAAGGGAAAAGGATCTATTACACTTGATGGAAAGACTAACATTGAAGATATATACTTTGTTGATATATTGAATCATAATATTTTGAGTGTTGGACAACTTATGGACAAAGGATACATGCTATATTTCAAGGAAAAGACTTGTGTTATTAAAGACAATGATGGAAAACTGATTGCAATAGGTATAAATAAAAAAGGTAATGTATTTTAGTTGTCTCCTACTAAAATGACATGTTTGATTGTTAAAGTTGATGACAATTGGCTATGGAATAAGAGATTTTGTCATATAAACTTTGATAATATTGTGAAGATCAGCTGATCTAATGCAGTTAGAGACTTCCATAAGATTGTGAAGCCTACTAACATGGTTTGTAAGGAATGTGTTATGGCTAAATAGAGAAAGAATTTATTTCCAAGAAAAATGTTTACAACATCGGTCAAGTTGGAGATTGTGCACGTAGACTTGTGTGGACCTACAAGGACAAAAGGATCCTATGGTGAAAGCTAATTCATGATTTTTATTGATGATTTTACAAGAATGATGTGGGTAGCATTTCTTAAAGAAAAATCTAAAGCATTTGATAAGTTTAAGTTATTGAAGAATACAATTGAGAATGAATCTGGCTTAAAGATTAAATGTTTGAGATTTGATAGAGGAGGAAAGTTTACTTCAAATGAGTTTAATATCTTTTGTGAAGACAATGGAATTAAGAGACAACTTTCAACACCTAGGACACTACAACGGAAAGGAGAAACATACCAGTTAATGAGGCAACTAGAGCTATGATGATTGAAGGTAATGTATCACATATCTTTTGGAGAGAATCAATGAACACCCCAGTTTACACAATGAATAGAGTTCATATTAGACAAGGTATTGGTAAGACATCTTATGAAATTTGGTTTGGACACACCTATTGTGAAATATTTTATAATAGTTGGTAGTAAATGTTATATCAAAAGAGATGATGATATTGGAAAGTTTGATGCTAGAAGTGATGAAGGAATTTTTCTTGGTTATTCATTGAAAAGTAAAGCATACATATGCTTTAATCAAAGATTGAGGACTATTGTTGAGAGTAATAATGTGAAGGTTGATGAAAAGTTTAGAATTCGGGAGAGAATTCTTGATTATGATTCTGATGAAGATAAAAGACAAAGGAATAACATTAATAAGAATGATGAACATGAAATATTTTATGAAACTAACAATGATTTAAAGATTGAAGAGATTAGATTAGAACCGAGAATTGAACCCGAATTAGCACCTAGAGAAGAAGTTAGAGCTGAACTAGGAACACCTAAACATATTGTAATAAATCACCCTACAAATCAAACCATTGGAAGTGAAAACAAAGGAGTTATGGCAAGGAACAAGGTAAATGAGGAACTATGTTTAATATCTCAAGTTGAACCAAAGATTGCATATGAAGCATGTAAAGATGAACATTGGATAAAAGAAATGAAAGAAGAACTTGAGAAGATTGAGAAGAAAAAGAATTGGGAATTTGTCCCTAGACCTAAAGACAAGAAATATATTAATGAGAGAGATTAATGATCTATAATGACAAGATGGAACTAGATGGTTTTCATCTATGTTTCCATCACTGTCAAAGGGGGATATTGTTAGCATGAATGTTAATGAATTTTGTTAGCAAAGAATTTTGGATGTTTATTAGAGATGATTGAGTTCTTATGTGTTACATTCATGACTGGGTTTGTCATTGATGTCAACATATAAACTTTTTGGACAAGGTTAATAGAGTTACAAACACATATTTGTTTGGTGAGGTTTTTTACTGATAAATTGAGTTTTGTGAAGATTTATTAGAATTTAGGAATGTGTTTTGATGATGTGGTTGCAAGTGCAGAAAATGTTATGCATATATGTTTGAGTTATGCGAAGTTTACTGAAGATTGTTCACAAAGTTTCTAGGAACTGGTGATAGTTATTCAATGTTTATTGTTTTGGTGAGGTTGAAGCTAGTTTAGAGAGGTTGATATGTTGTTGAAGACATGTTCAAGATGCTTGAATAAACATGAAATAATCTACTTTGCATCCTGCGAAGACTTGTGGACGATGTGAAGCGTATTACTTCTTTGAGAGCCGACTACAGATTAATAATTCTATGAAAGTGTTTAGATGTATTGAAACCTGTATTGTAAATTCTTATTGATGTCATATATTATTAATTGTAAATTGAGAAATCCTTTTGGCTAACTCGATAATCATTAGGACTTGGTATAAAGGAAAGGAAGTTTATTTGATAAAGATATATCATGTGGTCATGAGATGTTGTGTGAGCTTTGAATGCAAAATCTTTATGATCAGAGCAGAAGATGATGTTGTTGGAATATTGAGGACTTCAAAGGAACTATACAGGCAAAGAGAGTTGTTGTTTTAGTTAGTTCACCCTTGGATGTGTTATCCTGAAGGTTGTTTAGTGAAGATAGTCTTGAAGCAATTTGGACAGTGGGTTCAGTTGTCTTCATTGTGGTTCTCATCAACTCCTCACAGGGTTGGGATATTTTAGAATGGATTTGAAGTCTCCTAAAAGGGACTCATATGTATTTATTGTATTAACAAACTTCTAACAATTTCTATCCTTTCACAATGAAATTTTATATTAGTACATCATCTTGTGGGTATCATTCTCGCTGAGGTTTTCCCTCTGATCAAGGGTTTCCCTAGTTAACAAATCTGGTGTTATTTTGTATTTTTATTATCTTTTAGTTATTTTTGTTATTGATTACAAGCTTAAGATTTGATACAATTGAATTTAAGTTAATAAATCTCATAATTAATTCACCCCCCCTCTCAATTGTGTTGGTGGACTTTACTTTCTAACACCTTGGATGATTTCTTTGCATAATATTTCATCAGATTTGCTAGTGCTCAAATCAAAAGATTGGATTTCCTATGGAATTTCCAATCCAATGTTGGGAAACCCAAGTGATTTGGCTAACTAACAAGTTTCAACCAAAGGCAAGGTTGGAACTTTCGCAATTATGGCTCTACAAGACCAAGGATGGTAGGCCTTCACCTTAACTTATCCTCCAAGCTTAAGGATTTTTATAGAAGATCATAATACACTTCAAACTCTCTCTCTCTCTCAAGTATGGAAAGTTCTCTTGAAAGAAATCAAACTGTAATCAATAAAATATAAACTACAAGACTAATTGCTTTTGTTAATTTTAAGAATACTTTGAAAATATGTGCCTAAAATAAATGAATGATGAATATAATATCACATACTTTAAAAAATGAATCAAATGAATATAATCTTACAATTGATAAGACTAGTGCCTATTTCAACTTGGACAATAGAGTCAGTCCAATTTTAATCCTATGTACAACCTTGGAGATAGTTTTAAAACTTACTTCTGAAACAAGCCTATCACTTCAAAGGCTTCTATATGAAATACAATCCAAATATAAATCTACATTTAGTCTTACTGAATTCAACCCTGACTTGAGAGACTAGAAAAACATAAATAAACTTGATAACCAATCTTCCTATCTGAAGGTCAAACTGAAGATTTAATTTAAATTATATTAAAATAAGAACACACATTGAAGAAATCTAAAAATATTAGATTCATCCAAGGGACAAACTGAATAAGAATTGGACCTTCTTACCGAAAGTGAGACAAAAAGCACTTATCTTTTATTGATTTTTAAAAAATAGTACATCTGAGTTCATGTCTGCAGTCGTTGATATAATTCTATTCTATGAAAGTTATGATTTTTCTTTCTCTATCTCCCCCTCTAAAAGATCCTCCTTATATAGATGAGGATTTGGTTAAAAAAAAGAAAGGGCATATCCATTTAGGTGAAAAGACACAGTCCTTGTTAAATAAAAATAATTCCAAATCCTGAAATCACCTTAGCTTATGTAATTAATTACCATTTTACAAGTTGTTTAAGCATATTAGAGGTATTTTAAAGCTATTTTAGGGGTGTATAATGGATAAATGGTCTACAAATGATGTAAGCACCCCCTTCGATGCTTCATAGTCCATTATTTATTCCCATTATTATATTTATGCTATGGTTTCATATTCGACCACATAGATGATACATACTGCTTATACATGTTGCTCCTCTATTTTAGCCTTTTTCTCTACACTCTTGGCTGGCTTCTTCCTTCTCGACACACTAGAAGCATCCATTTATACAAAGGAGATTTTGTATGCACATCCTTCTATATTTTTTTCATAAATCATTCATTATTCCACAACCTTTATTTCACCTTTCCATCAATGTAGGTAATACTAATCAGTTCATCAGGGATCGATTAATCTGTTGAAGTACTGTACCGATAGTAATATTTACACTGATTTCATTTATCAAGGTAACCCTTGCTAATCCATCACTAGAAATATCAATGTATGTCCATCTGATTACTTCTGGTATTTTATCTTCATTTAGTTACATCAGGGTGACATCTTCATCCCTTAGCTGACAATTATGCTTTTCCTTTATTAGTGTACGTCATCCAATAATATTATTAGGCATCGATGTAGCTTAGAATCTACTTCGGTGATACGTATCACTATACTGAGAAGACCATCAACATAGCTCCTCTTGATGCTTCCCATTGTAATAGTCTTTGATCATCTCATATCACCGTAAGTTGTGCCAAGAAACTCATCAAGTATCGAAGAGACTCAAAATTACTCATCCTGATCAATTTATTCAAATCGATGACCTTTATCACTACAACACCTTCTGATAGACCTTCCTTTCATTCATCAAAGTGTGTCTTACCAATAAGCTCATCAGCTATCAGTGGGACAAGATTTCCATTATGCCGTTGGTGACTTCTTTTTCGATGGGGTTCATCGGTATGTATTATACCAATTCATTTATTTCCTTTTTCTTGTTTGATGCCATTGGCCTAGGTCTTGCAATATGTTCTTTCCATCAATGCCCTAGCTTTCTTTATCAGTATATGCTATCCTGACCACTCATGGCTTGAAACTGATCATTTGAAACATTCATCAAAGCTAGTTTATTAGAGTTAGAACTGTGAGATTATGCATTACATATGTTTGGAGAGTGAAATTTCATTCTTGGCTTGGAATCTGGAACTCCAAATTTTCCAAAACTTTGGGTTCCTACAAGGTCTATTGCTTTAAATTATTTATCTTTCTTCACTATACCACTTCTTGTTTCTCTACTGGTTGGGGTACTAATAGTTTTAACCACTACTTCCACATCCACTTCTTCTTCTTCCTTACTAGAAACACTTGCTTGTTCTACAACATTCTTGGCTCTAACTTTCTCAATTTATTCCTTAGTAAAACCTCTTTGTTCAAAGAATTGTTCAACTTCCTTTCTTATTTTCTTCTCACTGATTGGTTTCATCAAATCAATGTGTACTTGTAGGGATTTTTCTTCATAAGTCCCAAACCTTGGAGTCTTGGGATCTAATGGTTGAACTAAGAAGTTTTCTACATATAATGTCAGGATGTCTCCTTCAACTTCATATCCCATATGCATTACCATTGAGATCCTAGGATCAAGTTCCATCATCAAGCATGAATCGGTATCAATCATAAAGCAAATGGTATCCTTATTGAACAATTTCTTTAGGTATTATTTCTTTCTCATGCAACATTTTCTAAAATTCTTTGCAATATCCCTATATCTTGCTAGTTAATTCACTACCCAAGATTATGATCATGTTATTTAGTTGAATACAAATTGGAGTACCCACAATCCATGCTACACTACTGATACCAAGAAATATATTATGAAAATAGAAGAATAAACATACAATCAATTGACCATATTTAAATTTCTGCCTCTTATCCTTCTTGATCTTCTCAAGATTCAACATTTCTTGAGATTCAACATTAACTGCTCCCTCGATGCTTTAGGTAGATCATAATCCTTATTTTCCTTGATCATCATGTAGGTAGTATGAATGGTACCACCAAGTATACTTTTCACATGACTAGAGTGATATACCTTGCATCTAATCACCATTAATGCATATTTAACTTCTTCATCTATGATATCATTCATAGTCATCGCATGCCCATCCCATTTATAATTTGTCAATTTAATCACCTCTTCCTTGGGAATAATATGAAGAACAAGTATATTATCAGTTGCAGGTAGATTGATTACAATATGGATTGGTTCCTTGGTTATCTCATGCGGTGTGTCCAACCATATAACTGATCATGTATCCTACTGAGAACATATCTTATTCGATCATCTTTGAATTCATTGGGATAGTTAGCAACATGATGAAAAAATTAATCAAAAAAAAAGTTGTGTTAATCTTTCAATATCAAATCCTCATCATACAACTTCTTGTACTAATCATAGATAGCTCCTTACTAAGATCTTCCAGATTACAATGAATATAAACTCTTTTATATTCCATATGTAAAAATCCATAGGGAACATTGGTTAGGTTGGATCATTTTCCATCAACTTGAATGGGTGTCATTTGAATTCTAGTTGTGGTCTCTTGATTATATTGATCAAATTAGGAGTAGCCATATTAAATTTCAATCACTCAAACATATAACTAATAAATACCTCAAATTATTTGCAACTAGGATTTTTTCCAAGAAACATGATAACCACCATAACCTCCAATCAATTTTCACTTTCATATCACCACAATCAACTTCTGTATGTTGCTAAGGCCTCTGCTAATGACTCAAACAACTCTTCTTTTTCTCCACAAAAGAATTCACAATGTGTAAGGTAAAAATGAAATTGAAGATAACCTTTTTATCTACCTTCACATGTGAGCATTAATGCACTAATTGGTTGAACATACCATTTTCACCGGTTGTTATAGAAGCTTATTATGAATTGAAAAAACCTTATGCGATTGATCAAAATTTTCTAAAATCAATTTAACAAACCTCAGTGCATCTATATATACTGATAGATCTTACCACACACTTGTGGTTGGGGTTTAGAAATGGATTTTGTAATTATTTCTCCCCCTAAGCCAAAGGTGACTTAGTTTGATAAAGAATCATCCACACCCAATGGTGATGTGGATCCCTCCGATGTCTTGTTGTCATCCTTCTCTTTCCAAATATTTCTTATCTCTTTTATGGTCTCTTCCACATTAACAATTTGTTTTCCCTTTTGACTTGTTGATTAGTTTACCAATTGGTTTATGATTCTATAATTCCTTGCTAGATGACCAATCTTGTGATAGTGAAAACATGTCATACTAGTTGACCTCCACGGTCCAACATTACGTCTATTTTCCCTCATTCTATTATTCACAACCATATGTCCATAATTCCCACAAATTCAGCATGTGAAATTGAATTGCATTTCCCTTTGGTAAGGGCTTTCTCAATTCATAGGTGGCCTTGTATTATTCAATCTTGACTTTCAATCATCATCTTTGTGAACTTATTTTTTTCATGTATAATAATATCCATCTGATGCAGAAGCATATCAATTTCTTAGCAATCCTCTGTCACCAAAAATAAGTTTGAGTTGTTCGGTTTGCTCGGTAGCTTCTTTCTGGCTCTCCGTGATGTTTTCCTATTCCCACCGATGGGCTCAATTTTTTCTTAGTTCCTTCATTGATCGAGTTGGCTTGGTAGTTTCTCAGTTCCTTCTTTGATCAAGTTTTTTGGTTATTTTGCTGAGTTATTTCCTAGCGCTCGGTAATCTTGCTCACCGAGTGGTTTATTTTGATTTCCTGTTGAGGCTGACTTGTGCATTGAATTTTGGTCATGAAGTTAATGTTGGTATTGATCATTAGGAAGCATGTGGACCTAGATCTGGTCATTCATTTCTCCAATGATGGATCTAAAGGATGACTTGTTTCGGTAGCCTCTTGTATAAATATAGTTGTTGTTCATAGTTTTAGGCATCAAGAGGGAGATCAAAGGTAGTAGTAGTTTAGAAGATAGAAGATAGTTTCTAAAGGATGAATCCTCACATGTTGGAGGACTATTGTAATTGAATCTGAATGTAATTGGCCATAACTAGGAAGGCATTACAACCCAACATGTATGAGGTTATTTGATGAATAATACATGATCTTCTGCATTCTCTCTCTCATTGTTGTGTGTTTACTTCTGCGTGCGTGATCTCTGAAAGGGGGTTGTGATTAAGGTGTGCCTTTGGACCTTGATCTAACATGCCTTGCATCAGGTGGTATTCGAGTGAGGTTGAGATCTGGATCTAGATCTGTGAATCTAAGTTGAGGGTTCCTTCTTGTTAAACCCTAGTTGATATTTGTTGTGGGGTAGCAGATTGTGATTTAACCTGCAATTGCAAAGGATTTTCAAGATGGTTCATGGGAGGCGAGATATAGATCAAGGATTAACATACATGTTAAGACAAATTGTTGCTAGGTTAGAAGCTGTTAAGATAGCCCAATGTAGAGGAAGACATCTTGAAGATGTTAGTGATGAAGAAATTGAAGAGGAACAAGGTGAAGCTGAACCTGCACCTGTGATGGATTAAGGTTAGGCAAGATTATTGAAGGCATTGATAAATTTAAAATTTACACCACATTTCAATCCTCCTGAGTACAGTGGAAAGATAGATTCAAATGAATTGATGGATTGGATCATTGAGATGGAGAAGTATTTTGAGTATGAAAATGTCCCCAAGGAAAAGAAGGTGAAGATTGCAAGCACAAAGTTGAAGAGTCATGCATCCTTGTGGTGGGAGCATCTACAATTGGATAGAAAAAGGAAAGGCAAAGACAAAATAAACGTATGGAATAAGATGGTGAATAAGTTGAAAGGCAAGTTCTTAAAATGTGATTATCAGATTAACCTAGCTAGACGAATGTAAAGTTTGAGATAGAAAGATAGCTTAGTAAAAGATTATACTAAGGAATTCTATAGATTAGATATTAGATCTAGACATGATGAAGGTGAAGTGGAAATAATTGCTAGGTACTTAAATGGGTTAAGAGTTTCCATCCAAGAGGAAATCAGTTTGGTTAAGTTAGAAAATATTGAGGAAGCTTATCAATTTTCCTTGAAAGTTGAGGAGAAATTGAACTTAAGACATGAGAAAATATAGAGAGGAAGAGGTAGGTCTTATGGTGAAAACAATATATCTGATCAAGATAAAGAAAATCCGGATAAAGGCAAAACCAAGTGGAAAGGTGAAAGTTCAGCTAGAGGAAGAGGTAGTAACTACTGAGGTGGTTATAGCAGAGGTGGATTCTGAGGAACTTGTTACAATTGTGGAGAAGAAGGACATAGGTCATTTGAGTGTACACATGCAAGTAAGAAGGTCGGTAGCAGTAGAAATGCTTTGGTGCAAGAAGAATCTCCAAATGAACATGAGAAAGAAAAGAAATTGATGGTCAAGAGAGCACTTTGAAGTGAAAGTAATAAGGAAGATCTGGTAAGAAAAAGTTAGTTCAAGACCAAATGCAGAGTTCCTAATGAAGTATGGAAGGTAACCATTGATAGTGGAAGCTTGGAGAATTTGGCATATGAGGAAATGGTTACAAAGTTGCAGTTGGAAAGGTTGAAACACCCAAAACCCTATCAAATTTCATGGATCAAGGATGAGCATACACTATTGGTAAGTGAAAAATGTTAGGTGAATTCAAAAATTGGAAAGTACTATGATAAGGTGTTATGTGATATCATGCCTATGGATTGTTGTCATATTTTGTTGGGTTGACCTTGGCAATATGATAGACATGCTATATATGATGGGAGATTGCATAAATATACTATTTGGGCTGATGGGAGAAAGAAAATCTTGTTTCCTTTGATTGAAGAATGTATTAGTAGTGTTTGTACATCTTTGAAAGTTTGTTTGATTGTAGGAAGAAAGTTTGTTAAGGATTTGAAGAAGAATGATGTATGTTTTACTATGATTCCTAACAAACCGAGTGAGAAAATATTGGATAGCATCCCTGAAGAGATTGATAAGATACTCACCAAGTACAAAGAGATCAATTATGATAATGTACCTAATGGTTTTCCACTGAAGAGAAGCATTGATCATTGTATGGATCTAATTCCTGGAGCTAGTTTACCGAATAAGGCACCACATCAGTTAACACCTATCAAGAATCATGAATTAAACTAATAAATCCAAGAATTGTTGCATAAAGGTTTGATCCAAGAAAGTTTAAGTCCATGTGCAATACCAGCTATATTGGCACCTAAGAAGAATGGAGAATAGCGATTGTGTACTAATTCCAAAGCAATCAACAAGATAACAGTGAAATATAGGTTTCCTATACCGAGAATGGATGACATAATGGATGGTTTGACTAGAGCAAAGTATTTTACCAAAATTGATTTGAAAAGTGGATATCATCATATTAAAATTAGAGAAGGTGATGAGTGGAAGAGTGATTTCAAGACAAGAGAAGGTTTGTATGAGTGGTTGGTTATGCCTTTTGGTTTAACTAATGCACCGAGTACTTTTATGTGATTAATAAATGAGGTTTTGAATAAATTTTTGGGTAAATTTGTGATTGTATATCTAGATGACATTCTAATATTTAGTAAGACCAAAGAAGAGCATTTGTTTCACA
Source organism: Chamaecyparis obtusa (assembly GCA_027943335.1). Classification (NCBI taxonomy): domain Eukaryota; kingdom Viridiplantae; phylum Streptophyta; class Pinopsida; order Cupressales; family Cupressaceae; genus Chamaecyparis; species Chamaecyparis obtusa. Next base: position 206,664 of record BSBK01000056.1, read on the forward strand.
TTAAACAAGTATTGTAGAAGTTGAAAGAAAAAAAGTTGCTGATTAATCTGAAAAAGTGTTCCTTCATGAAAGAGGAGATTGTGTATTTGGGATTTGTGATTTCGGCTGATGGTATAGGAATGGATCTTGAAAAGGTTGAAGCTATTTTGAATTAGCCTACACCTAAAAATGTTAGTGAGGTAAGATCATTTCATGGCTTAGCAAGTTTTTATTGAAAGTTTATTAGAAATTTCAGTTCAATTTGTAATGCTATGACTGAGACTATGAGAGGAGATTAAAGAAAATTCAAGTGGACACATGGAGCTGATAAAATTTTTGAGACTTTGAAGTAGAAGGTTGCTGAATTACCTATGTTGGCTTTACTTGATTTCAATAAGGTATTTTGAGTTGAATGTGATGCAAGTGGTAGTGCAATAGGAGCTGTGTTGAGTCATGAAGGTAAACTTGCTACCTTCTTTAGTGAGAAGTTGAATGATGCAAAAAGGAAATTTTCTATATATGATCAAGAGTTCTATGCTATTGTTCAAGCCCTAAAGAAATGGAGACATTATTTGATACCGAGTGAATTTGTGTTGTATACTAATCACAAGGCTTTACAATATTTGGGTAGTCATAATAAGTTGAATCAGAGACATGAAATGGGTTGAATATTTACAAAGTTATACATTTGTGATAAACATAAGAGTACAGTCACTAACCGAGTTGTTGATGCATTGAGTAGAAGGAGATCTTTGATGATCGAGATGAGAATTGAAGTTCTTGGTTTTGATGACATGAAAGGTTTATGTGAAACTGATCCTAATTTTTTTGATCCATGGAAGAAGTGTAGAGAACCTATTCAAGATCAACCGAGTACTAAATAGGAAGACTATTTCATTCAAGAAGCTATGTTTTTTAAAGGTATTCAGTTGTGTATACTGAGAGGATCAATGAGAACTAATTTGATAAAGGAGAAACATAGTAGCTATTTAGATGGACATTTTGGCATTGAAAAGATAATGAATTTTCTTAAGGAGAAATACTTTTGGCCATAGTTGTATAAGGATGTTCAAAAATTTGTGAAAAGTTGTGGAGTTTGTCAAGTTGCAAAGGGAGTAAGTCAAAATACTCGATTGTACATATTGATTTTTATTCTTGAGAAACCGTGGATTGATATCAGTATGGATTTTGTTCTTGGATTATCGAAGACAGTAAGAGATAATGATTCTATATTTTTTGTTATAGATAGATTTTCTAAGATGGCAAATTTTATACTTTGTAGAAAGACATCAGATGTAGTACATATAATAGATCTTTTCTTTAAGGAAATTTTCATATTACATGGATTACGAAGGATTATCATCTCTGACCGAGACAGTAAGTTTGTTGGATACTTTTGGAAGACTCTTTGGAAAAAGTTGGGCACTGAGTTGAAATATAGTTCTACATTTCACCCACAGACTGATGGACAAATAGAGGTTGTGAATAGAAGTTTGGGTGATCTTTTGAGATGCTTAGTTGGAGATAAACTGAGTAATTGAGATTCTATGTTGGCACAAGAAGAGTTTGCATATAATAATTTAGTAAATAGGAGTATTGGAAAAACACCTTTTGAGATTGTTAATGTCATACAACTGAGAGGCATATCAGATTTAAAGGATATTGCCAGTGAAGAAAAGAGAAGTGCTGAAGGAGTAAAGTTTGCTGAGTTCATGAAGACATTACATGAGGAAGTGAAACATAAGTTGGAAAATAGTAACCAGAAATATAAAGACATAGAAGATAGATCAAGAAGACACAAGACTTTTATAGTTGGGGATGAAGTAATGGTTCATTTGAAGAAAGGTAGATTTCCTGTTGGAACCTATGAAAAGTTGAAAATGAAGAAATTTGGTCCTTGCAGAATATTGAAGAAATTTGATAGTGGAAATGCTTATGAGATTGAGTTACCTTATGACATGGATATATCACCTATATTCAACATTACAGATTTGTATGAGTATTATGAACTTGATGAAGACATGACAATACTAAATGATTATCCTAAGAAGAAGACATAAGAAGTTGAACAGGTTTTGGAACAAAGAGTCGGCAGAAGCATGAGAGGAAAATAATACATGGAGTATCTGGTAAAATGGAAGAACAAACCGATTGAAGACAGTTCATGGATTTCATAATTTGATTTGGATTCAACTTAGGTTGTACCTATTGCATGATTCAGAGAATCATTTCAAACAACCCTAGGTGTCTGATGCAGGAGCATCTCATGTTCTTAGCAATCCTATGTCACCAAAAACAAGTTTGAATTGTTCAGTTTTCTCGGTAGCTTCTTTCTACCTCTCGGTGATGTTTTCCTATTCCCACCAAAGGGCTCAATTTTTTCTCAGTTCCTTCATTGAATGAGTTGGATCAGTAGTTTCTCAGCTCCTTCTTTGACTAAGTTGTTCAGTTAATTTGCTGAGTTATTTCCTGGCGCTCAGGAATCTTGCTCACCAAGTAGTTTATTTTGATTTCCTGTTGAGGCTAACTTGCTCATTGAATGTTGGTTGCAGAGTTAATGTTGTTGGCATAATGGTCAATGCTCCCGTCAGGATTTGTGACATGGTTTAATAGCCTCTTGTGTCTTCTATAATTCTAGTGGTTGTATCGAGCATTAACAGGGCAATCTTTTGGTGCAATGACAACTACTACTTGTAACAAGTGGTATCAAAGCTTGGTCACAGGTTTGAATCCCCTCGGGTAACACTGAGGGGGAGATTGTTGGCATAATGGTCAGTGCTCCCCTTAGGATTTGTGACATGGTTTAACAACCTCCTGTGTCTTCTATAAGTCTAGTGGTTGTATTGTGCATTAACAGGTTGATCTTTTGGTGCGACGACAACTACTACTTCTAACAAATGTTGGTATCAATCATTGGGAAACATGTGGACCTAGATTTGGTCATTCCTTTCTTCAATGATGGATTTGAAGGCTGAATTGTTTTGGTAGCCTCTTGTATAAATATAGTTGTTGTTCATAGTTTTAGGCATCAGGAGGGAGATCAGAGGTAGTAGTAGTTTAGAAGATAGAAGATAGTTTCTGAAGGATGAATCCTCACATGTTGGAGGATTGTTGTAATTGAATCTGAATGTAATTAGCTATAACTTGGAAGGCCTTATAGCCTGACATGTATGAGTTTATTTGATGAATAATAAATGATCTTCTGCATTCTCTCTCTCATTGTTGTGTGTTTTCTTCTGCGTGTGTGATCTCTGTAAGGGGGGTGTGATTAAGGTGTGCCTTTGGCCCTTGATCTGACATGCCTTGCATCACCATCAAAGCTACTAGATCTACTACTAGATCTGTATCTACAATCATATTTAGTGTGTCCATACTTATTACAATTATAGAAATACCCATCAAAAGTGTTAGGCCTATTAACTAACTTGCTTTACAAAGAGTAGCAGTGTGACCCACTTTATGACAATTAAAACATATAGGCTTGTAGGGTTTCTTACTAGGAATCCTTGGATTCATCTTCAATGGAGAATTTTCTTTTGATGGATTTTCATCCTTATTTCCAAAAGACTCACTAATGTCAAAGGTAGTCTAATCAATATTACCTAGACCATTTGTATCCTTGCTTCTTCTATGGCTTCTCGGCTTCTCATCTAGTTTCTTAAAACTCTCATGTAGTTTATTTAGATTTCATTGGCATTCTTTAGTTCTCCTTTCAATTTCTCATTATCTATTCCCAAATTATCATTACTCATCATCAGATTGTTGAGTTCTCCTCTCAAATCTTCCAGTTCCTCTTTAGTCTCATGAAGATGTGCATGCAAGGTAACTACCTCTTATTTTTACTTGAAATGTTCATGTTTCTTATCCTTCAAGGCATGCTCCTTAGCTTTTAGGGAATATTTAATAGTCTTTATTTCTTCCATTTCTTGACCCATCTTGATATTCTTCTTGTCCTTGTGCATTTATTCATTCTCTTGAGACAAGGCTTCATTTTCTTGAGATAAGGCTACACTGGCTACTTCAAATTCCTTAGATCCACTTTGATTAGAAAATTGATCAATGAAGTCTTGAGTCTCATTGATTTTTTCAACAAGATCTATTCGCTTGGCCAATGAATGCTTCAACTGATCTTTCAGTTCATTGATCACCCATTCAACTTCATCAAGTTGTCTTCTATATCTCAAACCCTCCATGTTTTCCTTTAAGGATCTACCCAAGATGTTAGGCTTCTTCAAGGGCCCAAGGCTTTGATATCAAATGTTAGTATTATAAGTCACTAAGAGGGGGGTGAGTTAGTGTAACCACAAATCTGAAACTTTTACTGTCTATCTTTCCAATTAACCAACATGCAAATGTGAATATTAAGTAAAAATACAACATATAAAACATTCACACATTTGAACACATAACACTATGATTTTTCCCATGGAAACCCTTGTTAGAGGGAGAAAACCATGTGTGGGGATGATGCCCACAAGATTTTACTAGTGCACTTGGAAATTAACCTTATTAGGATAAATTACAACAACCTTTTTGAGGTTCCTACCAGGTTAAGAGTACTTATAGTCTGGTTAAGAACTACAACAGTCCCATTAAAGACTACCCTGCTAAGGGATTTATAACTCTAGCTAAAGATCTACCTTTTTAGAGGATTTTCACTTTAGATATGTTAGGATCCCACTCACCCTATTAGGAGTGACTTTGTTAAAGTATTTTACTTTCCAATGAATTCCAAATTAATTAATCTGCTCCAAATAATTTACCACCTCTGTACAATCCCCAAAAATCATCACAACAACATCACAACTCAGTACATCACAACTCAAGAAAGGAAAGTTTGGAAGAAGCTAAGAAAAGGAGGGGTCTCTCAGTACATCGAAAAGCTCCACGACTATGACAAATAGGTGAATTCCTTGTTCGTTGATGGCTGGGTTAGAGGTAAAGTTAATTTATGGGGTAAATCTTTCCCCCTTACTCTTACCCTTATGGCTGAGATTATGGGCTTACGCCTGGAGGGAACTCATTTCCATAGAGGCAACCATAGGTTTGCTACTGAAGCTTTTAATATTTTTCCTAAAACTGCTGATGAAAAGGCCCTCATGACTAAAGGGAAGAGAGATTATGTAGATATCACTAAAATTAAGGATTTTTGGGCTAAAATGTTGAAGGTTATGATTGAGTATTTCATGCTTGATGGGCGCTATTCCAAAATCTACAACTTGCATTTCATCCTGGCTAACCACTTTAGGCATAACAAGAGGATTTCCTTCCCATATTTTCTTTTGAGCTCCCTGAGTAGTATTATTACTGAGCATAGGAAGAAGCCAAATAACCCTATGTTGCATGAGGGGTTGATTCTCCTTATTTCTGACTGCGCTATAGATATTATCCTAGACCTAATTCCTAAAAGGGTCAAAGGAAAAAAATTAGCGACTATAGCGGGGATAGAAAGGCCGAATCTAGAAAAAAGAGGAAGAAAAACAAGGAAAAAATCTTTGACTGTAGTGAAGAAGAAGGAAAAAAGAGGAAGAAAAATAAAGAAAAAATCTCTGACAGCAGTGAGGAAGAAACTAAGGAAAAAATCACTATTTCTCTCAGAAAAGGAAATGCTAAGGAAGAAAACATGGAGGTGGATTCTGGAAGTGAGGAAAAAGAGGACATGAATATTGATAACACTGAGCAGGAAGAGGACATGATTGTCATAATGGAGGATGAGAAGGAGGAAGATGAAGAAGGGAAAGATGGGAACTATCATGATGATGAAAGGAAAGTATGGAAGAAGCTGAGAAAAGGAGGCAAGAAAGGAAAGTCTGGAAGAAGCTGAGAAAAGGAGGCAAGAAAGGAAAGTCTGGAAGAAGCTGAGAAAAGGAGGGGTCTCTCAGTACATCGAAAAGCTCCACAGCTATGACAAACAGGTGACTTCCTTGTTTGTTGATGGCTGGGTTAGAGGTAAAGTTAATTTATGGGGTAAATCTTTCCCCCTTACTCTTACCCTTATGGCTGAGATTACGAGCTTACCCCTGGAGGGAACTCATTTCCATAGAGGCAACCATAGACTTGGTACTGAAGCTTTTAATCTTTTTCCTAAAATCATTGGTGAAAAGGCCCTCATGACTAAAGGGAAGGGGGATTATGTAGATATCACTAAAATTAAGGATTTTTGGGCTAAAATCTTGAAGCTTATGATCAAGTATTTCATGCTTGATGGGTGCTATTTCAAAATCTACAACTTACATTTCATCCTAGCTAACTACTTCAGGCATAACAAGAGGATTTCCTTCCCGTATTTTCTTTTGAGCTCCCTGAGTAGTAGTATTACCGAGCATAGGAAGAAGCCGAATAAACCTATTTTGCATGAGGGGTTTATTCTCCTTATTTCTAACTATGCCAAAGATATTATCCCGAACCCAATTCCTAAAAGGGTCAAAGGAAAAAAATTAGAGACTATAGAGGGGGATAGAAAGGCCGAATCTAGCAAAAAGAGGAAGAAAAACAAGGAAAAAATCTCTGACTATAGTGAAGAAGAAGGAAAAAAGAGGAAGAAAAATAAAGAAAAAATCTCTTACAGCAACGAGGAAGAAACTAAGGAAAAAAGCCCTATTTCTCTGGGAAAAGGAAATGTTGAGGAAGAAAATGTGGAGGTGGATTCTGGAATTGAGGAAAAAGAGGACAAGAATATTGATAACACCAAGCAGGAAGAGGACATGATTGTCATAATGGAGGATGAGAAGGAGGAAGATGAAGAAAGGAAAGATGGGGACTATCATGATGATGAAAAAGAAGAGGAAGGAACTGAAGAGGAGGAAGAAGAGGCCCAGGTCTCCCCTACTGAGGTTGATAAGAATGATGCTTCAGATTTCGCTGCTGAAGAAGAAAAAACTAACACCCACTTGGATAATGAGGATGGTTTGGACTTGGCTAGTAAAGAGGATGGAGAAAACCAAAAGGAGGATTCTTTGGGCCTCCTGGAGGGGCAGGATGAAGAGGAAATAGAAACTGGACATAACTCCCCTATCATTGATGAAAAAGAGGAGGAACAAAAAGAAACTAATGCTAGTCTTGATTAGAATGCCATTGAAGAGGGAAAAAGTCATAAGGAGGATACCATCGCTCCCCTGATGGATGCTATAAATCTGGACAAGGTTAACAATGATGATGGTCAGAGTATTCCTCAGGACTGGATCAAGCAGGAGATGCAGGAGATTAAGCTTCACCTTCATACCCTAGAGAAAACTACAGAAACCCTAAACATGAAGCTGGACAAGCTGGAGAACAAGCTTTTCAATAAGGTAAACCATAAAAATTGGAAGGAGGAGATAACTACTGAAATCAACAAAATCATCGACAACAAGGTTAAAGAAATTAAGGTCAAAATTAGAAACAATGGGAAAATGATTAACGAAGTCCTAAGCCATAGTAATGAAGGACTCACCGTTGTTGTCATCAACTTGAACATGCTTCACAACTACCTGGAGAAAAACTAGTTGGAAAATATGACCATTACTATTGAAGAGGATGCTGGGAATGCAGGTCTAGGTACTAGAACTAGAGGGCGTACTCAAAGGAAGATCCCTGAGAAGCCAAAGGAGCTAAAGGACCTGAAAAAAGAAATCTAGAAGATGGAGGAGCTGAAGATGAAGGTGGAAAAAATGATAAGCAATTAGTTTTGTCTAGTTGGTTGCTGGTGTTGCTGGTAGTGTTGCTAGATCTATTTTTCTTTGCTTTTGTTGTTGTTTCTAGTGTTGTTTTGGGTCCTGCTCTGTTCTTTCCAGCATGCATCTCATTTTGGAAAACTTTCATGCTTTATCCTTTTTCTATAATGTAAATGGTTTCAGGTTCCATTCAAAACCTATTGTTACCTTATTCAAAAACATCACAACTCCCTACAACATTAATTTCTTAACCATTTATATAATTTTTCTAGGTTGGTGCTAGAACCCTAAAACATTTTACAAGCTAGCCCTCAAATCCAACTTATCATTATGAAAAAGCATTCCAAAATCAAAATTAAACATCCTTGATGTCTGCCTAAAATATTAAAACCCCAAAACATGTAAGCTTGACATAAAAATTTAATCACAACACCAATCTAACCACCTGTGTCCATTGGTTCACTATTCTAATTGCTAGTTTCACTTCAATCTTTAATAACTTTCAAAATAATCCAAAATAATTGATGTAGTCATAGGAATAGATAGATATACCTTTGTAGATATTAATTGTATTACCACACACCTTAATGCAATTATCTTCTCCAGAAATAACTCATTGTTTCTTTCTTTCTACACTACCACCGGTTGATTGAACACTTAGTCATTCTTCAATCCAATTCTTTAGCACCATCATAAAATTTGTTTTCTTGACATAAAAAAAACATGTTTCTAGTAATGACAACACCACAACATAGTCATGTGACCAAAACACATGAAATTCATCAAAATCCAACAAAGAGATGAATGTTTATAGAAATGTAATTCCTAAATGTGACAAGGGTAGCTTTCTTGGATACAATTGTTACAATAATAGGCTGAGGAAGATAATTGAAAGTGATAATGTTAAAGTGGATGAAAGTTATCATAAATAAGTTAGATCTTGTAGCTGTGAATAATATGATGATGAAGACAATAAAAGAATGCAAGCACAGATTCAAAATCAAAATTAGAATGGTTTGGTAGATCAAGATGAAGAAGTTGCAAATGATTAAGAAGTGGAGACACAAGACTCATCTATAAATGCAAATCTGAAGACTCCGAGGTATGTAAGGATAAATCATTCTAAAAATTAGATTATTGGTAATAGGAATCAAGGTGTTTAGACTAGATGAAGACTTTCTAGAAATAGAGAAGAAATTTATCTGATTTATAAGATTGAGCCTAAGGATGTTGATGAAACATGCAAAGATGAAAGTTGGATTAAAGATATGGAAGAAGAATTAGAACAAATTGAAAATAAAAAGACATGGATCCTAGTTCCTAGACCTAAGGACAATAATGTGATCGAAACTAAATGGTTATTTAGGAACATATTGAATGAAGATGGTGAAGTAGTAAGGAATAAATCCAAAATTATTTGTAAGGATACTCAAAGATGGAAGGTATTGACTTTGAGGATACATTTTCTCATGTTGATAGAATTGAAGATGTTAGGATATTTCTTGCATATGCTACCTACAAATATTTTAAGGTGTATCAGATGGATTTTAAATATTCTTTTTTGAATGAAGAGTTGAAAGAGGAAGTTTATGTTGAGCATCCTCATGGATTTCCTTTGATTAATCATAATGACATGGTTTGTCGATTGAATAAAGTATTGTATTGATTGAAACAATCCCCTAGAGCTTCGTATGAAAGGTTAGATAAATATTTGTTAAAACTTGGTTTCTGGTAAAGATACTGCTAACAATAACTTGTACTTCATAATTGCTCATGATAATATTTTGATTGTTGAAGTATTTGTTGATGATATCTTTTTTGGCAGTAATGAAAAGTTGACTAAAGAATTTTCTACTAAGAAAAAAAAAGAGTTTGAGATGTCCATGATAGGTAAGATAAAATTATTTCTTGATTTGCAAATTATACAATCAGAAAAAGGTATTTTCATATCTCAGTCCAACTTTGTGAAAGAATTGTTGAAGAAGTTTGGTATGGATGACTCAAAACTAGTTTGTACTCCTATGTTTATTGCTTGTAAATTGGAAAAGGATGATGGTTCCCATATGAAAAATCAAACAAGGTACATATATATGATTAGTGGATTATTGTACTTGACATAGACCCAGCCTAACATTATGAATGTCATCTGCATTATTGCTAGATTTCAAGTAGAACCAAATGAATCACATGTTGTTGTTAAAATCTTGAATGAAATAGTTGACTATGGTTTATGGTATGGTAAGGATGATGATTTTGCATTAAGTGATTTTACTAATGTGGATTTTGTAGGAAATAAGCAACAAGAAACTAAGAGGGGGAGTGAATCAGTTGTTCCCAAAATACTTAAACCTTCAAACCCTTAAAACCTTAAAACTTCAAACCCTTAATCACTTAAACCCTTATTACTGATTTTCAAAATGTAAAGCATGTAAAAACAAATTAGAAAACATCAACACTACATAACACAATTTTTTATATCGTGGAAACCCAAAATAGGGTGGGAAATAATTGGTTTGTGGTACTGATCAAGAAAGTATTGTACACTTTCTATTTATCATAGTGTACTGTTAACTCATTAAGCATTTTTGAGTTAACTTTTCAAGAATTTCCCTAGGTTTACTCATCAAGTATTTTTTAGGGTTAACTTGTTAACCGACATTGTAAACTACCTAAAGGGCCTATATATAAGCATAGGTGTAATGTGAAATAAGGCCAGACTATAATTTTATCTTTGTCAGATAATAAAATAAGTGGACTCTATGTTTGGTGGATGTAGCCGAAGATTGGGTGAACCACATTAAATCTTTGTGTCTTCTTGATCTAATTTTGTGCTCTTTATTCCTTTGCATCATTGGTTATATTTGCATATAATTTTTAGATTTTATCTTCTAATCCTAACACTATGCTCTAAAATAAAACTCAAAACAAAGCATCATAGATAAAATATTCATAACAATATCCTCCTAAATAGATCTTTCCAAAGAAATCTCAAGGTAGAGTTTGGAGCGTAAATTCATGAAATCATCAACAAGATCCATCTAAGCCATTGTTGTCATATTTTTACACATTTTGGAAACCTAATTACTAGATGAGCTTTGTACCCTAGTTTGCATTATTAGGTGATCTAGATTAAAATTTGTGTTCATTCATTGCAAGTACATGAAAGGAAATAGATAAATTACTGCAACTAAGGATTACATATGCCATATCCTGAATATGCTGTACAAAAAAGAGAGACCTAAAAAGAAAACATTCATATGAGCTCACACATGTTGTGAGCATAGAAAATGCAATAATTGCATAAATAAGTACAAATATATAGAAATAATGAAGCTAGATGCAGGGGTACCAGACATTGCCTAGTAGGGAGTTGATCTTCTGTGTCCTCGGTGTGCTCCTGTGATCTTGAACCTGTAGAGAGAGAAACAAAGGTGTTAGATCCAATGGATCTAAGAAATGAATGGTGCCACAACATCTATAAGCATGCATATGTGCACTCAGTCATGCACCTCTGAAACGGGCTATGCTCAGGGCAAGTGCATGAGAGGAGCCCCTGGAAATAAATAAAATACCATTGTTTTTTACTAATATGTTTGTTCCATGTGCAGAGATAGAAGAAGTTGATTCATAACAAATAGTAGAATATCAGGATCCAGATGAATGATGATGCCCTATCATGTGGGCTCTATTAGGAGGATCTCAAATTTCCTGGAGAGAGACCACATCATAGGCCAAGAACACCCATGATCAGTATTGAGTTTCCTAGTACCCTACACTGAACCAGTGAGGGTTGTCAGAAGCTCTATTCCCATAGAGTTTTTGGCAACCCTAACTGTCTCAAGGAGAGGCACTAATCATATAGGCAGCATTTAGTGGATGGCAGTATCAGTGAGATGTAAAGCTAAATCAAATAAGCATGGTCAAAATAGGGCATGAACCAGATCCAAGAAGCATTCATCATCAACATGTTGATGGTACACAAGTTTCATATGTTCAGAGAAAGTACAACATAAAGGTGCTTCAAAGCTAACTCAATGCATTAACATTACAATATAGGTGTACTTTAAATCTACCTTCTATGCATAATGCTATGATGCTATATGTTAAATCTGCATTGTGAAGCAAATACATGGGGGCTTCAGTTATGAATCAGCGATAGTTCTTTCTATGATAGCATGTCATCATGTGGAATAATAATATACAGTAGCTCAAATGAGGAAGCCCAATGTGTTAGGATACCACAACAAAGATACTTGATGCCAATACAATATCATATCAGCAGGGCACATTAATTGCATTTCACTAGATCAAGTACATAGAACCTATTTCATACAGAAGATGTACAATCTGCATACAATATGCATTGCTATAGTATCCAAGTATGCAAGAAGTGAACAGAGATGGTACATGGCACCTAGCAATTGCTCATGGGTTGGCCATTTAGTTAAGCATAATCATGCTTCATATCAGTAGCATAGTTTACATGCTCGGGCTAGCATACATCAAAACAATGAACATAGATGAAATATGCATGGGTTTCAAACCATGCGCTGTTAAGAAGTAACAGTGCCTTACCTTCAATTAAAAAATGTAAAGGAGATATAATGACATGCTTTCTATTAGAGCAATGGAATACAAAGAAACAATGAATATATAAAGCATGTCAGCCAGCATCAACACTAGTGTGCAGTAATAGTGAGTAGGTTCATGAGCTACTGAACAATAATGTTCTAATTTGAGCATCAACAATGTAGTACACAAATAATAAGCTAGCAAGCCTATGCATCAACCATAACAAAGAGAAAAGCAATAAATAGTAAATGCTACATTTTAAAGGCCAGCATTGAGCATGAGGAGATAATGGCAACATACAGTAATTAAAACAATACCATAACAGCTGGATACCAATGCTCAATACCACAGTATTTTCAATGCTCGACATGATGTTTCAACAGTGAACCTCAAAACAATATTTAATGCATATTGATACCCTCGGTTTAAACAAGAAGATGCCACATCAAACTTATTGATAGGTTCATTGATGCCATCTACGGGTTAGAAAATAATGAAACAAGAACCCGCAAGCAAAGCTATCAAAATGGAAAAATAATACCATGCTCAGGGTGTAATACAATAAAGGCAACAACAAACAATGATGCTACATAACCAGTGCCCTAGCTCATTAACTAGCTCATGGGGACCAAATCAAAATGGAAAGCAATAAGCATGCTCAGTGCCGTGAGTATAATCTAATACAACAAAATAAAAAACCATTCCCTAGCTCTCAAATAGCAAATACAACAGTGTCATCAAGGGCCGCATTCATGTTGGATGGAGAATACAGAGCAACCCCTGATGTGATGCCCTAATCTGTGCCATGGGCTATGAAGAACATTAGCATTCGAATATAATAATGCCCTAGCTCATTTCAAGGTCAAATACAATAACAGAGTAATGCTCATGGTGCCCTCGGTAATGCAGGAAGGAATACAAACAAAGGTGCCATTATCCTCCAAATGGATGCAGATCAACACATTAAAATAGAAACAACAAACATGATGCTTGGGTTTAGAAGTAAGGAAAGATGCAAGATTCAAAATGAAAACAATAATTATCTTGATGCCATGCCACAGTATTACAGAGCCTTTAGAAATACAAAGAACAATGCTATGTTAAAACCAGTGCCATGATCAATAACAGAGCTTTTCAAGATATGCAAGGAAGAGAATGAATCGATTGAAGTGCCTACCTCAAGTATCTTTTCCAGGATCGTGATGCTGTTTCCTATTTCAGTTATGGAAGTTGCCATCGAGAGCTACAGAGGATTTAGAAAGTGCCAGATGCTGAGATTGAAAGCCATAGTCACCGTGTTCCCATTCTCGATGGGGGTTTTAATTATAGCATCTTTCTTTTATGTCTCCCCTTTTTAGCATTGAGCATCTTTTTGAATCCCTTTGATATGCTTTTCATGGGCATGGTTAGATATTTACTAATATAATTATCTTTCTTTAGGTAATTATATTAATTATTGGATGCCCTAGGTTTTTCTCATTTGAAGTCATTGTTGATCTAGATGGTAAATGTTATATTTTAAATATCATGTATTTAGCATGCGGGGGGGGGCTATTATTTTTAGAATATTCATATGTTAGGTGGGCCCTAGGTTTGAGTCTATTCTTGTAATGTGGATATGTATAAAAATGTAAATATTTTAGGTTTTCTCCTCTTTTGAGTTGAGATCACCTTTAATATATTTAGAATCCACTTAGTTTTAATAGAGGGGGAATATTTTTAAATGTTATAAGTCAATGCAAGAGCCTCATTGTAAGGTATTTTGACAGGTGGTGTTCTTATAAACCACTATCAGAATATCATTATTTTGCATGACTTAGTGGGTCTTGGGTCTCCTTTGACTAGTCTATTTTAGGGACTCCATTTTTTTTCGTACCCCTAGATTCTCAGGAATTGGGCATCCGAATTTGTGAAGTGTGATCATGGTCCTAGTGGTAGAGATTTTCTATTCTTGGCGAGGAGTGGTCTTCTTTGCAGATTCTCCAAATTTTCTATATATGCCTCTCACCTTTGGTGATTGACACTAGTTCTTCCTTCCCTCATTCTCACGAGGTGAATGTTGTAGCTCTTTGAGAAGCAATTTGATATTGTAGCTCCTTTTGTTCCAGCTAATAGAAAAATTGTTCCCTTCTTTTCCTATAGTTTGTGAGTTGGTTGATGAACTAAGTGTTATGTATTGTGATTGATTTTGATCCTTTACATGATAGTGCGTTCATTTAATTATTTTGCAAGTATTGGTTTTCTTGGAGGTTTTCAAATCTGTGTGCATCTAACTATGTTGAGTTGTGAAAATTATCTTTCCTTCTCATTCACATTCAACACCTGACTATTTTCTAAAGAGAAAATTAGATTTGAAAGAATTGTGGAATTCTTGTTATGTGCTGGGGTTGCATTGTGAGTTTGTTTTCAGTTTGTGGATCTATTCAGTTTGGTGAATCACCTAAGTTAGATTGAGTTGTTTCAGTTTTATGCAATTCCTCTCCCTTTCCCTTCAAGTTTAGTTCAGTTCAGGTGATACAAGTGGGGAAGCTGGCCCTTAATCCAGAGGTCTATTCTCAGGAAATAATCCCACATCTTGAGAGTATTCCCATGTTTCACGAGATTGCTAGGTATCATACTTATCCATCACGGGTGCAATCCCTAGTGACAACAATTTTTGGCATGCCCAGTGGGACTCCTTGTTTCCCATCATTCACTGAGATTTTGGTGTGATCTCAGTGTAATCAGCCTTTTAAGAGGTGGTTTGTTTCTAGCACCATGGTGACTCTATGAGAATCTACTGGTTTAAGCAGTTTAAGTGCTGAAAAGTTTCAGAAAAGTATCTTTTTACCAGCTCATTTGATGAGCAAGCATGTTAATGCCTAGCACATATTCTCCCTATCACCCTCCATATCATGAGAAATCTTCCCATGCTCAGTAGCTCAAGCTCCAATATTTCAAGCTCCCTAAAACCCTCCAATGGATCAACCTAGACCACACCCTTTTGTAGCCTTCAATCAAGGCAACCCTCTAAATTTGCAGCAGCATGATGATATACCCATCTCAGCCCTTAAAAGTTTGCCTATCTTTACGGGACAAGATCAAACATTAGCCATTGAACATATAAGAGATGTGGCATCTCTTTGTGGTCTGCATAATATCACTCAAGATAATGTTGCTGTGAGATTGCTGGCAGCCTCATTTAAGGGCAAAGCGTTGCAATGGTTCAGAAGTTTACCTGTTGGTTCTATTGCTGATTGGGATGAGTTGGGTGAAGCCTTGACTAATCAGTTTGAAGATAGATCAGACCATCTTTCATTAATTGAGCACCTAACAACTATCAAAAGAGCACCTCAAGAATACATGATGGATTTTAATTTTAGATTTCAAAGAACATGGCAAAGAATACCGGCTACTGTTAGGCCATCTAGCCAGCATGCTTTCCTATATTATTTGAGAGCCCTTAATAGTGATGTTGCTATTATGATCTAGTCATTGGGTGGGAATAACCTTCTAGTAGCATATGATCTTTCCATAAGGGCTAAGAATAGTCTAATCCAAGCTAGGAAGATAGCTCCAATACCCCCAATGCCTATTTTTCCAGAGTTACACCCTATCCCAGAATCAGTTTCAGCTCTAGCCTCTATCTCACCTATCCTAGTTCCTACTCAACAAGCTATTAGCCCAGTTGCAAGCCAATCCCCACAGCCTTACCAGCACTACCCACAACCCCTCCAGCAAGTTTATTAGTAGCCTTACCAGCCACCTTATCAGAATCAATACCAACAAGGCCAACAAAATCAAACGAGAAGTTTCAACCAAAAGGCCAGCCAGCCTTACAATCCTAACACTCCTATTGTCTCTAGGGAGTTGGTTCCTATGGGTTATGCTCAGGCCCTCATGGTGCAGAACAATGTGACCATGCCACAGGAGATGGCTCAAGGACCAAACCAGCAATGTTTGGTTACCACCACAAGTGAAGTTCAACATCCTGAGGTGGTATTGGTGAACTTTCAGAAGGAGGACTTCTGTGGGGTGATTTCTTCACCTAATGACATTTCAAATTATACTTCTGTTGCAGCCAACACAAGATCCAAGGAAGAGGACTTTAGAAGAAAGCTAGCAGAAAAGGAGGAATTTCATGATCATGAGTACCAAACACTTACCAAGTAGATTACAGAAAAGGATAGGTTGATTGAGGATCTATTGGCTCAAGTATCGAAGCAAGGAAATCAAGAAATTATTGCTGCCCCTATAAAAGAAATCTCATAGATCCAGAGAGAGATACCTCATGCTACTGAGGAGAACCTGGAAGCTTTGCAGACCAGATAGGAGACTCACAAGTTTCAAATTCCTAGTTTCTTGCCTGGTAAGTCCACTAGCACTCCTATTGAAATTCAAAGCTTTAGGATTTCTCCTTCAGTTCAGAATCTTAGTCAACAACACCCTGATCCCCATAAATGTTTAGAGCCCATTCATGATCCTATCTTGGACTTCCAGCCACTTCATCCTACTTCTATAGATGAGACACCTATGATGCTTGACCTTCTATATGATAATGAGCCTGTCCTGCAACAGATTAAGCCCTATGAGCCAATTCCTGAAGAACCCCCTAAGCCTCATGAAATTTCTATAAACCAGGAAAAAGATGAATCTTATCCTTTGAATATACTTTTCCATGATGATGATGAGGAACAAGTAAGTTTGACATATGTTGATGAAACAAAGCAGCTAGATAGTGATCAGGAAGCAAATGAAGGTGAGACCCTAATTAATTTATTTGAAGAGATGCCTTCTTATATTGAGCTAGATGAAATAGTATAGGACCCACTAGTTGAGCTCCCTATTTGTGACAAGAAAGATGATGTAGTTGTTAACTTAAGACAACAAGAAGATTTTGATTCTATGATAAATGCTTTCTGGTCAGCTTTTCTTTGTGTCCCTCATTTTCTTGAAATAAATGATAACATGTATGTTCCCAAGGAGGTCCTTTCATTTCAAGAAGCTAATGTTGTACCAATGATTGAGCCTGGGCCTATTTGTAGTAAAGTGGTTGATGAGCCTAGGGATTCATGTTTCCTAGATTATGAGATGGGGCCAGTAGTTGCTAAAGACCTGATGCAGTTTGATGGATTTGATGAGCTGTTGGATGTCCAAACAGATGAGGAAGATAATCCTCTAATTACAGAAGAAGAATTGTTATGGCAGATGATCATGGAAGAGTAGTATTCTATTTGTAAGGTGTAGGAGAGGCCTGGTTTTATGCTCACCAGGGGTTGTCCTATCAGGTATCTGGCTCAGACGGGGTCAAGCAAGGCATTCATACATAGTGATTTGATGAAGGGTGATGTCAAGGGTTCACTCATTAGTGAAGCTGGGCTTGTTCAAACTTATCAACCTTCCTGGGAAGACAGTGCTTATGACCTATTTGAGGTGAGTTGTTTCGACTAAAAGTTTCAAAAGTTGATATGCCAGATAGTCTAGTATATTTTTTTTTTTCACATTCTTCCTATTGGCATTAAGTGTGGAAAGTATAACATTTTGAGAAGAATGGGAAGTTATTTTAACAATCTAGTTAATGGATTTGTTTGACCAGTCTACTAATACTAGTTAGAGTAGGGTAGAGTAGAAGCTTTGTTTCCTATTTCCCTTAAGTGCCTAGCACAAGCTTGTTTCCAGTTCAGTTTTTAGTTTGGTTTGAGTAGCAATAAGCCTGAGTAGTTTTCAGGTAGTGGTCTCATTTTGTTGGAAGGAAGGTGGTTTTTTCAGTTGGGAGCCAAGTTCAGTTTGAGGCTTAGGGACTCTATTGCCTAATGGATTTATCAAGCAGCTGGTCAGAATGCTTAGCAAGAAAGCACTCCATAGAGGTCGCCATAATGTTGTCATATTTTTACACATTTTGGAAACCTAATTACTAGATGAGCTCTGTACCCTAGTTTTCATTATTAGGTGATCTAGATTAAAATTTGTGTTCATTCATTGCAAGTACATGAAAGGAAAGAGATAAATTACTGCAGCTAAGGATTACATATGCCATATCCTGAATATGCTGTACAGAAAAGAGAGAACTAAAAAGAAAACATTCATATGAGCTCACACATGCCATGAGCATAGCAGATGCAAGAATTGCATAAATAAGTACAAATATACAAAATTAATGAAGCTAGATGTAGGGGTACCAAACATTGCCTGGTAGGGAGTTGATCTTTTGTGTCCCCGGTGTGCTCCTGTGATCTTGAACCTGTAGAGAGAGAAACAAAGGCATTAGATCCAATGGGTCTAAGCAATGAATGGTGCCACAACATCTATAAGCATGCATACATGCACTCAGTAATGCACCTCTAACATGGGCTGTGCTCAGGGCAGGTGCATGAGAGGAGCCCTTGGAAATAAATAAAATACCATTATTTTTTACTAATATGTTTGTTCCATGTGCAGAGATAGAAGTTGATTCATAAAAAATAGTAGAATACCAAGATCCAGATGAATGATGATGCCCTGTGATGTGGGCTCTATCAGGAGGATCTCAAATTTCCTAGAGAGAGACCACATCATAGGCCAAGAACACCCATGATCAGTATTGAGTTTCCTAGTACCCTACACTCAACCGGTGAGGGTTGTCAGAAGCTCTATTCCCATAGATTTTCTGGCAACCCTAACCATCTCAAGGAGAGGCACTAATCATATAGGGGGCATTTAGTGGATGGTAGTATCAGTGAGATGTAAAGCCAAATCAAATAAGCATGGTCAAAACAAGGCATGAACCAGATCCAGGAAGCATTCATCATCAGCATGTTGATGGTACACAAGTTTCATATGTTTAGAGAAAGTACAACATAAAGGTGCTTCAAAGCTAACTCAATGCATTAACATTACAATATAGGTGTACTTTAAATCTTCCTTCTATGCATAATGCTATGATGCTATATGTTAAATCTGCATTGTGAAGCAAATACATGGGGGCTTTAGTTATGAATCAACGATAGTTCTTTCTATGATAGCATGTCATCATGTGGAATAATAATATACAGTAGCTCAAATGAGGAAGCCCAATGTGTTAGGATACCACAACAAAGATACTTGATGCCAATACAATATCATATCAGCAGGGCACATTAATTGCATTTCACTAGATCAAGTACATAGAACCTATTTCATACAGAAGATGCACAATCTGCATACAATATGCATTGCTATAGTATCCAAGTATGCAAGAAGTGAACAAAGATGGTACATGGAACCTAGAAATTTCTCATGGGTTGGCCATTTAGTTAAGCATAATCATGCTTCATATCAGTAGCATAGTTTACATGCTCAGGCTAGCATACATCAAAACAATGAACATAGATGAAATATGCATGGGTTTCAAACCATGCGCTGTTAAGCAGTAACAGTGCCTTACCTTCAATTCAAAAATGTAAAGGAGATATAATGGCATGCTTTCTATCAGAGCAATGGAATACAAAGAAACAACAAATATATAAAGCATGTCAGCTAGCATCAACACCAGTGTGCAGTAACAGTGAGCAAATTCATGAGCTGCTGAACAATAATGTTCTAATTCAAGCATCAACAGTGTAGAACACACAAATAATAAGCTAGCAAGCCTATGTATCAACCATGACAAAGAGAAAATCAATAAATAGTAAATGCTACATTTTGTAGGCCAGCATTGAGCATGAGGAGATAATGGCAACATACAGTAATTAAAACAATACCATAACAGCTGGATACCAATGCTCAATACCACAATATTTTCAATGCTCGACATGATGTTTCAACAGTGAACCTCAAAACAATAGTTAATGCATATTGATACCCTTGGTTTAAATAAGTAGATGCTACATCAAACTTATTGATAGGTTCATTGATGTCATCTACAGGTTAGAAAATAATGAAACAAGAATCCGCAAGCAAAGCTATCAAAATGGAAAAACAATACCATGCCCGGGGTGCAATACAATAAAGGAAACAACAAAAAATCATGCTACATAACTGGTGCCCTAGCTCATTAACTAGCTCATAGGGACCAAATCAAAATGGAAAGCAATAAGCATTCTCAGTGCCATTAGTATAATCCAATACAATAAAATAAAAAACTGTGCCCTAGCTCTCAAATGGCAAATACAACAGTGCCATCAAGGGCCGCATTCATGTTGGATGGAGAATACAGAGCAACCCCTAATGTGATGCCCTAATCTGTGCCGTGGGCTATGAAGAATAGTAGCATTCAAATATAATAATGCCCTATCTCATTTCAAGGTCAAATACGATAATAGAGTAATGCTCATGGTGCCCTTGTTAATGAAGGAAGGAATACAAACAAAGGTGCCATTATCCTCCAAATGGATGCAGATCAACACATTAAAATAGAAACAACAAACATGATGCTCGGGTTTCCAAGTAAGGAAAGATGCAAGATTCAGAGTGAAAACAATAATTTTCTTGGTGCCATGCCACAGTATTATAGAGCCTTTAGAAATAAAAAGAACAGTGCTATGTTAAAACCAGTGCCATGATCAATAACAGAGCTTTTCAAGATATGCAAGGAAGAGAATGAATCGATTGAAGTGCCTACCTCAAGTATCTTTGCCAGGATCATGATGCTATTTCCTATTTCATTTATGGAAGTTGCCATCGGGAGCTACAAAGGATTTAGAAAGTGCCAGATGCCGAGATTGAAAGCCATAGTCATTGTGTTCCCATTCTCGATGAGGGTTTTAATTATAGCATCTTTCTTTTATGTCTCCCCTTTTTAGGGTTGCACATCTTTTTGAATCCCTTTGATATGCTTTTCATGGGCATCGTTAGATATTTACTAATATAATTATCTTTCTTTAGGTAATTATATTAATTATTGGATGCCCTAGGTTTTTCTCATTTGAAGTCATTGTTGATCTAGATGGTAAATGTTATATTTTAAATATCATGTACTTAGCATGTGGGGGGGGGGGGGGGGGGCTATTATTTTTAGAATATTCATATGTTAGGTGGGCCCTAGGTTTGAGTCTATTCTTGTAATGTGGATATGTATAAAAATGTAAATATTTTAGGTTTTCTCCTCTTTTGAGTTGAGATCACCTTTAATATATTTAGAATCCACTTAGTTTTAATAGAGGGGGAATATTTTTAAATGTTATAAGTCAATGCAAGAGCCTCATTGTAAGGTATTTTGACAGGTGGTGTTCTTATAAACCGCTGTCAGAATATCATTATTTTGCATGACTTAGTGGGTCTTGGGTCTCCTTTAACTAGTCTATTTTAGGGACTCCATTTTTTTTCGTCCCCCTAGATTCTTGAGAATTGGGCATCCGAATTTGTGAAGTGTGATCATGGTCCTAGTGGTAGAGATTTTATATTCTTGGTGAGGAGTGGTCTTCTTTGCAAATTCTCCAGATTTTCTATATTTGCCTCTCACCTTTGGTGATTGACGCTAGTTCTTCCTTCCCTCATTCTCACGAGGTGAATGTTTTAGCTCTTTGAGAAGCAATCTGATATTGTAGCTCCTTTTGTTCCAACTAATAGAAAAATTGTTCCCTTCTTTTTCTACAATTTGTGAGTTGGTTGATGAACTAAGTGTTATGTATTGTGATTGATTTTGATCCTTTACATGATAGTGCGTTCATTTAATTATTTTGCAAGCATTGGTTTTCTTGGAGGTTTTCAAATCTGTGTGCATCTAACTGTGTTGAGTTGTGAAAATTATCTTTCCTTCTCATTCACATTCAGCACCTGACTATTTTCTAAAGAGAAAATCAGATTTGAAAGAATTGTGGAATTCTTGTTATGTGCTAGGGTTGCATTGTGAGTTTGTTTTCAGTTTGTGGATCTATTCAGTTTGGTGAATCACCTAAGTTAGATTGAGTTGTTTCAGTTTTATGCAATCCCTCTCCCTTTCCCTTCAAGTTCAATTCAGTTCAGGTGATACAAATGGGGAAGCCGGCCCTTAATTCAAAGGTCTATTCTCAAGAAGCAGTCCCACATCTTGAGAGTATTCCCATGTTTCACGAGATTTCTAGGTTTCATACTTAGCCATCACGGGTGCAATCCCTAGTGACGACAGCCATCAAAATGGAAGGGGCATCAAAATCCTTTTCATATCATCTAATGCTGGGAAACTCATAGGAACCTCTCTATGTTCCAAACATATATAATAAACCAGATACAACATAGTATTACACCTATGCCCTCTTTTGGATCCATTCCATCAAATATCATGACACACACACACATCATCAAATAACCATTCATAAAATACAACCATAAAATATAGGAACATCAATAAACCCTCATATGACCTCAATTACATAGTAAGGCTTGGAATCCATATGATAGACCAATTATAAGAGATTAAAAAAATACTAACATTTAAGAAGTAAGACAACATAGAAAAAACATTAAGTCAAAATCCCAACTTCTAGTAACATAAGGGAATCGCATACACCAACCCTCCAATAAATACAACTACAATACATCAAATAAACACATAAATTCTTCAAAAAATCACATGTTCTATGTGAATTAAAAATATATGTCAAGCTTAATTTGACATTACATAACATCATATTTACAACCAAAACTTGACAATTAACAAACATACATATACACATAAGCCTAAAAGAATGTCCAAACATCCCAATACAAATCTTAAATTCATACTAGCCCACACTCTCACATCACAAGTACCAACATTAAATTAAGACCTAAGGTAATCATTACATGATAGTATTAAGTAAAATATGAATATTACTAAAAGTTGATAATAGATCATACAATATAGAATAGATTAATCTAACTCATATCCCTGGATTATTTACAAATGATTTAAGCTTAGTTTACTAGACAATCTAAATATTAGTGACAAATAAATAAAATAAAATAAATCATAAATTCTCTAGTTAGCTATTATCATTGACTCATTTAATACTAAATAGACATGTGCCAACTAACAAAATCTCGCCCACTAAAATAGTAAAAATAAGTATAATTTTCAACAAATTAATATAGCGCCTCATTAATAAAAGGCGTCAAACTATATTACATTATTAAGATGTTAAAACATTCTTGTTAAAACAGGTCTTAAAACTAACTTAATGAAATTTAGGTTGAGACTGAAATCATTGAACTATTATATTCACCACCTTCATAAACCCTTAATAAATAGTGCATTGTCTCAGTATACAAATCAAACTATAACAATCTAGAAAAGAATTTAACAATTCTACCTAAGGTTAACCTTACTATTCAATATAACAAAAATGGAGTGACTTAGCAATTCTTACTAAGAATTTAAATATAATTTTAGTTACATTCATAAATAGTTTCTAATAATGTACTAAAAGAGAGTCAATTTCCTAACTAAATCCTACCCAGACATAATCATTGAAGTGTTACATGATTAATTAATTTAAAATAAGAACCATGAGAGTCACTTAATTCAACTATGTTATGACAATAATAACTAAGGCTTTAACCCTATCATGTAGTTTAATTAAACAAAAGATCAATATTGACTAATTCCAAATCCTAGGTCTTCCAACATAGTCAAAATGAAATTTTACTTATTACTATAACAATAATAATTAATTCCTAATGAATTAATTCAAAAACATAGCTAATATAAATAATATTATTAATTAATAATTTCTAAGTAATATTTTTACTAGGTCCATCCTATTGAACACGTAATGCATCATTATCATCTATATTAGAATTTAATATAAAATAAGTTATTTAACTACTACATTTAAAAGCTATAAACATTTATCTATATGGGTAAAAGCACAATCAGGTGTCACCTTTTTGGCTAACTTATCAGCACAGCTGAATTTCAGTATTTATAACTAAAAACTAATTTTGGTCAAACATATGGTCTAGCTAGATTCATTATAGCTAAGTTAGATAAGTTCTTTCACTTTTCCAATTGAAAATATCTATTAAATGTATGTTTTATACTACTTTGGGTCCAATTACAATAAAAATAAAATTATTTCAGAAAAGTGGCGTTTCAATAACTCCTAATATTTTTAATGACATTTTTTTGAAAATTAAAAAATACCCTTTTGTAGAGATCAGAGTCAAGAATATCCTCATATAGATTTTATAGTGTTTTAATTAGACATTGTTTATTGTGATTAAAAATATTACAAGTAGGTATTTTAACAGTCAAGGACACATTGATTCGGAGAAAGAAAAAAATAGTAAATCATATTAAATAAATTTTAAAAACACATAGTGCACTAGAGGAGAGAGTCCTCTTCAAGAATATGTATTTCTTTTTTTGATTGGGATAGATTTGTTATGAAAAATATGTTGCGAGATGAAAACTGGCGATTTCAATTATTTGGAATTTGAATTGTTATAAAAGAGAAAATATAGGTCACAAACCAATTTTTATTTCTTTATGCACTAGATATATATGTCATCTATGACATATTTTGAAATTAGGGGAAAATATGTTTATTTACATAGAATTTTTTGGTGGGAACTAAACCCCTAATTTTCAGCATTTTTCAGCAGCAGAAAAATCATCTTTAAAAATTAAAAAAACATATCAATTCTTATTCAAAAAAAATATTAAAAATATTAATCATAAACTTCATCCATTTTATCACATTTAATTAGTTTACATCATCTTCAAATTCCAAACATAAATGTCATTTTTATACTATTGAAGTTGAACAGCTTTAATTTTGTTAGCCTCTTCCTTTGTAAAAGGGTGACAGCTTATTGTGCTTTTACCCATATAACTTTCTAAATAATACCAAGAAGCATCTTTATAGGAATCTCTAGATATACCAAGGATAAAAAACTATGCTGAAAGCCAATGCATAAATGGAAAAATAGGGATCTTCATTCAAAACTAAATGGTAGCAACCTGATTCCACATGGAATCAATCCCCACTTGCAGGTAACATAAATAATAAAAAAATAAGGGAACCATGGTATTATTAGTATAGTGACAAGGAGCTACAAGATTAACAACCCAACCCATACTAAACGTAGTTATAAAAAGACTATACATTAGCATATAGCATGGGCAATAACCATGTCTCTAAATATGGAATGATTCCTAAGGAACAATGCTACCAGTAACATTATGAATAACACCAAAATTGGAGATCATAACATCTGCAATACACTCTAAATGTGTGTTGAAAAGCCTACAAAAACCTAATCACATGAAACAGTTAATCATGGTTATATGGTCTACATTAAGAAATAGTTATATCAGAGGGGATAAAAGGGAATACCAAAAGAAAATTATCAATGACACAATCATAACTATCATAGAATAATAGCTACATGTGTATGAACATAGTACACATTTCAATCACCAAGAAAAGGGGTAAATAGCTATAACAAAGGTAAAAGATTCAATCATTAAGTGACTTCCCTTAATAGCTACAGATAGATAGAACAAGGGTTGCCAAGGAATATGTGAAGAAGAATACCACTCAAAAGACATGGGACACATTCTTCACATGACTTGGAATATACTGACTTGAGTATAGAGTGAATGGAATATATAACAATCCACATTCTAATATCCTACACCATGATCACAACCAAATATAGGTAAACACATATTGGTTCAAGAATAATAACACAAGGACACCAATGTACTCACATAATTGAGTGAAAATATAAACCAATGATCCCATTACCCACCATACACATTCGATAACATTAGCAAACAAGTCAAAAAAAAATAATGCTCAGAACCCACGAATAGAAGTAAAAGGGAATGCTAAGACATGATGAGAATAGAGGGAATCTAGTAGAGTGATAGAAGACTAAGAAATCATACCTCAATGATGAGAAAATCAAGAGTACAAATGAACAGCTTGCATATGTACTATTAGTAATTCCATTCAAACTTCCTAACTCATAGACATGTGTGATCCACTCTTTCTTGAGCAATTATGTGCGTAAACCATTGGAATAGTAATTGCCTATGTCAATGTCATCTTGTAGAGATTTAGACCCCCAACTATCCAAGGAATAGATACCTCTTTCTAACCTATGTCATGACAAAGTATTCCCCTTTGCACCCAAAAAGTTAAAAATAAATAAAAACCTTGTACCAATGCAATAAGTTAGTTAGTAAAGGTAAAAGAGAGGCTATGCAACAACTAAAATAAATGGTCCCCTACATACCTAAGGAGATGTTAATATATATACATTCAATAGCAATCTAAAATGGAAATTCGTTACCAATCCATGGGTCTATCATGAAAAAGTAAGATAACACTAATGTTGAGCATTATTTTTACACAAGACAAAAGATACGCATTTGGAGTGTGAATTCCCCTCTTGAAAGAATGATGAAATTCACTCCCAAGGATCTTTTAGGTTGGGTCTCAACTGTATAGATAGCTCAATCGAAGGTAAATGTAAAACTGTTCACAAGGAGGCCTTTGCTGGTTCAATTCTTGAAGAAGTTGTAAAACAAATTTTAACGAACAATATTTTTTGCATTTTTTGGAATTAGATATGTATGAAATTCTTATTGTGCAATTTTAACATTAAACTATGATTAATCATAGTTATAAATAAATAAAAATAAGTTGAGGGTAATGAGAAATTGAAATCAAATAACTTGTAAGAAAATTCCTAAAGGACATAAACCATGAATATATCAAGCTTGAAAATTAAACCACCAAGGAATTTTAAAGAAAAAACCACACAATATGAATCAAAATTGCTCACAAATCATAATGTGTAGATGTCATCATCAATAAAATGCAAATAATAAAAGCAATGTTTCTCAAAAGTCATCAAATCACAAAGACTCCATGAATGCACGCACACATGAGACAAATTTATCCTTATGCATGAAAGAAAAAAATCCCCAATAGTTCATCATATAAAGATGATACACCAGTAATAAAATCCAAAATTAAATAATCACAAATATAATTTTCAACCAGAACAACTGGCTCTCTAAAATTCATAAATTAGTAGCACCAATCCACAAATTTTGCATAGACAACAAAATAATCACACCATGAAATGAAGCACCAGTCACATATAGCTTTATTGCAAAAAAATATCAACCTTAATTATATTGTATGATGCATTTAATATAGTGCTTCACCCTTTGAAAACAAGAAATTTGTAGCTAGGGATTTTCTAAAAAATAAACTAAAAATAAATTTTAATCTAAAGCTAATTGAAATGAAACTACTCTTAGAACATCTCTAAACAAGCTTGCATGGATTTAATCCATCTACATTACATTTAAAAGAGGAAACAAAGCTAAATCCATTGAGAAAACAAGAGATCAGAGCTGGAGTTCCACCATTTGTTGAATTGGAGTCTTCTTCAAAACTTGGAGTTCTCCCTTAGAATCTTTGTCATGGGTCCCCTTTAGTACTTCAATTGATTGGTATCCCTAAGGTTATAAAAAAATGACCCCAAACGAGTGGGCAATCTAACCCAAAAAATATCTTCAATCAAAATACTCTCTGATGAAATGACCCAGGAATTTTAGATCTTGACCCCAACTCTGAAAAAGACATGCTAAAAAAATGAATCAGTGTAACCCTTATGACTCAGAATTTTTGGACTTTTGGAGTCCGAAAGGCTCAAAATCTAAACTGAAAAAAATGGCTAAGTGTCAAAATTTCCTTACTTCAAAATTTGACTAAGTTAAAATTGAACATTTAGTCATTTGGAAGGATTTATGGATGTGCCTTGCAAAGTCTCTCCACTATCTCCTGCACTTCTTCAATTTATGCCACTCGAATATTATCAAGGTGTTGTTGTTTCTTCTCCCTAATGGTGACCAATCTCATAGAAAAATATTTAATCTCCTCTTCTCAATCTAGCATCCTTTTCATATCCTCCCTTTGGTAGAAAAGTTGTTGGAGGTCTTCCTTCATTTTTATACAAGCCACAATACCCATGAATTGCCGCACAATGCTCTTTATTGGGCACATTATGTGGTTATCTTCATCTTCAAAGAAATCAAGGTCAATGCCCTCAAATAATTCCTATATCTCTTTGACCCATGTCATTACTTCCTCTTGTTTCTTAATTACTTTATTTAGACACTTTTGACAAACTTTCACCATTCGTACTGTCCTTAATCCATGTCTCAAAATTATCAAGTTTTGATCCTTTATATACCTTAACCAAAAATTGGAAGTGTTGCTTTGCTATTATTTTTAGGTCACTAAGAGCCCTTTGCCATTTCTCAATCTTCATATCCAATCCTTCCTTGTTGCCTACCTTTTCTACCAAGTTAGCGACCTCTCAAAGAATAACTTTGAATAACATCAAAATTTCTTGGATAGCGGTCTTCCTGAACTCTTCAAAAACTAACTTCCAATATGAACACACATGCATGAAAGAATGTGGTATATCTGATGGCAATTTTGGCACAACTCTCTTCTCTAGGATAACTTGTAATGAGGCTTCTAGATTATTTAGGTCAATGGGACTTGTTATTTTCACAATGAATCTCTTCATGGCTTCATTTTTCTTGGTTAATATTCTAATTTTCTCTTCATCTTTATTCATAAATCCCAAGGCATGTTTAAAACCAAGCATAGTCAATGTTTTACTCCCCTCTCTTGTAGGTTCACCTAAATCAACATCATCAAAAGTATAGTCCTTGGGAGTTATATCTACCATGCTAGCATTAATCATTGGTACAACTACCTACGCCTTCCACCAACCCTTGTGATCATGGGTGACATATGAAATTATTCTCACTAGGGTGTTAGATTCTTCCTGATTGAAAGTCTAACCTAAAATAGCCATTTCAATGTCCTCTTCCTTAGTATATACTCTTTTCCTTGGTTGTATTTCCTTAGTAAATTAGGTGGGCTTTGTGAATGTGGTGATTGGCTCATACGGATCAATCAAAACATAGGTCTCTTCTCTTTGTAATCAAGCTTCCACCTCTTACCTTCCTTCTTATTTCTCTAGATTTTCTCTTTCTTTTGAATTTTCTTCTTTCTTCGGTTCTTCTTCTTCCATTTCCTTTTGTTTCTCCTGAGAAATTCATTGTTTTAGTATGTCCTCATGAGAAGGAGCACTCTCTTCCCTTTTTGACTCCTCAGGAGATTTTTGGTCTTCCACATCCTCTATGGTTGGATTAGAAGAAAAAAAGGGAGAGAAAGGCGGAGGAGTAGGAATTTGAACTAGTGGAGGAGTTGGTGTAGGAAGTTGGGACTCAAATTGTTCTACTGTGGTGTCAAATTCACTCTCCTTATCAAGTGGGGATTCTTGGGGTAACTCCACTTGTTCTGATTCCTCCATCTATATGTCTAGGAGATCCTAGGTAACACCCTCTTCAACTTCTATTGAAATTCCTATTGGCAGAGGCATTTGTGGATCTAGCTCTTTTTTAGTAGTCATTTCTTCCATTGTTTGTTTAGAAGTGGGGGCAGTGAATTGGGATGGTGGAGGAGAAAAAGTTAAAGGCACCTATTTTTCAATATTTTCCTCTATAGTTGGTATAAGTTGTTCTACCATTTGATCCTTGAATCCTAGGATGTCCTTGAAGTCAGAAACATAGAATTCATTTTGACCAAGGGAATCATCATGATCCATTTTCTCGTCCTGTGCATCTATGCCAACATGAGTCGAAATGTTCTCTTCTTTTAAGTGGACGCTATTCCTAACCATGTTCTTTCTAAGGGCACATGATCTTCATCCTCTTCTTCCTCCTCTTCCTCATATATGATTTCCAATTGAGGGGATGTAGATGATCTATTTCTCTTCTACACCTTCCCCTTCTCTCCTTGTGTAGCTTTAGGTCCTGTGACCTTTATTATAGGGGACCTTCCTATGATAGATGTTTTGTTAGGATTAGGTAATACTGAGAGAGGAGAGAATGAGTATTACAACACTTTAATTTAAACTTCAACCAATTGAAAATAAACCATATTAATGCAGAAATGAAAAGAACATAAATTCACAACACATAACTCATAACACCATGATTTTTTTTCGAGGAAACCTTGGCCAAGAGAAAACCCCAGTGGGGATGGTAGCCACAACTATGCACTAAAATATAGTATCCCTGTTGGGAGATCTAGCCCTATTAGGAGCTAAATATTACATAGTACACTTCCTTTCTAGAGGAATACAAAACCATGTTAGGGGTATACAAAAACCTTATTAAAGGTTGTGAGCTTACAACTCTTACAATCAAAATACTGTCACAAAGTGTTCTACAAAAGTCAACAATACAAGCATCTGCTATGCTTAGATAGTTCAAGTTATAGCTCTATCAAATAATGATATCGCAGCTTCTCTCTACTCTTGAATTCACATCCATCATATCATCATCATAATCACACTTATCGCTTCCACAAAACACTTTGTACTTATACTAATTCTACCATCCAATCAACTCTTCAAATACAACAAAAAACATAATAATTACTTATGCAAATGATAAATATAGAGTCGATGATCATATATTACCAAAGTGTCAGCAATATACAACATTTATCTAACTTAGCACATTTCCATACCAAGTAACCTTGCCTTAATCATCACGACTACTCATATGCCCTGTTTCATGGATTTTTTATCTTCACATACCTTCATATCATTGTATCTTCTTGATCTCTTCACCAAAACATGTGCAACCTTAACTGAGGGTCTTACATATCCCAAAATGTCTTCTACTAACTTCACAATCCATAATACATCATATATTATCTTCGTTGATCAAAACTGTAACACAATATACTATTATCCTGATTTTGTACTTAGTCATTTTCATGGCTGAGTCTCCAATACCAAAACTCTCTACATGTGATCACTTCAACATAAGTGTTTCCATAAATGACAACCCTTAAGTGATTCCCAGTGCTCCCAAACATCACTTTCCAACATGTTTGTCCTTGGACATCAGAGGAGTGAACAGTAGGTGGAGAAATAATCCCTATCATTCTGATCCTATTTAGTTTCACCTTTGGGTTTGAACCATAAAATGTTGGTCAATCATGCTTGTAAACAGTCTCCAGCTTTTGAGGAGTTTCCCCTTTTAACTTGGGCATCATTTCTTTTCCTCTCTTCCTCTTCTTAATTTTAGAAAGAGGATCATTTTCTACTTCATTGGTACTAGATCCATTTTGAATGGTCTTTTAATCCATTCCTTAGTAGCTTTTAATACATGTTAGGCTTTGAAGTCTATGTCATCATTTTCTTCTTTATCTACATCTTCATTCAGTATGGCCCTTGTATATATCTTATCACCATTTTATAGAGGGTCCAAAACATCTTCAATATTTGCATCCCATACTTTAGGTGGGATGCAGAGGAGTACCTATCATCTTGTGAAAGCTCAAGTGACATTCAGAAATAGTCTCAGATCCTGACCTCATAATCATTTGTGTAGTTCATCCAATGATCTTCAATATGAGGTTTATGAACATAATGTCTTCCTATGATGTTGTAAGTGCTTATGGGGTCAAACCTAGTTCTAATTAAATTGAATGGTTGCAAGGGGCATTCATCCCATTCAAAGTTTAGAGATTTGCACACTTCCATGTCTTGAAGAGAGTGAGGGCCGATGGAAATGGGAAAGTCCCAACAATGATTATTCTTGTGCTTGATGTGCTCATAGGCATTAGGGAGTTGCCTAGCCATCTCTAGTAGAATTATTCTATCTGATGGGTATCTTGGAAGATTATTTGGTGTAAGAGTGCATCTCACCACTTTGATGTATGTGAAAGTCTTAAATTGGATCTAAAAGGTGGCTATTGCCCTTACTTTAGCAAAATCTTCCTCTAAGAGTCTTTTTGCATAATCTCCCTCAATTGAACAGATGATTGCACAAACAAAAGCATCATTAACAATCTTGTACTCTGTGCTATCTTCATTCAATTTCTCTTTTCTCATAATTTTTAGATATACAATGAATGAACATGCATCAGGTTAGCCTATAGCTCCCCTCTTCACTAAATCGGGGTATTCTCCCATGGTGGTAAGTAGATAGATGATATATGAAGTCATATAAAATTGGGGATTATTCTTTACTGTAGTCAACTGCTCATCAAAATTATCACTTATAATAGTGCCCCAATAAAATCTAACCCTTCTTCCCTTAATCCTTTCAATCAGAAAAATCATCCAAGCTTCAAGTTGGATAGATTGGGGAAGCCCATATAATCTTTTCATCATAGTTACTACAACCTAGATGTTATCTTTCAAATATCCCCTTCTCATGTCTATCTTGTCCATCTTATTCTTTGTTAGGGGGTTTATCAGGTACTCCTTGTTGACAATTTTGTAAGCCATCCGAGTATTGTTGTTAAACCATTTCTGACCCTTGTCAATAGAGAATGCATAGAATTTATCAACCCCTTTGGGTAAGTGAAAGACATCTTCAATGTTGTCCAGTCTGAGGTTGAGGACAACGTCTCCTATTTTATTCTTTACTACCCTCTCATTAGGAACATAATGTTGTGCGATGGTTATGATCAGATCTAAAGATAAGACTGACATCGAATGTGTTGTAGTATTGACCAAGCTTGAAAATACTAGAGAAGTGCAGTCTACTGATCTTCCATTTGGGTTGGCACACCTGGTGAGAAAATCATTCTATTCCACATTCCCTATGTTGGTATCTGTGATCTCACTGTGTAAGTTTCCAACCTTTGAAGGAGCATGATACCATTTAAACAAGAACTTCATGGCTAGTGAGGTTGTATTTTCTGGCATTCTACAAGAAAATATGCAACTGGTCAGAAAACACTTACTGAAATCAACTAAAAAAAGAAGTAAGAGAATCCCAGTGACCTCAAAGACTCAAACCTAGAAGCTGAAATCAACCAACCAAAGATAACTCTATTTTTTTGGAGTTTCAGAGGTGCGCACACCAAAGAAATCAATGGCCTCCAAAAATCTAAAAGGGAAAAAAATGAGGGTTTAACTTCAAGATTTTGGTGTTTCAGTGTGTGAAACAAGTGAAGTAATGTCAGATCTAGATAAAAAATGTGAAAGGTGAAAAGCAATCAACAAAAAAAAAAGGGAATTTTTAAGTTTCGAATGTGTATGGATTTAATAGAGGTTGAAAGACTAAAAAAAGAATGAACTAAGAGGAAGCCTTTCTATTTTCGATGTTACCAAGCTTCAAAGATGTAATATTTTAGAGGCTGAACCTTTGAAAGTGTGAAAGGAACTTTGTCTTATTTAAGACTTGTTGGTATTGTGAAGTTTTGTGGTTGTATTTAGTTATCAGAGTCTGAAACTCTAAAAGTGTAATAATAAGTTGGCTAGTTGGAAACTTGTTGGAGGTAGATTTCTTGAAATGTCCTTTGGACCTTTGGGGGCTGAAAAGAAGAGACTGAGATGAACAAGGCTGAAAAAATAAAAACTCTAAACTAACGACACTCAAAACTAGGAAAGACCCTAACTATGACAATGCCAACAATAACTCAAATTAAAAAAAAATACCAAGGAACCCTAAACTAACCCTAGAAAAAGAAAAGAAGGAAAAAATAATGAAAAAACAAGGAAAAAAGGGGGAAAATAGTGAAACCCTAACCTCAAAACAAGGGCGCTGGCAAGATCTCCGCGATGAAGCTAAGAGTGGTGCGGTGAGCGTGGAATATTGGCCAACACAGAGGAGAAGAAAAATTAAACTCGAATAATCTCTCTGCGAAAGTGCCTAATCAAACTCTAAAAAATAAGAAGTCACAAAATGAAGAAATGAAGCATTTTGATCGCTTATATAAACCCTTAATGGAGAGATGTCATCATCTAGTTTCACACTTTCAGATGCCGAAAGTGTGAAGTAGATGAGTCATGTGTCTTAGATGTTTTGGACACTAAAAGTCCAAAAGGACTTTCCTCTCAAGTGCGAAGTTTCAGAGTTTTGGACATTCAGACATTCGGGGCTTCAAGGAAGTTTGAAACACTGCAAGTCCGAAAAAGACTTGAAACCTTCTCCAAACAAGGGATTTTCCCTAAAAAATCTAAAGCAGGGGACCAAACCAAAAAACCCAAAGACCTAGCAATGAAAAATAAGAAAAAAAGAAGGGGGGGCCCTTGGCCAAGTAGCCAAACTGAGGTGTGTGTCGTGGAACCCAAACAACTAAGAATGCCACAAAATAGCGTAAGAAAAATGATGAAAACAGTTACATCTACATAAGAAAAATAATTAAATGCAGCTCTAAAATAGATAGATGGAAGATTATTGATTCCATCGAGATAACAAATCATTTCTTACAATACGAATGACTAGCCAACACTTACCAAGTGTTAAGAGACTAAAACTCCCAATGTCTAACAAATTTCATGAGCCAAATGAGAAAGGTTTGATATTTGTTGGATTAAAATATATCTATGTCAGAACAGGAAATACCTCAACTTAATGAACAATAAATGATTATGATATATATATATATATATATATATATATATATATATATATATATATATATATATATATATATATATATATATATATATATATATATATATATATATATATATATATATATATATATATATATCTGTGTATGTGTGTGTGTGAATCAACATCATTACTTCAAATAATATTTTATCAAATTAATAATATATTATTCTACAATTTTAGTACTTGATTACTACCAATAAATCTCAACACAATTATATAATGCTATCAAATATAATAATAAAATAATTAATATTAATATAAAATAATTTTTAAATCATAAACACACAAGGACTAATTGATTAAAGTTTACTAAGTTGACCATTAATCAAGACCAAATGCAGGAGACACATGAAACTAGTTACAACAATAGGAAGGGTATTACAGGAATATTCCTACGATTCTTGCATTTTCCAATGACTCAATCATCTCCTCTCCTAAGATGTGCAAAAATTTCTAAAAATGTGCGTTGAGACTCCATCCAACCCAAGTGATTTATCTAGATGATTTTGTTTCAGTGTAGTTTCAATTTATAGTGCTGAGAATTTACTTGTGAGCATCTTCTTTTCTTCTTCCATTATTATCATTTGTATATTTGTAAGCATTCATGTTTGGGCATTGAGGTCAGAGTCAACCCAATTACTTAAAATATTATTGAAGAATGTCACTATTTCTTTGGCTATTTCTTCTAGATCCTCTATAATGTTACCTTATTTATTTCTAACATTGATAATTATATTAATGCCTCTCCTTTGGTTGGTGTTGTTGTGGAAGAATTAAAAATTTCTATCTCCTTTTGCTAGCCAAGTCTCCCTATACTTCTATTTCTAGAAGATCTCTTCTCTTGCCAATATATCCTCATACTTGTTGAGGAGTTCTTTCTCTTTTAAAAATCTATTCTAATCCATTCCTACTTGGATAACTTCATTGTTTAATTTATCAATTTCTTCTTCTATACTATCTTTTGTTGATAAGATGTTCTTAAAGTGATCTTTATTCCACTTTTATAATTTTTTCTTAATAGATTTTAGTTTAGAAGTGAATAAAATCAATTTTGAGCCCATAAAATTCTCTTGTTTCAACCATTTTTCAATTGGAACATAAACTTTTTCATCTTTCATCCATATTTTTTCAAACTTGAAGGGACAATTTAGATGGTTTTGGTCCCTTGTGATTGGGAGTTGGATTAAAAAGTGATCTGACCCTGGGTTATTCATGATTGAAGAGATCAGTCTAAAAGGGAATGTTTTAAATCCCCCTTAAAGAAGAAACTATATAATTTCTCTGTTATATGACTAAAACCCAATCTTTGATTATTCCACATAAATATTACATTCTTTGTGTTAGAGTAAAGTATTAATTATGTTAATTAATCTTTACTCCCTTCTTAAGACGTCAAATCTTTTTCTTTAGTTGTTTATATTTAAACACACATGCACGAGTTGTTTTAAACTCATGCACTAGTTGTTTTAAATATAAACTTGCATGCATTAGTCTTGTAATAATTTAACTAATTAAATTACATGCACTAGGGTTTTCCTTTCAAGGCTTTTGATCTCCTTTATAAGGATGATCCATTGTATATTTTATTCATTCATTAATTTGAGGATATTTTCTTCTTCATATTTTTGAGTCAAACCCTTGCCCTCTTCTTGTCTCTACTTCCTTGTAACAGGTTTTTGTATGCAGGTGATCTTTAGGTTTTGTGGATTTGTATTGCTCAAATCCTACATGGTATCAAAGCTTTGACTGCTACAGCTTGTTCACGTTTGAAGGATTCAAATTAGGGATTTTTTCAGCTGATTTGAGAGGTTTTGGTTATAGTTTTCAGATTTGGTATTCTCTGTAGGACGTTATTTTTTGTTTCTTTTTTGCTTGCAAAAAAGAATTTTTTTTTTTTGCACTTTTTAGGGGTTTTTTTTAAAATTTTATTGAAATTAGGGGGTCCCTAAATTTTGGTGCACTTTGAGCTCAAATGGGCCTCACCGTTGAGCTCGCAGCGCCCCAAAACCCCTATTTCGATATAAAACAAGTCCAATTTGGACAACACTGGAAGAAGAGGCAAAAAATTTTTGCCCTAAGGCTGTGCACGCACCTCTAGGCAAGTTTCCATATGATCTTTGGCGTAGATTTCAAAAAATTAAAAAAAATTTAAAAAAGGCGCAGACAGCGCATAGCCAGCACGTCACATGCGCTCCACCCGTGCCTGTGCGCCGCCTCTACCCATCGCAACTGCCAGCGCTAACGACGCCGCTAACCGTCAATGGTTGTGGCTAGCCGCCAACGCCCAACGACTGACCGTCAGTGCCCAGCTCCCATATGACCAGCCGCTAGGCTAGGGGCTAGCATTGGTTCCTTGTAATTTTTTTTTGTGGAGGATTTTTTTCCTTTCGAAGGCTCTTTCACTAAAATTGGCTTTTCGAGAGCTCCAGGCATTATTTTTCGACAAACAAGATATCGCCAGAAAGCTAGTTCTGACCCCAATGCTCTCATGGAGGTTAATCTAGTATTTTTTTCCATCTAGCTTTTTGTTTTTTCTTTCAATGCTAGATTATCCTTTTTGCATTCCAGGGGGGCTAATTTGCTCAAATTAGCTCCGTTTTTCGATCTGAAAGAAGCACCGGAAAGCTCTTCTCGAGCACAATCCAGATTTCTTCCTATTTTAATTAAAAAAAATTTAAGGTACACAAGATTCAGATCTGAAGCTTTTTTGGTCTTCTCTTGATAAAGCATATCATTCTAGGCTTAGGGATTCGATATTTGGCTTGTGGGGGGGTGTTATTTTCTTGTTTATATCAGTTAAACTAGATATTTATCAAAACATAACCCCTTCTAAAAAAATATGGCCAAGACCTCTTCTTGTCTAGAACTTCTGACCCCACATAATTATCACACATGGAAAACCTGATGACATAGCTTCTCCATTCAAAAGGGCCTTGGTCTTGTCTAGATGCAGTGCAACCAGTATTACAGAGGCCCTTTGAGATCATGCAACATCGAAACAAGATGGATGAGGCTATGGGGTTGATTTCTTTATAGGCATCAGCCAGCTTGCAGTTTCATCTTGATGGGTGCAATACCCCTCTAGCTATGTGGACCAAGCTTAACACCTTGTTTGGTACAATGAATGAGTTTAGAGCACTTCAGATTGAGGCAGAGCTTACCTCTCTTGTACCTGATTCTTTTCCCTCTATTGAGGACTTTCTGATGAAGTTCAAACAATAGAGGTCTTTGTTACATGGATGTGGAAAGCAAAAGACTGATAAAGAGTGCATTTATCTGATTCTATCTAAGCTTAGGGGAAACTTTCAGATCTTCTCTTCTACCTTTCATTCTACCATGGATGCTTTGGGACCTACATTCACCATGCCCACTTTTGAGGTGTTCTACGATCATTTGACTAGAGATCAGGCTGAGCTTACTCAGTTAGACTCTCTAACAGGATCAAAGAACCAAGCATTGGTTGAGAAGTAGAAGCCAAAGCAGATATTAGATTCCTCTTCTCAGCACTCTACTGGCCCACCATCTTCTTCTAAGAAGGAGAAATAGAAGACTGCAAGACCTACATGTTCCTATTGTCAGAAGGGACCTCATGATGAGTCACACTATTTTCAAAAGAGATTTGATGGTTATGAGAAACAAATTGTAGATTTGCAAGCTCTTCTTCAAAAGAGAACTATTTCCTCTCCATCCTCTTCTACCTCACAAGGGTTTTCTTTTCAGTCTTCCTCCACATCTTCGACATCTGGACAAGATTTTGGATAGGGTCGTGCATTAAGGGCATCCATTGCATCCCCTTCATAGGTCCATTGGATACTGGATTCAGGTGCTTCTCACCATATGGAATCTTCTCAAGGGGTCTTCTCTACTATTGAGGCTTCTCCCATTCCTCATATTCTCATGGGGAATAACACTATCTTGAGAGTCTGCGGGAAAGGTTCAATAGGCATTCAGGAAGGCACATTCAATGATTTATTATATGTTCCATCTCTGTCTATAAACCTTCTCTTGATTTATCAAATTACACATAGTGGATCAGGGAAGATAGTTGAGTTCACTACAGATTCAGTCTTCATTTGGGATAGTGTGACAGGAGGCATTGTTGCTATAGGGACAACTGATCATTCCACCCATCTCTACACCTTCTCACACTTTGGTCCACCATCTCCATTGTCAAAGCACAACTCTCCTCTTTTGTGAGAGCATCATGTGGTGCAGTCAGGTCGTTTGAACCTTTGTATTGTTCTTGAGATCACTGCTATGACTACCACACCACATCTTGTTGAGGTCTTTTCTCTTCAGTAGGCTTCTTCTTCAGCATTTCTTGACCCTCCAGCTCCATTCATTGATCCACGAGGTGCACTTGTTAAGGATTCTACAGAGGACATTCATCTCCTCTTTCATGACAGTGTCAACACACCTGTCACACCACCTACATTGGGGATTCCCTTTCAGGATCTTCATGTTTTCTCCTTTGAGCATCAATTAGGCCTTCCAGTTTCACCTCTCATTTAGGGTTTTCCTTGTTCTGTGCCTTTGTTTCTTCCACATTAGATTTGCATTGGTTCAATCATTTCCACAGGGGTTCCATCATTCTGGGGGTGCTTTGGTGTCTCGTCCCTCTCTCATGGGGTGGGGGGGGCTGGTTGTACTTATGGTTTTGAGAGAGTCTCTTGAGCCATTTCTTTTTCTACATTTTTCTATCTCTTTTTGGAGTAGGGTTTTTTCCCACTGGGTTTTCTCTATTTCTCCATTTTATAGAGATTTGGTTGTGCTAGGTACCTCATCAGGCCATGTTGTTGGGACCCATTTTTTTTTTCTTTCAGCACTGTTGGTTTCCTTTGCTTTCTTCTTGCATTGTTTGTAGCTACATTGTTGTTCATCTTAAGGGGGGGTGTTAGAGTAAAGTATTAATTATGTTAATTAATCTTTACTCCCTTCTTAAGATGTCAACTCTTTTGCTTTAGTTGTTTATATTTAAACACACATGCATGAGTTGTTTTAAACTCATGCACTAGTTGTTTTAAATATAAACTTGCATGCATTAGTCTTGTAATAATTTAACTAATTATTATATGCACTAGGGTTTTCCTTTCAAGGCTTTTGATCTCCTTTATAAGGATGATCCATTGTATATTTTATTCATTCATTAATTTGAGGATATTTTCTTCTTCATATTTTTGAGTCAAACCCTTGCCCTCTTCTTGTCTCTACTTCCTTGTAACAGGTTTTTGTATGTAGGTGATCTTCGGGTTTTATGGATTTGTATTGCTCAAATCCTACACTTTGTTTCTATTTTTAATATATTATTCTTATTTACCCATTCTATGACATCTATTTGTGAATGAGACTCCCTTTGGACTGCTCACTTTTTTCCTAATATGTGTATAATTGCATTAAAATATCCTCCTATAATGAAATGAGAGGTTGGGGTTTATTGCATGAATATTTCTATTTCTCCCCAAACACCTTTTTCTTAATGTTTGGTATAGGTCTATATACATTTATTAAGACAAAATTCAAATTACAACATATACTTCTAATGATTCATCCCTACCAATGATTTATAGCTATAAGATTTTCAAATGCTACTCTTCATTGATTCCATAATATTGCTAGACCTCCCTAGGCTCCCTCATCTAGAACTACATCAACTCTCTAGTTTCCTATTTTCTTTTCGAATGTTTATATTTCTTCTTTATTCAATTAGTTTCCTAGATCATACTTATTTTTTCTTTGTTTAAAAATATGCAACGATTTACCAAACATTGTTTGTTAGGGGCTTTCATGTCCCTAACATTCTATGTTATGAGCCGCATGGCTCATGGGGAAGGGTTTTTCCTTTTCCTATATTTAGTAAAGAGGTTATTTTAGTTTGATATCCTAGAACTCCATCTTTTAATCCGATCTCTGATGAGGATTTCCTTCCTCTCTTTTTCTGTCATGATTCTCCATAATCTAGAGTTTCCTTGTTGGGACATTTTTGACAAATCCTTAATATTTCCTCTTTTCTTATATTGTCCTCCTCTTCTTGCAGCCCTATTTCTCCTAATAATATTTCTATTTTAGCCTCTTTCGCTTCATCATATTCTAGTATCTTTTGAATAAGAAGTTGTTTCTCTTTCATTCTTACCTCATATTCCTCCTCTCATGGGTGATAAATTCCTATAAATTACATACTACTTCAAGTTCTAGAGGAATTTATGTCTTCTTAGGGATATTGTTTCTCATGTTTTCATCAAAATTTTATAGCTAATCTTTATTTTTTTGGATTTGTTCCTCTCAAGCTCTTAATTCATCCATATTGGTCACAACATTAATTTCCCTAGATTATTTTTCTAGGATTGAAAATTATCTTATAGTGTCTTTATCAATTATAGGAATGATAAGAGGTAGTTGCATTTTGACTTCATCCTGAAAAGCCTTAGATTCCTCCAAAATATAATACAAGACTTCCTGAATTGAGGCCATAACTTCTCTCAATTTTTCATGAGATATCACAAGGATATGAAGTTCATTGGGTATTGTATTGATGTTCTCCTATTCTAGGATTTCTTCATTTGTATTATTTCCTAAGGTTTTAACTAGAAATCCTCCCATTTCATTGTTAATCTTGATTGTTATATTTTCTTTCTTTTCTAGATGTTTGTTTGTTATATTTTACTGATTTCTATCTTTAACTATTTCCTTATTGATTTTTTATTAGATTTGTAATTGCTCCTTTTCTTTCCTTTAGTTTAGATGCATTTCCCATTGATATTTCCATTATAGAATTTGGATTCGAGAAACTTGCTTTGTTTTTCTGATATTACCTTGAGGTTCTCTAAAGGTTTTATGTCTAAATCAATGTTAACTAGAATTTTTTCCTTAAATCCTTTTTTCCCAGTGAAGAAATCTTCTTCCACCCCTATAAATAAACACATAACATTCCCTATAATTTCTAGGGTTTCTATATGCAAGTATTCTGAGGGAAGATTGTCTAATTATAACCATTGAGGGAAATTCCTTGGGTTTATATTTGCAGGTATCAAAATTGGGCTCCCAACTAATATGGTGAAAACTAAAACCCTTGTAATAAATGTTCCCCATTTAAAATTTATTCTTTAAGGCCCCGTTTGTTTGGAGAATTGGAGTTTGAGTCAAAACCTAATTATCTCAAAATAAGGTTTTGAAATTCTAGTTTTGTGTATTCAAAAGATAGTTTGGACCGTTTGGTTGACCCGGAAGATGATTGAGACAATCTACCTTCTGCATTTGGTTTCCATTTTCAAAATTAGAATTAGAAGGAAAAGAAAACAAGAGCAGAAGTGAAAACCATGAACCAACAACCATTATCACACCACAAAAATGTTTGAATCCTGCCTTTTATCGACCTTCAGAAAAGCTTAGATCCTTTCCCCAATAAATTATCTATTGGGATTGGATTGGGAAGGCACACCTTGCCACGGTTGTATATTCAAAATTAAATCTGAAGGGATAGATGAACGAAGCTCTACTGACCACTCCATGCTAACTTTTATGCTAGTGCTTCCATGCTCGCTCACTTAAACCCTTGCGCTAGATTACGCTTCGCTTAACTCTTGGGATGGAATGGAAAGATCTAGTAGTTCCATGTCTGGTATTGAAAGAAGAAAGCACAAACAAGAAGACTGCCTGTGACTCCCATTGGCACATATTGACAGATATTCTACTAGATTTGGAAACTCAAAAAAATGACCTCCCAAATATTAGGTTAAACCCCTCCTGAACAACAATGCCAAGAAAATACTTTGCATTCGGTGGAATTGGGAAGAAAAAGTTTCACCATGAAAATTGACAGACCCAACGAGAGAATTTAAATTGGTTCACAAAATCCAAAACTAGAATTTGTTTTCTAATTCCACCTACTGGGTGGGAAGATGGTGTCACCCATTTTAGGGCCTAAACCAGATTTTGAGTGAGGAAACCCGAATTGCAAATATGTGTTCCAAATGACAGATTTGTTGATAAAGCGGAAGTCCCACCGCCAATTTCACCCCAATTCCAGCAAACAAACAGGGCCTAAGATATGTATCCTTTCACTCAATGAGAAATAAATCATCCCAAAAAGTCCTTGTATTCACCTGGCCATGGAAGC
Organism: Chamaecyparis obtusa; assembly: GCA_027943335.1. Classification (NCBI taxonomy): domain Eukaryota; kingdom Viridiplantae; phylum Streptophyta; class Pinopsida; order Cupressales; family Cupressaceae; genus Chamaecyparis; species Chamaecyparis obtusa. The sequence continues at coordinate 249,349 of BSBK01000056.1, forward strand.
TTTCTTCCCACTAGTTGATAATATCTTTTGAATAACATTTTAGACCACTTCATCTGATGAAAAGACAATGATTTTGGAAATTCTCCCATATTGGGTATAGGATTTTCATAGGTATGATGAAATATTTTCTTTCCTTTATTTTTGTTTCCCTCCAATTATTTCTATTGTATATTCCCTAATGTCCTATTAATGATTTTCTGAGATTTCTAGTGATTGATCTTCTACTTGTGTTGATGGGCTTCATTTGATGTATTGTCCTTTGTATTTAAAACCATCCTCCATTACCAAGAAAAATTGTGTTTACCCTAGAGATGAAAGTTGGTGTATTAGCAAGATGAATGGTTCTAGCAAGCTGCCATTTCTCTTTGGTGAATTCTATATGTCGTGGGTAGGGATAGAGGTTATGCATAGTTTTCCATTGCAAATTACAAGTTTATTCTTTTTAATTTTCTTGCATATTGCATTATGCTTAATGGAATTTTTATATGGTATAATTAAAATAAATAAAAATATATTTAAAAAATTGTAACATATAATTTTTTTATTGGAAGAAGAAATAGAGATTACAAAGAAATATGGTTACAATAACATAATAGTTGTAACATAAATATTAAAATAGAAAATAAATGACATAATATTTGGAAAATGAACAATTACAGTTGTTGTTAAAGAAATCTTTAACAAAAAAATTGGTAGCTTTACAAAATTTCAGCATACATAAAAATAATTTGTTAATAGTTGATTGCATTGCATGCAAAAACAACTTATAATTAAATTTTTCATATAATTGAAAACTTTCTATTTACATATATATTAAAATTAAACTATTATTTATGATAGATACGACCCCTTAGCTTCTATTTTCCTATAATAATAATAATAATAATGTATATGGATGAAAATAAAGAAGCAATGTATAGATGTGTAAATCACTTCCCATTTTCATGAATTACACATTTCGTAAGGAAGATGCTCCACTAGGTTCAAGAGGAGACTCAAACGATAAGTGGGACAATGATCCTTTACTAAAATATGCGATTGATGAAAATGAAAATGATGTATTAATATGTTATTCTCTACATACCCATCCATACATTTTGTGTGGAAAAGTGTCGATCCCCCCCTTTTTTGTTTATCTTTTTTTTTTGTCCTTGGCCATCTCTGCTTTGGTGTTTCTCCGGGATCTAGGATCCTTGAGGGTCTTGTTGTTTGTTACCAAGAATTTTGAACTTCAAGGTTCCAACATCATCATTTCTATCTTCACTTAAAGAAGTGATTGTCGAGTATCTCAAGGTCCAGAATTTGGGACTTTTCGATCTTTGGAATTCTACTTAGCAATTAATGTGCTTCCTTAGGCATTATAAAATTCTTTTACCCCTCATTTTTACATTTACCCTAAGCAAAATTACCTTCTGAGTGATTAACTGTGAAGTGCAAAGCATTTCCTAAGCCCAAGCTTTCAAAGAGAGAATTGTGCAAGTGCTAGTGTTTGTGCTACAACATCTAAGCTGGGTAATTTAGGCTTTGGGAATGAACAACCCCATAATAGGTAATAATAATCATGCCAAAGCTTTTCCTAGGAATAGTGTATTCAGACTAGGTATTATTTCTCTATCATAGAGTGCATTTAAATTTTCAACCCAAGGACGTATACTTGAAATGGGATAGCAGAGTTTGTGCACTAAACCTCTCATAAAGTCATCTTACTTAAGCTGCAGGAAAAAAAATGCATAGGAAGAACTAGGCTATTGCTGTAGGAAAGTAAAACAACATAGTTGAATAAATGAAATCGATGCAAACAACCATAAGTTTAACTCCAACCTATTCTATCATTCCAAAGAATGTACTATGAATATCTCTACAAGTGTTGTAGGAATATACACAGGTATAATGCTACAGGAGAGAGCAGTGAACGCTACTTCAAATACTGAAAATGGTTAAACTACTTACTCTACTCTACTCTAATCCACCTCCCAAGTGGGCCTCCTTCGTTGGTTTCTATTATCTATGAACACATAAGATAACTCAAAATTACTCCTTCAATTCATATATATATTCAGAAAATTGATTACATCAAAATAGTGCATAGAAATAAAGAGTAACTTGCTTTCTAATATAATAGTAATACAATCATTTTTCTAACTAGATTTCCAACAATCATATCCCTATATATAGATGATTGATATTTGAACATTCAGAGGAGTTTTGACTGATTCATCCATAAAGAAAGGAGAATGTGACAATCCACAATGAAAGATCATAAAGACTAAACAACCATTTCAATAGAATATTGATTGTAGAGGAGATTTATCATAGTTGTGCCCCTATAGTCTCTGAGACATTCATTCCTTCAATACCGCAGGCATGTCCCACAGTTGTCTTAATGGTTCTTCTCATCGCAACCAAAACTTCATCACTTCCTCGTCAATGCAACTGATTTACTCTCCAGTCATTCCTTCTATCTTGGAAGATTAGTAGTATATGCATGTATATTCAAGTATTCAAATTAGTCAATTTAATCCAAATGTTAAGACATACATTAAAACAATTATATGAAATATTGTAGTATTTATATATAATATTAGCAAGGTATGTCTACTATTTTCTACCCATGATTTTGTTGATCTATTTGTACTTATAGTATGTATAAAAATTCAAGCCCCTAAAAATTCACACAAATGTTTTGGGAATGTCTAGGAATAGAGCATAAAAACAACATAAAACAAAGACAAATTCTAGCCTCATCAGGGACGGTAGTGGGTAAGTGGTCCTCTTCAGTTTTGGTGCTCCATTGTTTTAGGTAGGTTCCCCTTGGATTTTTTTTGTCTTATTTTCCTTTATATTTATAGTTTTTCTTTGGTTTTGTGTTTTCCTTTTCCTTCCTTTCATTCATGTCGCCAAAAACTCCACCTAGTCAATAGGGCTAGTGTGAAGCTTTTGGGGTTGTATCAATTTTTTTTCGTGTCTTCCTTCTATGGCTATTCCAACATGTTGTCTATAGTGTAAACTAATGTAAATTAATGTAAATTTTTGTAATTTTTGTGGAAGTTCCTTGGTAAATTCCTATAATTAGTGTGGGTATCCCTAGCCTTCCCTCTGCAAATAGCTATGTACAAAAGTTTTGTCCCCTATAAAATTAGGTAGTGTACAAGGTGTAGTGTTAAGGTGTTTGTAAATAGGTTTCAATTAAAATTCTTTGTGAGGACCTTCAAACCATGCATTAGAAATAACCATTCCATGGACTCCATACTGAGTCACTACAATTTTTATCTTATTGCTAAGAGGTGAGTCCTGCCGAGTTGCATAACCCACATTGGTCTCAAGGCCGAGTCCATGAGGCCAGAGTGGCCAATTTTTGGGTTTTCCTTCATCTCCATCATGCCCACCTTAATGGAGGAATTGACTCCCATGAGTGAACATTCAAATTCAATTGAGTTGGCTATTAATTTTCATTTTTTTGTGCCAGCTATAAAATTAAATGCCATAACTTTGCGCGCATGTATGTACATGTGTCTAGCTTGGGAAATAACCTATTATGAAGTAAATGTCACATCAACAGATAGTTTTACTTTTCATCACTTTGATCTTTTTAGTCCTCTTGTGTCTTGGTAAGTTGTGACATGTGTGTTTAAAGTGGAAGATCACTAAGTTATAATCTTCAGAATTCAGCCTTTTGGTCATGTATTATGTGTCTCATAGTTTTTTCATGGAGGAGACACTTCCCCCGATATCCCTTATTGCTAAGTGGTGTCTCATCTTGCTTAGTAATGAAATGTGTGGTCTTGAAAGTCCTAGGGACCAAAATTTCTATTAGTTTTTTATATCATTTTGAGAGATTTATGGTCTTGTAGGATATAATCAGGAAAATGGTAGCAACAGGATCTCCTCTTGAAAGTTCAAAACTTCCTAGCTCATTCACAGCTCCAATAAAGAAATCAAAGGCACAAAAGGCTCTCAAAAAAATCCCACTAGTAATGAAGTACATGAAGGATGGGGAAATCTGATGCAGAGGTGCAACCTTGGAACCCTTAGGAGGATAAATCACTCAACTAAACTACATCAAGGGACCCAAACACCAATAGTTTCCATAGGTACCTTTACTTTCTAGGGCCTCTCAAGGAACTCAACATACACATTTAATCCCCATCCTTTCCTTCACCATCCTCCTTGAGTGAAAGTGATCAGATGAACTCATGAAAAGAATCCTACCTTCAAAATAGTGCATGATAGAAATCGGTGTAGATAGGACTCGATATAGATAGGATCATTTAGGTGTGAATTAGGAACTTGGTCTAGGACTTAGCATGAAAGTGTAAGGTTGTGGGGATCATCTAAGAATGATAGGGGAGATAATATTTTAGTATTTTGGACTCACCCATAACCAGTTATAGTTTGATTCAACAATAAGACTTACAAAAATGAGTAGCCCTCCTTATGTTGGTTTCCCTCGGTTTCTCAAGAACTTTCCAAAGGACTTGGAAATTAAATTAAAGATTTGGATACCCTTTTCAGGGTTAAAGAAAACTAAAAAGAGAAAATTACTCACTTCAGCTTGGTAGGCATGGTTTCACTGTGGTGATATACCCAAATAGGCCTAATTAGGCTTACCTAAAGAATAAACTACCTTCTAAAGGATTGATTCAAATCTCTAATCACTTGGAGTATTTTTAGAGACCTAAAAAATTACAAAATCCTAAATTTCATCTTCTGGAACACCTTAGAACCAAGGTTATGTTGCTAATTCCAAATTTCTACTTGGTGGACACATAGAGATGTCCACCTAGGGCATCAATTTATCTCATCCTTCTTGCATGATATCAAAATAGAAACTAAAAATATAAAATACATAAACTTACCTTGAATCTCTCCAAGATCCATGAACATACACTCTTGGGAGTTCAAGTTATAGCCATTTCTAGCTCAAAACCCTTACTACAGGCTACAATCAGACCCACTGATACAAAACTCCAGATCTCTCCTGTCTCCTCTCACTTCAAGACCTCAAATCAATTAAAAATGAAATATAAATAGTTATATTAGAACATGCATGTAATAATCTACACATATGCAGCCGTACAAGGTCATACAAAGGTCTGTAATGACAAAAATTTATAGGAAAAACAAGAAAACTGATTCTTTTCTTCATACAAAGATTTTTCCTCCATTTTTTTAGAAGTATATCAGCCTATAACTCCCAATAAAGATCAAAATCCTCTTGGTAGCCATTACAGTCAAGTTGAGGCAAAAAAATAAGTTTTTCAAAAACTTGCCAAGTGGCAAAAACTTGCAATGATGCAACTTTTGTATTTTTGGCATATGGAGCTCTAATGAAAACCTTTCCTTTTGGATTTTTCCCAATTTTTTTGAAAAAACACCAAAATCTTTGCTAAAAATAGAATTCATAACTCCCTACTTGTCCTAGGTGCCTAAAGGTTCGGTGAGCTTATAGGATTTCCAGCTAAGCTTTGCCACCACATATGAGGACTTTATGGAAAACTTACACATAGCTAGTAAAATGACTCATACACACAAAAACAAGACTTCCTACACTATTTATTCCTATATGCTCGATGAGAGCATTTAGTGCTCAGTTATGCCTAATTTTCACCTTTTGCTCCTACACCAAACTCCCCAATTTGTTTTATCTCAAGTCCACTTGAGATAAGATGGTCCAATGATGAACCATGCTTCTTGATCTGAAACTCATCCATCCAAATGGCCTCTGATAGTGGCCTATCCTTCTACTTGATTAAGTATTGGGTATATTGCCTTCTCCTTTTCTTCTTGACTTGGGTATGTAAGATCTTTTCAATCTGAGGCGGAGATAGCTTAGGAACCTCATGAAGGTCTTTTTCTATCTTTTCTTCCTATAAGGACTTCTTTGCTATCTTTTTTCCCTTGTATGGAGTGAGGTCACACACATTAACTATAATATATATGCCAAAATCCGATGATAGTTATATCTTTTATACAGTCTATCCATACTTAGCTAAGATTTGATGGGGACCCACCTTTTTAGGTAATAGCTTAGTGTGCCTAGACTGAGGTAATATTTCTCTTCTCAAATAAGCCCATAGTAAATCACCAACCTTAAATTATAACTCCCTTATTTTTTGATCAACAAGTTATTTGTATTTTTGATTGGATTTATCTAACTACCTTTTAACTTGATCTTGGACTAATTTAATAGCTTCAACAAAACTTTCTCTATCTTCACTAATTGGAGTTGAAGTAGGAAGATCTCTAAGTTCAAGAACTGCCCTTGGGTGCATGCCATATACAATCTAAAATGGAGACTTTCATGTGCTCCCATTAACTATATCATTGTATGAGAACTCTACTTGTACAAGTATGGTGTCCTACTTCTCTCCATGTTTCTTAGTATGACATCTCAACAAGTTGCCTAGGGATCTATTGACCACCTTTGTTTGACCATCTATTTGAGGATAGTATGCAGATAAAAAAGACATATTTTACCAATTTTATTTCATAGGGTTCTCCAAAAGCGACCCAAAAATTTGACATCTCTATCTGATAAAATTCTTAAAGGCAATCCATGCAGTCTAACTATTTCTCTAAAAAACAAATCTGCAATATAAGAAGCATCATTGGTAGAGTTACATGGCAAGAAATGTGTCATTTTGTTGAGCCTATCTACCAGAACATAAACACTATCATACCCTTTTTGTGTTTTGGGTAATCCCATGACAAAATCCATACGTATGCATTCCCATGGTCTTGAAGGAATGGGTAGGGGCTAGTACAATCCTACATTTGTACTCTTCCCTTTACCTTTATGAAAAATAGTACATTCTTCCACAAACTTCCTCACATTTTTTTGCAACTTAGGCCAAAAGTAGTTCCTTCTAACCATCTCTAAAGTGTTATCCAATCCAAAGTGACCAGACATAGCCCCACTTTTTTCTCTTGTATGATGTTGGTTCTCATGGACCACTTGGGTTCACAAAGTTGTCCACCTTTGAATAGTAGTCCCTCTTGAATCATAAAATCAGAATATTCATGATTATACCTATCATCCAAGTTAGTACATTCTTGGTAAATGTCCTTAAAATCATTTTCATCAGTGTACATGTGCTTCAAGGTGAAATCCATACACTTTCCAACTAAATTTCTAAGATGGGTAAGACACTTCTACTTAAGGCATCATCAACCTTATTGGAAACTCCCTTTTTATTCTTTATGGAAAATTTAAATGCTTGGAGTGTTTCCACCCATTTCATGTGCCTATGATTGAGTTTATCTTGTCTACTAATGAAACTAAGGGCCTGGTTATCAGTGAACACAATGAACTCTTTAGACAAAAAGTAGTGTCTCCACTTTTTGAGGGATTGAACAAGGGCATACATTTCAGGATCATAAGAGGAATATATATTCTTGGCTTCATTGACTTTTTTACTAAATAAATCTATAGGTTTGTCTTCTTGACTAAGTAAACCTCCCATGGCTATATGGTTGGCATCACATTCTATTTGGAAGACTTTATCAGAATTAGGGAATGTGAGGACTGGCTATTAGGAAACCTTCTTCTTAAGAAGCTCAAAAGATTCATTAGCCTCTTATGTGCATAAAAACTTACACTTCTTCCCCCCTTTTATAGTGTTCAATATAGGTGCACATATCAAGCTAAAATTTGTTATGAACTTTTTGTAAAAAGTAGCTAAACCATGAAAACTTCTAACTACTGCAATAGTCCTAGGAGTTGGCCAAGAAAGAATGACACTTACCTTATCTTGGTCCATTTTAAGAGGGCCTTTGGAGATCATAAAACCCAAGTATGTCAGCTCTTCTTTAATGAAGGTACAATTCTCCAAGTTGATCATTATCTTCTCTTCATGTAGTTTTTCCAATACCATTTCTAAATGCTTTAATTGATCCTCCTATATGTTGCTAAAGACTAGTATATCATCCAGATGTACAATAAAAAACTTACCTGCAAATTCCTTGAGTATGTCATTCATGAGTCTAATGAATGTACTAGGAGTATTGAATAGCCCAAATGGCATCACCTTCCACTCATAGAGTCCTTCATTTGTTTTAAATGTTTTCTTGCACTCATCCCCTAGTCTAATCCTTATCTGATGGTAACCAATCTTTAAATCTTTCTTTGAAAAATACTTTGTACCCCCAAAACAATCAAGCAAATCTTCTATTCTAGGCATTGGAAACTTATACCTTATTGTGATCTTCTTGAGTTCTCTAGAATTAGTACAAAGCCTCCATGTTCCCTCTTTCTTGGGTGCTAGTACTGTTGGTATTGCACATGGGCTTAAGCTCTTTCCAATCAGACTAGATTTAAGAAATTATTGGATTTTTTTTTCCATCTCCTCATTTTGTTGTGGTGTCAGTTTATATGAAGCCTTGTTGGGTAATATTGAGCCTGGAGTAAGGTCTATACAATGATTGATTTATCTCATGTGAGGTAGGATTCTAGGTATTCCATCAGCTATGACACCTTTGTACTTGTCAAGACTTTGTTTAAATTCTTCCTCTAGAATTGGTTCCTTGTTTGTTGCTACTTCCACTTTCAAACTTGAACCTTCGGTGTATTCTTCCCTCATATAATCCATAGTACTTTCTTAGACTTTATCTTTTAGGATAGGAACTAGTGCAAAAAGTGGGCATTTATTCTCCTTAATCTCCTTGAGAAACTCTTTCTTGCTCATCACCATAATCTTGGCTTCTTTGGGCCTGATTTCTTCTTCACTTGGTTTAGTTAGAGGAATTAATTCGACATTTCCATTCTTTGTGATTGTGTATGTGTTTTTTACTCTATCATGTTGTGCCCTTAAGTCATATTTCCATGGCCTTCCAAAGAGTAAATGACAAGTATCCATATTGACTATATCAAACAAAATCTTGTCTTTGTAGGCTCCAATTTGGAACTCAACCCAAGCTTGTTCCTCAACCAAATTTTTTTGTCCCTTGTTGAGCCATGATTCCTTCTAGGGGTATGGATGAGGTATTCTTACTAATTTCAAGTTCTCCAACATCTCAAGAGCTACAAAATTCTTTGTTGAGCTAGAGTCTATCAACACTTTACAAACTTTTCCTCTTACCTTACAATTTGTCCTGAAAATGGATTTCCCTTGTGGTGGCTCTAATTGTGTAGGCTCTTCAAGAGTGTTCTCCTCATCATAAGAGCCTCTCCTTTCTCTAGATATCCATGAGATTTAGGATAATGTTCTGAGTCTAATTCTTGTGCCAAATGTGCTTCTTTCTCCTTAGAATCTTGAACTTTCCTTCCTAGGACACTTATGTACCATGTGCCCTTATTGATTGCAATTGTAGCACCTTATCAATCCATTGATCTCCTTGGTGATCTACCTCTATAGCTTGGTCTTCTATCTATGAAATTACCTCTGAAGGAATCAGATCTATTCCCCTCTTGATTTTTCTCTGATTGGGGCTGAAAATTTGGACTTCTGCCTCTAAATGACCCTCTATCTCTGAAGGATTGTCTCCCCCTACTCCTACCACTATTTTCTTTTCTTCTTCTAATATTTTCCTCCACCTTTAAGGCTAGTTGATAAAATTTGGACATTGTTAGGAATGGGAACACTGAGAGGGTAGGGGGGTGTGAATCAATGTTCATTGTATTTTAACTTTTCACTTAATCTTTAAACTGAAATTAAATGCTTAGGTATTGAAATGAACATCCACATAAACATGAAACATGAAATCAACACATAACACCAATATGGTTACGGGGAAACCAAAATAGGTAAAACCCCAGTTGGAATTGACACCCATTAATATTTTGTACTAGTGTTTTATGATCCTTGTTAGAAGATGCTTAACCCTATTAGGAGTTGCTTTACAATGTATTAAGTACAGTAGACCTTGTCAAGGGTCAGACCCTGTTAGGATTCTTTTACAATAAACCCTATTAGGGGTGTGGATGCACTCTCCTAGATCTCATTGCTCAAGTGGTGAAGGCTACAACCTTCAAATCTCAGATAGTCACTATATCTATTGGATGAACTGTCACTATGACACTGCTTGTCTAATCAGTTCCTTTGATGCGCTGATGCTTTGACCTCTTGCAAAGCTCTAATACATCTTCTAGAATATTTTCATACTTTTTCTCTGCTTATCTCAACTCTATATCATCTTTCATCACTATTACAATGGGTGCATCTCATATTTATATGCGCATACAAAACAAACAACTAGGTCGACCCTTTAACCGATTACATACAATGCTTCCAATTGAATTGGCTTAAGCATGTTCACAAACAAACACATTTACATGTTGGAAACCTAATTACAATAGGTTCATAGCCTTTACAACATTAGAATATAATTGCAAATCAAAATGCTAACAGTCGGTTGCTTACTCTGTTCTTCTCTGGCACACACTGGCTGTGTAAATTCAACTGTCTGTAACTTTGGTATACTTGCATATCGGATCATGCACTCATAGACTAAGTATGAATATAGTCTAACCAATGTATCTTCTATGGAACACACCATAACTTGGTCGTACTCATGTGCGCTAATGCTCTGAGCTTCAGGAACTCTGTACACTGTCCAATCTTAAACACTTAGCTGATTTCTGATCTTTCCATCAAGTGCGCTAACTCCAAACTACTATATGAATTTATTTCCATAATGAAAACACTATACTAATTCATATACATTAGTATAGCCAACTTTCCAACAATCTCCCCCTTTGTCATTGATGGCAACAAAGGAATATGGACAAGTTGCTAAATGTTCCTTTAATACAAAAACTTTTGTCTTATATCTCCCTTATACATAATTTTCTATCTTATATCTCCTTACACATATCTATACCATATTCTATACATACTCCCCCTTTGACATTAATCAAAAAGGTGCTTCAAAAACTGTATCTACAAATACTTACTATGATAAAACATTCGGATATGCTATCTGCAGGTTTTGGATCTCCTTCTTCCAAAATGTGATCAGTGAATTCACAATCTAGAGATGAGTGCATAATCCATACTATATCTTCTCCATCTTATCCAAATCTATGGTAGGACCTTGATCATATGTCACCATGGTGGGATTGATCTCCTTGATATTCTGATTGACTATGTCTAATGAGGGCGCAAGAGCATTCCTTAGCTGAGTCTGCCTAGCCCTTATCTTGGTCATCTCTTTTTCTGCCTTCTCAATCTTATCTATTTGTCCTTGGTAGACATTATTACACATGTTCACATCAATAGATGGGTCTTCCACTAATTTCCTTATGCTGTCTATCATGGCTTCTACCTCTTGAATCTTCTTGTATAGATCACCAGTCAACTTTTCCTGGTTCATACAGTCGGCAATGATCTTTCTACCCTTTTTTGCAAACTCCTTCAAGGATGCTTGACCAATCTTTAGTGAGCTTAGGTCAAATGAAAAATTTCTAACTAATTCACTGAGCCTTCTCTTCAAATACTTCTCTTCTGCAACTAGGGATGCATATTCTTCTAGGCTAGAGAAATTACTTTTGAACTGAGAAATGACTGCACTCACATCATCAATGGAGTGTACCTTGGACACTTTCTTGTCTGCTGGTAACAAGCTATTCAGGATGTTCACTGACTCTACAAGGAGGGGATTCCTCATTACTTGTTTCTCCTTGGCTTTCTTGATAGCTAAAATTCTAAACTTTATCAGGTCTTCTTCTCCCCATGAATCCAAACTAGTTGTGTTAGATGTCAAACTTCACAACAATGCTACTGAGGGAAGTGGATTGATAGGAGTACTATCCAAAACTTCCTCTTTTACTCTTATTGTTATTGGTTCATTTTATTTTCTCTCTTCTTGTTTTGTTTCTTTTTATTTTCCTTCTTCTTTCTTTTCTTCTTCATTTTTTATATCTTCAATCAATACTTCTTCTTGATGAATGATAGGCATGTTACTACATAAAATTTCAGCTTCTCATGTGCTCACAAAAGCTTCTTCAAACTTGTCCAAATCAGTTTCATTGGCTGTCATGGCTATCTCTACATTATCAATGATAATGGTGCTATCCTTTAGTGACTTTTTCATGGGTGTAGACTTATTTGCCTCTATTTGTGTTTTAATTGGAGGCATTGAGTCCTGAGGACCTATCACTGATGCATTAGTGGGCTCTGCCATCTTGACTTCCTTTGAGGATACTTGAGTTGTGGGTGTAGTAGGTGGATACATGTGCCTGTTCATAAAGGCCTTCTCAAAGGCTTTCTCTATTTCTTTGGCAACTAACTCAAAGTTTTTATCCATTATATTCAATGTTCTTGTCTTGGTCCTGAGGTGAGACTTCACCAGATCTAACAATAACTTTTTCTCTTCTAGCTCACATACAAGAAGGGTTTCATCTAAAATATTCTCTCTTATCCTTAGATCCTCTTCAATAGCCTATCTCTTTTGGAACTCTAAGATATTCCATACATTATTAGGGATCATAGTCTTTAGTTCTAAGACTGTCTTCTTAAATTTCAAAATGTGTTTGACTATCATTCCATGTATCTCTGATTTGTCTATCTCATTGTATTTCTCATAAAAATTTCCTACTTGATCAATTTTTCCTTCATCAATGATTCTTGTGCTTAACACACTCAGACTAGATTTGAAACTTACTTTAGGAGGTTCTTGAGTGTTCCTTATGTTCCTTGTTACTCTCGAGGATGGATGACCAATGCTGATTTCTTTCTTCCTCTTAGGCATTGCCTTATACTCAAGAGGAGTAGTAAGGTCAATGGTTTCTTTGGGCACAAAAGGAGTAACATCATTTTTACCCTTCTGATCATCAAATTTTTCTATCTTCACCTTCTTCAACTTAGGATCATCTGATTCTTCCTTTGCTGCATCTGTGCTTTCTAACTCCAAAGAAATCTTTTGTTCCCTTGCTTTGTCTAGGTCTACTTGAGACACTCCATGAATTCTCAAGATCTCTGAGGTAACTTTAGCAACCTTTCTTTTAGTTGCTATACTATTCAAGAATGCATCAACTTCTCTTGTTTTCTCTACATAGGTTCCCCATCTTGTCTCATTGGGGTCTTTAGGGGATGAAAGAAATACTTGTGCATATGCTTATAGAATAGGCTCTTCCACTTCATATCCTAGTGGATGAATCCACTTTTTTCTTGGCTCAACTGTCTCCATGCATGTTGTGTCAGTCTCAACCATGAAGAAAATAGTATCATTGTATTTCTCAACAATGTTCTCTGGTATCCTGTACCTCATCTGCATTTTAATCCTAAATGTTTTCAATTCTAGTGTCATGTAGTCCCTCAAAGTGTTGTCAGTACATGCCTTGAGAGATATCTATGGCATTGTGGGAATTGATTTATCTAGATATAAATCAGATACCTTTCCAATAATATGTAAGTACATGTATATGATCAAAGACCCAAATTTGAATATCTTGGTCTTATCATGCTTGATTGCCTTGATGTTGTCAATTAGTTATGCATGCAAGATCTCACACAGATTATACTCTCCATTTTCCTTTACTAGTCTTATAGCTACAAGAATTGTGGCTGTAGACACATTGTTTACCTTACTGGTGTGTTGGAACTTGTATCCTAGTATCATGGACATCAATTTGATGTCATCTTTCTCAATAGGCTTGATAGTCATACTGCGCCTATCACTTCTTGATTTGCAAGTCTGTTCAACAATCTTCCTCACATCGTTTCCCACTAGAAGGATGACACCTATCCTTGAGAGGCCTATCATCTCATGAATTAGGTCACCAATAATTCTGACCAGCACTTCTCCTATCCAAAACAAGTCATCATGAATCCTGCTTAGTAGAATCTTGATCCATTCTGATTCATAAAACTCATATGCCATAGCATACTCCACTATAGGGTGATTGTTCCACCATGCATACTCATCTATGAAGGTTTTCTCTAGTTTCATCATTGTTTCCATGTGCACTTTCAATCTATCCAATCCTACTAGTTCTTTCCTATAGTGAATGTATGCCCTAATGTCCTCGACATGCATAACACCCACAGGTGTGTGGGAGAATGCCCCTTCTAGGTTATCAAGTGTTGATTTAAATGGATTCCTTTTAAACACATATCTTTTCTTCTCAACAACATCAAATACTATAGGAGTAGCCATCACTTACTTGTATAACACTTTCTCAAAGGTTTCCAAGAGATTCTGAATCGACACGACAAACTAGGGTTTCTACAACTGATCAAATACACAGTAGGTCACTTGATGAATCAAACTGTAATCCTTCTCAATCAACTGCTAGGGCTCTTCTTCTCTTCAAATGCTCTCAATTTGAATGCAATGAGAGACCTTCTAACTTCAGTGTACTTTAAAGTATAAATTCTACCATTAATGCTTGTTGCGTAAACCGGGCTGTCATTTGGAAATTTCTAACTTCCATTCTAAAAATAGTCAGCTAGTGCACTCTTGCACGAAGGTTCCTCTAGTCTCCAAAAGCTTAAGTCCAAAGGCGCATACTCTGAGAGTGAGTATACCAGCCATGTAGGGGTCTAGAGCTAAATTAGCTCCCACTATGACCTTGAGGGCCATTCATCTAGATGTAGAGGGTGCATCCACTATGGATGCATCCAATATATACTCATCAACCTTGTCCTTCTTTTCTTCTGACAAAATCAAGCTTGCATCCTTTGAGGCTTTCACAAAATTAACTTCTCCTTCAAGATCCAAAATTGGTTCTTCGGGCTTTTTAGGGCTTTCTTGACCTTGTGTCCTTGATCTGCAAAAATTTGAGATGTGTCCAACCTTGTTACAAGAGTGACATATGACTGGAGGCCTTATATTCCTCGGCGCACTGACATGAGTCACCATTTTACATTGTTTAGCTGAGTGACCATTATAGTTACATATCTAACATGTAACATTCTGAGAACTTCTTACATTTGACTGATTCTGATTTCTTTGATTATACTGAGTCCTGTTCTTTTGACTTTTCTTGCAATTCATAGCTCTATGACCAAATTTATTGCATGAATAACAATAACCATTGAAATATCTTACCTCTGTACAATTCCTTGCTATGTGTCCATGCTTGTTACATGAATAACAAGTGTAGTCTAATGGCTTGTGCTCATTATTAGGTGGTTCAATATGATCCTTAGTCTACCTTCTGGTCTCCTTAGTATCTGAGGTGCCTTCTGGTACTTTTATTCTTGCTCGCATGTTGTCAATCTGATTTTGTGCTTCATTGTATCCAATGCAGCTAGTGTCTCCTTTAGCTCTTCTTGCATACAACTGAGATTCTACCAAACCAGAATTGGTGTGTAATTTATCAATTTGATTCTTAGCATCTTTCAATTTAGATTCCAAGGTTTCTTTATTGTTCCTTAGCTCCAAGATTTCCATGTTTTCTTGCCTCAATTCTTCATTTAGTTGAAGGTTCTCTTTGACCTATTCATCATAGACTTCCTAATTGTTATTTAGCTTATCATCAAATTCTTCAAGCTGTTCCTTCAAGGATGTATTTTCTTCATTTAGCTTCTTGACCATTGTCCCTAGATCACTGGTAGAGCATTCTTTCAAATCCTTTCTTAGCCTTTTGATGACTAATTGAGCATCACTGAGTTTTTCTTTTAGTTCTTCAATTTCTCTTTCAGATTTGTCCAGATCTTCAAGAGCAACTTCAAGATTTCTTTTTAGATGTTTCATTTCTGCTTTGTCCATGATCTCCTCAAGTGGTTAAACTTCTTTTCTGAGGACCAAAGCTCTGATACCAATTGTTAGGAATGGGAGCACTGAGAGGGGGGGGGGGTGGTGGGGGTGAATCAGTGTTCACTATATTTTAACTTTTCACTTAATCTTTAAACTAAAATTAAATGCTTAAGTATTGAAATGAACATCCACATAAACATGAAACATGAAATCAACACATAACACCAATATGGTTATGGGTAAACCCAAATAGGTAAAACCCCGGTGAGAATTGACACCCACTAATATTATGTACTAGTGTTTTATGATCCTTGTTAGAAGATCCTTAACCCTATTAGGAGTTGCTTTACAATGTATTAAGTACAGTAGACCTTCAAATATATTAAGTTTCCACAATCCATACGTATGATATATTAGTTTCTAGATTCGATTGTGTAGAGTTTTTTCCATCAACGTTTCAGATCACACTACATGATCCATCATCAGGATGTTAAAGAGCAAGAGAAAGAGGACAAGAAATGGTAGAAAGCAGATCTAGAAGGCAAAAAAAGGAGGGGAAGGGGGATGGGAAAAGGAGAGAGAGAAGAGAGGTACACAGGGATCAAAAATATAAAAATATAAAAAAATGGTTTGACCTACACCTCAACACTAGAGAAAAAAACTAAGCCTCACTCCAAAAAATTAAGATCCAACAACAAAAGTACAATTAATAAAATAATTAAAAGAATATGCATATATATATACATGTAAATGTATATGTACTTGCATATCTGAATAAGCTTGCCTATACAGTAGACCTTGTCAAGGGTCGGACCTTGTTAGGAGTCTTTTACAATAAACCTTGTTAGGGGTGTGGACACACTCTCTTAGAGCTCACTGCTCAAGTGGTGAAGGTTACAACCTTCAGATCTCAGATACTCACTATATCTGTTGGATGAACTGTCACTGTGACACTGCTTGTTTGATCAGTTCCTTTGATGTGATGATGCTTTGACCTCTTACAAATCTCTAATACATCTTATAGACTCTTTTCATACTTTTTCTCTACTTATCTCAACTCTATATCATCTTTCATTGCTATTACAATGGGTGCATTTCATATTTATATGCGCATACAAAACAAACAACTAGGTTGGCCCTTTAATCGATTACATACAACACTTCCAATTGAATTGGCTTAAGCGTGTTACAAATAAACATATTTACATGTTGGCAACATAATTACAATAGGCATGTATCCTTTACAACATTAGAATATAACCGCAAATCAAAATGCTAATAGTCAGTTGCTTACTCTATTCTTCTCTGGCACACACTGGCTGTGTAACTTCAACTGTCTGTAACTTTGGTATACTTGCATATGTGATCATGTGATTATAGACTAAGCATGAATATAGTCTAACCAACTTATCTTCTAGGGCACACACCATAACTCAGTCATATGCATGTGTGCTGATGCTCTGAGCTTCAGGAACTCTATACACTGTCTAGTCTTCAACACAGCCAATTTTTGATCTTTCCATCAAGTGCGCTGACTCCAAACTACTATATGACTTTGTTACCATAATGACAACACTATACTAAGTCATATACATTAGTATAGCCAACTTGCTAATAAACACTTTATTGGGGCTTAGTAGTTGAAACTCCTCTTGAATGTTTAGTCTTAAACCATTTAGGTACCTTGCTACCTTAACACTCTCAAGTTCTATGATTTTTGACCGGAGACTCAACTTTTTGAATTCTTTAGTGTAAGTGAAAATGTCCATGTCTCTCTATCTGAGATTTTTCCTTCTTTGATGTAATTAAACTTCATAGTCTTTAGGGATGCATGTCTCCCTCACCATAGACACCATTTTATTCCATGAGTGGACTTTCTTCTTATCTTCTTTGACTCTTTCCTCCTGCATAAAGTTCCACCATGTTAGTGCTTCTCCCTTCAATCTTGACTTGGCTATCTTAACCTTCTATGCTTCTAAAATTTTCTCACAATCAAAATAGTTTTCTAAAGCTTCAATCCATTTGATGACTGTCTCTACCTCAATCTTACCATAAAAAATGGGTAGTTCCAGTGATTTTCCTCCCAATGCCTAGAGTTATTTTATAAAAGGATTCTCTTGTTTTGGTACCATATCATCTTCATCTTCAAGGACTTCCTCATCCTTATCATCCTCTTTCTCCACATTTTCTTCTCCCTTCCTTTCAATTGCACTTTCCAATTGGTCGAATTTGTCTTCAACTTGTGCCAACCTTTCCCTCAATAGCCTATTCTCTTCTTCTTGGTCTTCAACCTTTTTAGCTTACTCTTCATTAGTCACCATTATGGAACCTCCAACTATAGACTCCCTATCTGACATGCAAAAAAAAATTATAACTTAAGATCAACAAAACCTTTTTCTCTGGTACCAAAAATGATGCAAAGGTACAACCTTGGAACCCTTAGGAGGATAATTCACTCAACTAAGGTACATCAAGGGACCCAAACACAAATGGTTTCTACATGCACCTTTACTTTCTAGGGCCTTTCAAGGAACTAAACATACACATTTAATCCACATCCTATCCTTCACCATCCTCCTTGAGTGAAAGTTATTAGATGAACTCATGAAAAGAATTTTGCCTTCAAAAAAGTGCATGATAGAACTCAATGTAGATAAGACACGATATAGGTAGGATCATTTGGGTATCAACTAGGAACTAAGTCTATGACTTAGCATGATAGTGTAAGGTTGTGGGGATCATCTAAGAATGTCAAGGGAGAGAAGCTTTTAGTATTTTGGACTCACCCATAACCGGTTATAGTTTGATTTAGAATTAAGGCTTACAACCTTCCTTATGTCTGTTTCCCTTGGTTTCTTAAGAACTTTCCAAAGGACTTGGAAATCAAATTACAGATTTAGATACTCTTTTCAAGGTTAAAGAAAACTACAAAGAGTCAATTACTCACTTCGGCTCGGTAGGCATGGTTTCACTATGGTGATAGACCCAAAAATGATAAAGAAGAAACTACCTTCTAAAGGATTGATTCAAACATCTAATCACTTGGAGTATTTTGAGAGACCTAAAACATTTCTAAATCCTAAATTTCAGCTTCTAGAATACCTTAGAACCAAGGTTATGTTGCTGATTCTTTTACTTGGTGGACACATAGAGATGTCCACCTAAGGCATTAGTTTATTTCCTCCTTCCTTCATGATATAAAAAATGTAAACTGAAAACATAAAATACATAAGCTTATCTTGAATCTCTCCAAGAGCCATGAACATACACTCTTGGGAGTTCAAGTTATAACCATTTCTAGCTCAAAACCCTTACTACGGGCTACAATCAAACCCACTGATACACAAATATGGATCTCTATGTCTCCTCTCACTTCAATACCTCAAATCAATTTCAAATGAAAGATAACTAGTTATATTAGAACATGCATGTAATACTCTACACATATGCATTCGTACAGGGCTGTACATAGATCTGTAATGGCAAAAATTTGTAGGAAAAAGAATAAAACTGATTCTTTTCTTCTTCAAAGTTTGATATAAATCTTTTTCCTCCATCTTTTTAGAAGGATCTTGACCTATAACTCCCATGAAAGAATCACAACACTCTTGGTAACCATTATAGTCAAGCTACAACAAAAAACAAGTTTTTCAAAAATTTGGCAAGTGGCAAAAACTTGCAATGATGCAACTTTTGCATTTTTGACATATGGAGCTCTAATTAAAACCTTTCCATTTTCCTTTTTCCCACTGTTTTTGAACACACACCAAATATTTTCTAAAAATAGAATTCATAACTCCCTACTTGTCCTAGGTGGATAAAGGCTATGTGAGCTTATAGGATTGCCACCTAAGATTTGCCACCACATATAAGGACTTTATGGAAAACTTACACACAACTAGTAAAAAGAATCATACACACAAAAACAAGACTTGCTACACTATTCAGTCCTATATGCTCGGTGAGAGCATTTAGTGCTCAGTTATGCATGATTTTCACCTTGTGCTCCTGCACCACAATCCAAGGGTCTCAAATTGAGACAAAACTCTGAGAGATCTTTGACACTAATTTTGGCACCTATGTTGAGTTAAGGGGCCTCCAAAAAATAATACATTAATTGAGGCAAGCCAATGATCCATTATCTGTTAATATCACTACCTCTAGGATCATCCAAAAAGAATGCTTCCCACACTTTATGCATGCTCCAAAGCTAATATTACTCATGGGTAAAAACTACAACACAACCGTCCAAATTGTTGCCACATCCTCTAGAGTCTCCATTGCCTCCTTGGACTAGGATGCCATAGCCACTACTTGATGGATCTCATTATTCAAGGATGCTATTGTAATGACCCAGGGGGCCTCAATGGCACAACTCATAGGGGCATAAGAGGTGGCCCAACACCTCATACATACAGGTTGGTTAAAAATCCCCCTTTGAGATTTTAAAATGATGAAGATGGATATCCCTTGCTCCAATTTCAAGGATCCAATCCAAGAAGGGATTATATTTTTGTGCAAAATTTTTGGTGAGCTTCACACTTGAGAATTCACTCTATGGATGTACTACTTCCTCTACTATGTGACCACCATCCAACAATGTTTTGATTGGGAAACCATTATATCTGACCACATGGACCCCCAAATAAGGAAGGTAGAGGGAGATAGCCACTTCTATGTGACATATTTTGTTTTGTGGTCACTGGTTCCGTAGCATGACAAAATTTGAGGACTAGACACAATTGGTGTCCTTAGCAAAAAGATGATACATTCTACCCCATGGGATCATTTCCCCTAGATCTAATGGGACAAATGTTTCTAAATTGTTTGTAGAGTTTATGATGCCTTCCTTTTTTATGGGGTCAAGGCACTAACAAAATATATAGGGCTCAATTTGACTCCAGATGCAATAGTAATGATCAGCTCATGGGGATGCTATTTCATCCAATTTTCACAACACGCATACATCCAAGCCACCGAGTTCACATGGAACCCATTTTTTCTGCCCAAACATTGCTGAGATAAGATTATTTTATTGGAATTTTGCAGATAGATTCTTGAGGTGCATGCCTTATTGGTTGCAAAGAAGATTTCCTTTGTTGCCTTCCCTATCACCTATGGAAAATTTTGTACCTTTGAAGCAGCTCGAGAGGTAGAGAATGAATTGATTAGTTTAAATTTCTCTAAATTTTCACTTAGGCACCACAACTATAATCCATACGACTACCTCAAGAAATCAATACACCGTAGATCTCAACCCCATGAGCCACACCTAGAATATTTTTGGGAGGACTTCTACTATTATTTTGATGTCTGATATAGGAATAATGTGAGAATTATAATGGAACGTCTCTATCTATGTTCATTTCCATTGAATTTTTCTAACAACGGATCCCTTGAAGACCTTGAGTATAAAGATGCAGGAATCGACAAGTTAGGCATCCCTCTAGTGGACTGGGATACCCAAGAGATTTTGAACATTGAGGCCATAGCCAAAGCCATTATTGAGTGAATTTACGCTCATTTTGAAAGAATATGTTTGAAGAGTGTCTTCTTGGATGGATATCCAAAAGGAGCCACTATTTCTAGACCCCAGGTAGTGGAGAAATGTAAAGCCCATAGAAAGAAAAGTTTTGGGAAATCATCACATCCGTTCGACCCAAAACTAGAGCCTCTCATGAGGCAATTGAATTAACATGTAGAGAGTTCCCAAAGGATGACATAAGTATCATGGGCCGATGTCACATTTGGCCTTAGGGATTCCCTAGTAGGCTTCCAACCTCTTAGTGCTCTAGAACCCTCCCTAGCTACCCCATTTGGTTTT
Organism: Chamaecyparis obtusa; assembly: GCA_027943335.1. Classification (NCBI taxonomy): domain Eukaryota; kingdom Viridiplantae; phylum Streptophyta; class Pinopsida; order Cupressales; family Cupressaceae; genus Chamaecyparis; species Chamaecyparis obtusa. The sequence goes on from BSBK01000056.1 coordinate 270,812, forward strand.
CCATTTGTGGAGAAAGAAACTAAAGAAGAAGTAGTGGCTTTCGGAGCCCCCCTCCAAAGAAGGAAGAAGAAAAATGCTAGCCAACCTTCTCTAGACAAGGACCCGAGCCTGGAACCTAAAAATTTGACTGAGGTCCATGAAATTCCTTCTACTACCTCCCTCAAAAAAAATAATGCCCTAGATGATCTGCTAGAGATTTCACTGACGAACGTCGACAACTTTTTTCATGTCAACAAATAGGGTGGCCTCCACCATGTGGCTGAGGAGAGAATGACTAAGGTGGTGGTCCAAGAATAGAATAAAGACACCCTCTACGAAGTAGCATGGAAGGAAGAAGTGGAAAAACATGCTCAAGAACAAGAAGAAGAGCTCCAATAGAAATAAGAAGAAAATATTACCAATGATGCTCGTCTCCATGTTGAAGAAGATGCAAAAAAGAGAAAGCAGGAATAAATTGAGAGAATGGTAGATGAAGAAAGAAAAAATAGAGAAGAGAATAAAAGGTTTGAGGAGAAATTATTTTCTTTTGAGGAAATTAAACCTGTTGGATCAACTGTACCATCAGTAGCCATCCCTCAATCCAAAATAGATAACTAAGGCACATTGCCTCTAGATATAGGTATAGAGGAAACCCCTTTGGGACCCCGAGAAGAAGATGTTCACATTGAAAAACCCATCTTTCCAGGAAGAATATCCCATAAAATAATGCAAGGGATGAAAAGGAAGAAAATATAGATAATAATCCTGGTGATAATAGCAAATAAAGGGACTTAGAGGGACGGGATAAAAGGCTCGCAAAGAATCCCACAAATATGAAGATAATAATAGGTGGTATCCAAGGTCCACTAGAATGGTTATCAGAGTCCTAAAGGAGAAAGAGAAAAACAAAAACATGAAATCCTCTTTCACTAGAAGAAATCCTAGCTGAAGAACAGGTGGCAAAAAGGCCGAAGAAGGCTTGTACCCTCTATATAACTAGGAGGGGTCTAGATGGAGAAGTGGTGGTGATAGTGGAAGCCCCACCAGAGAACATGGAAAAGTTTGAAGTGAGAGTAGAATAATATATCATCATAGAGATTCCCTTGGGATGAAGAGACCAGAGAGGATAATTGAACCTCCTCAATGATGCTAGTTGGACCATACATGAGCAGTATGATAAAGAATACTAGAAAAAGAAATATCTCCAATATTCAAAGTCAAATCTCTGGAAGCTCTTGACATAACTAGCATCCCCCCTCTCTTCTACAATATCAGATCCTTCCACCTCCAAAACATCATTCCCACAGGGAAACATAGATGTTCTTCAGGTAATGAAGAAGAAAGCCTTGGCCGTAGACGAGTGGATTGCCAAGAAGTTGGAGGTGATAAGGAGATTTTTATTTGAATCCATCTCTAAACTATACAAATCTTATGAGGTTGTTAGCTATATTGGAAGGGTAAGATCAACATGGAAGGTGAAGGATGAAAGCTACAAAGAGTGGAAAGATCACATTAGGGAATTTTTGGGCATAGGAGAGTAGAATCTAATGGAGACATAAATTTTGGGGAATGAACTTTATTAGTTCCTGAAGACCCAGTACACCATACTTGCTTTCAACATCAAGATAATCAAGCAACTGGTTAAGGCCTTAGATAATCATGTTACCAAGGTTTAGAATCCTATGGACCAACTTATTTCATTTATTTGGGAGGTTACATCATCAAATCCGGTATGCTCAAGAATTCGCACTACCATCAATTCTTTATTAGTTAAGTTTGATGAGTTGGTCAATGCACAATTCTGGCACTTAGGAGATTTTGATAGCTCAGTTATGGGAAGGCTCTCCTAGATGATGTTGAAGTCCAATGATGCCACTAGGGACACCTCTAAAATGAAGATAAAGGTCGAGGATGCAAGGTACCAGCTTGAGGAGGCCACAAGCTGCATCGACTTCTTGAAAGAGATGGACGAAGAAGGTGTAGTCAAAATACTAGAGGCCTTCAAGAAATTTCAGGAGCAATAAATTATTCAAGTTCTGGGACTTCTCCCCCCATGAACCCACATTCTTTCCTTCATTATTCTTTGAGCGCAAGCTCCCAAATTTTGAAGTTATGAACTTCATTTTTGTATTCTTCACAGTGGTCCGCATCAATGGTCTTTCACAGAGCTGACCGATCATCCTAAGATTATTGTCAGAACCACTTTTTTAGATATTGAGCAAGTACAATACTATCTAAATGTGACAGGTGAAAGGTGAGATACTACATAAGCCATTCCAACTCCTGAGGCACCGATCCAACATTTAATAACTAATGTACAGGAGAGGATTTGGAGACATGGAGGCATCATTACATTTATGGAGAATGCTGCTTAAGGCACCTAGACTACACAATCACATTCACATTCATTGATGGTGTCTCCTCAATGATTTTTTCCCCTAAATTTCTCATTCTTCCTCTTCCCCCTTTTCTTCTGTTCTATCCTTTTTGGTTGTTGTAACATGATGAGATTATTATAACGACACAGGTAGTACTAGCTATGAATATTGTATTTTATGTAAATAGGAAGGTTGTATAGGTTGAATATCTTGATGTAGATAGTGATATTTTTCTATAAATAAGATTTCCAATGCCATTCCAAGGGTCGTAAAAATTGATTTTGTTATCCATAACTATTGTTGCATTTTTTCTTATAACTTAGTCACTCTGTTAATTCTAGTATATTAATGCTCCCTTGGAGCCATGGATGTACCAACCAGTGATATTGGCTCTCTAATTTAATGAAGGAATAAAAGAGTACCCTTGGTCTTACAATAATTTTTGTCTTTGATTCTGGATTTGGCAATTATATTTCATATTGTATGCTTCTCTAATGTCCTTTGCTCAAGTTAGTTGGTAGCTAAATGAAATTCTTTTCTTTCACTACTTATGTATGTCTTGGTTGATGATCATGCATATATTTAGTATAGTTATCAATTCTCTATATTTTGAGCATTGTTGATGTTTAGAAGTTTATTACATGACTATAGGTAGATGCTACTCTTAAATCTAGTCTATCTTTTTGTGTTTTTTCATTAAATCTAACAACTACTTATAGGGAACTGTATCCCTATTTTCTGTCTCTGAATATTTGATGAGTATTAAACCAGCATGCCCCTTTATCATAAAATAGTCACATTCCCAACTGATCCATCCCTACACCATCATGACCCGACTACCAGGTGCTTGGAGGCTAGGAGAGATCACTCTCTAGTAAACCTCTTCGAGAGAATTTGGTTGGTACCTGGTGACAAATCTCTCCATGTTGGCAAGGCTGTCACAAATTCTTGTCAACATAATGTGATTAATTAGATAAGTTACTAAAATTTGAGAAAAATAGATTAATACAGATTGACAGTGAGCAAAAAAGTACATAAATGAAAACCAGACCACATAAATAACTTGTGGGTGAAATCTGAGATAACAAGGAAGGGTACAAGGTGAAACTCATTTTGTACCCATGGAAAAAATGCCAATCACATTCTATACTTGGGGATAGAATGCCAATAGCATTCTATAACTAGCAATTTTGGCTAAATTTTTCTAGATCCCTTTGACCATATCTGAGATTTCTAATTCATGTTTGGTAGCTCCATAACATGTTCTTGCACACAAAAAAGGGGAAAACATTATCTAAAATTTTTTTCCTTTGTCAAATCCCTATTTAGGATTCAACCTTGAAAATAGAAAGGAATTTCATAAAAGAAAATATGTAAAAAGGTAAACGTTAGATTCACCTTGCATAAACCCTCATGGACGGATGTAGAAATCATTCATAGCCTTGGAGATAACTGAATGTTCTTGAAATCCATAGAGTTGACATTAGAATTTGATGTACAAATAAGGATTCCCTCACAAATGAATAGATCTATGAATGTCACTCCTAGATCTTGAATGTTGAAATTCTTTAAAATAGCTACCAATGAAGGAGAGAGCAACAAAATTAAAGGAAACATCTTCTTGCTTGATTGATAATTCCTCTACTTGGACAATATTAGAGAGAAACATTATTTAATTGGAGAATATTTAATTTTACTTTAATGATCCTAAATAATTGGAGACTTGGGGATCTTGCTCTTGGATTCTTGCTTTCAAATCTTGAATCCAATTTCTCTTGATTGCTTGAAAATATTGATAGTTTTATTGCAGATGCTTGAGTATGACTACGATATGAAAAATGAGGAGAGATAATGTGTTTTTATACCTCATCATTTCAACATTCAAAAATTATCCAAGATGACCGCAAAATCAAAAGTCTTGCTAATATCTCGATATCAGGCCTTGGACTAAATTTTCCCCCCGATCCATATAGACAGAATGCCATTGGTATTTTGTACCCTATAAAAAGGGTCAAGATTTGGAGGAGATATTAGGATAGGTGAAAAGAAGTGGGGGAGAAAGAAAAAGTTTCTAGGATCAAGCATAACATGCATTCATACCTTGAGATCACCAAAATGGGATCTAATAGATCCTAATAAAACATCCAATCATGGGTGCTAACTTTTTAGGATGGTACATATAGCCCCCACTTTAGTGGGAGTATGAGATAAACTCATGATCATGGTAGAGTAGATCAATACATAAGGAAAATTTTATCAAGGTCAAGGAGACAAAGAGATATCAAGCCGCCAAGTGGCTTAAGTCTTCATCAGACCTAAAACCAAGATAAAAGAGACATCACTCAAACTAGAGAGAGAGAGAGAGAGAGAGAGAGAGCCTAGTAAGGTATTTGCTTACTATGGATCACACTAAGAGAAAGTGATGCAAGAGATGGAATTGATACTATAGCAAGTTGATTTATACTAGTCAACCCATCAAAGAGGATCTCTCCTTAAGGAAATCATTATCTTTGTTAAGGGATATTACAAGAGTGATCAGGCCTAAGGAAAGCATTTTCTCCATAGGGATCAAGGAAAGGGAAGATCAGTCCTTAAGGAAAACATTATCTCCAAAGGGATCAAAGAAAAGAAGATTGGTCCTTAAGGAAGCATTGTTTCTGTTAAGGGATCTAATGAAAGGAAGAACTCAAGGAAATCATTTTTTCGTTGGCCATTTGCAAGAGAATTTTCATTGAATAATTGTGTGTGTGTGAAAAGTGTGAAAAAAGGAGTGGAGTGTATGCCCCCACGTTAAAAAAATTTAAAATTCCTTAATGGGAGAAATGGCTTTAACAGAACATACATGCACCCACAAGAAACATTTTCAATATGAGATGCCTCCAAGAAAGGAAAAAACAAGGGAAATAAACACATGAAAAAAAGAGCATGAAAGAGATCTACTAACTTCGGGTTAATTATGATCATATAATAATACATGAGATATTATATAAAAATGAAATGGCATCATTCCCCAAAGGTAGTAGAACTACAAGAACAATGGAAGAATGCCATGTAAGAGTCATGGAGAAGAGTATTTATGGTCAATATCATAAAGACCTAAAAGAATAGGTAGCTACCATTTTGCATCATCCCTAATCATACAACACAAAGGCACAATTATGAGTAGTGGCACATGCATGACATACATGTAACAACATATAAAAGAAACAAGATACAAATAGACAAATGTCATGGAAGATCAATTTATCAATCACCTTATTCCAACAAAGTAACAAGGGTCATCTCAAGAAATCTAAAAAATATATATACCAAGCAACACATCATGAGGGAATCACATTACGACAAGAAAAAATAAAAAGTTCCACCACACAAGAGGAGCTAGTTAACCATATCATCTGACCCTCAATCTTGGTTTGTAGTGTTTAGGGAAGTTGGAAAACATGCAATAGGAGAAAAATCAATCATGATAGATGGAAAAATAGGTAGTTCCAAATAAGGACCATGTTGTAAAGAAGGGTCACTTTTTTCATCACTAGGACTACGAGATAGTTTATGTGAAAACATAACTGATAAATCATGATTAACATCAATAATCTCATACATATCATTATAATCACTAGCATGAATATCATTATAAGTTGAATTAGAAACATCAAAATAATCATCATCAATATTGTCTTCTTCATACAAGTTAATTGTAATAGAATCCAAGAGATGAGTACAATTATCATGCTTTTCAATTTCATCTTTTTCAAGTTAACTTCCTCCTTTTGGCTATGCACAGAATAATCAAAGGGAATCAAAGTATAAGAAGGTTTTTGGGGTCAAGAAAGGTTTTGGGAGGTACATTGATGGGATCTAGAATGATGTTTACAATAGTGATTACAAGCACAATGGTCATGCTTGGTTTTTCTTGGAATTGGGTTTGGTTTAGGATCAATCAACATAGGCCCTTTTCTTCCTTAAGAGGAAGAATGAAAGGAACTTCACTAGGTTAAGATATACTATTGGTTGAATGTTTATAATATATACGAGGTGGAATGAAATCATATATTGGAGGTGTAAGTTGTGTAGGGAGAAGTATAGGTCTACGACAAGGAGAAGGAACATCCTTAGGATTTCTAAGCTCACTGATCTTTTGAATTTTGTATTTATAATATGATAAAAAAATATTATCTTTTCTGGATTGAGTTGTTTGAGGCATAGAAGGCCAAAATAAATCAAGGTCAATAGACTCTCAAGGTACTAAAGGATGATAAAGACTATGACTAGCAATTATGATTTTGCCATTATGGGAATATTTCAAACATTTATGGATAGGGGAGGCTAAAGATTTCATGGAAGTAAGCCATGGAATACCAATTTTGACTTGAAACTAGTCAGAAGTCAGGATGACCACAAAGGTGACATCTATAATTTTACCACAAACTTCTATAGGAAATATAATAAAACCATGAGTAGGAAAGGTCAAACCATTGCAAGTTTTGATCATCACATCAAATTTATCATTAAAATCACATAGTAATTTTCTAATGTAAATATTTTCTTCAAATATCAAATTCACCATACAAGTAGGGTCAATAAGAACACCACAAGAATAGAGATCATTAACCTTTGAAACAATGTAAAGAGGACCATCAGGTGAATTAATTATCTCACTATGTTCAAAGGTAATGAAAATATCAAGTTTGGTTTTTGGTTTAGGTTTAGATCCATATTGATCAATGAGGTTGACAACATTATTGGCTTCAATGCACTTATCATCATACTTAACAACATGGGTAGAAGAAGGATAATATTGGGTAGAGTCAAGGTTATTGTTTGAATAGGACCAAAAGGGATTGGTATAGATTTGTAAGTTTTAGTTGGGAGGTGCCACATATTTTGTCCTTGATCATTAACACCCTCAACAAATATCGTATTAGAATCAATTAGGTCCTCAATAATAAATTTCAAATAGAAACACTTTTTACTATCATGACCATGTTGACGATGGTATTGACATAAAACCTTTGTGATCAAAGGATTTGGTAAAAGTTTTGGATGTGTCAATCACTTTAAAAGGAGGAAGAGTTAACATGTTAGCATTAATAAAATTCAACATCACATTATGCAAATATTCTTAAAGATGAGTAAAATTACGAGAAGGTCTAAAAATAGATGACAAAGGAGCCACACCTTTGGATATTGTTGTCACTTTCTCATCAACATTATTGGAATAATTATTGATTTTTATGAATTTATTGGTTTTATGAAACTTTTTATAGGATGTGAAATCACTCTTATCAATTGGATCCATTGGAGTGGTGCTCTCAAACTGACTCACTTTAAGTTGATAATTATGAAGTGCTACACATAATTAAGTAAAAGAAGAAAATTTAGAAAACACAAACTTATCTATAATCTATTCTTGTAAATTAGAAATGAAAATATCTTGCATATCAATATCATGCATAGGATAAGAAATTTGAGCATGCAAATGCTTAAATCTACCAATGAAATTAGTCACTTTTTGTTTAACACCTTGTTTACAATGCATTAAATCAGTCAAAGAATTCTTAGGATTGATATTGTTTAAATTTTTTTGTATGAAAGCATTGGCAAGATTTTGAAAGGACTCAATAGAATAAGGAGGCAAATAATGTCAATACCATCGCAAGGCTTTATCTTGAAAGATTCTAGTAAACAATTTATCCATGAATATATGATCATGAGAGAAATCACTACATAATGTTTGAAAGGTTTTCACATGGGTCAAAGGATCACCTTTACCATTATAATTCTCTAGGTGAGGAATCTCCATGTGTTAAGGAATAAAAAAATGGATTATATCCAAGGACAAAGGAATAGCAATGTCATAAGTAGGAATGTTGAACTTTGATTGGGTCATGGAAGTAATTTGTTGTTGCAAGGAAGATATAGTTTGAGCCAAGCTACTAATAGTAGAATCTGTAGAGAGAGTGGTAGGAGATATGTGTAAAATGTTTGGAGCTTTGTGATAAATGGAAGGAATAGTGGAATATGAAAAATAAACACTATTATAAGTGGGAATTGATGAAGGTAAAGAAACACATGGGACACTTGAAGGAATAGTGGGAATAATAGGATTATGAGTGCTAACATGTGTAGGGTTGATATTTCTAATTTAGGTTGTTATGATGGGTGGAGCATAGGTGGACACACTAGGAATGGAGGTAGAAATAGGCATGAAGGTCTCAACACTACTATTAGGTGGGTTGAAACCTAGATCTTGAGAACAATCTTGAATAGTTTTAACATTTTTATCAGTGAGATGAGAGATACTACACAAGACATTAACACTATGTTCATCATTATGAATTTTCTTCCTCAAACCCTCTACAATGGATATGACCCCAGGATTAGATTTTTATTGTCCTTACCATTGCTCAAATTTTTCAAATTCATGAGAAAGTATTTGAAATTTCATAGGAGGAACTCTTAAGGCCTCATATTCATCACAAGAAGAGTGGAAAGAGTTATTTTCAATAATAGGATTAATGTCATTGGTAGGCATGTTGGTCCCTTCAACATTCCTAGGAAAAATAGAGGACTTAGGATCAAAGGAACCCATAAGTCTATGGCTTATCCTAATCATAATTCTATAAGTAGGACTGAATGTAATAAAAATCATATAAAAGGGAATGAAAGACACATAAATCTACTGCAATTACAAGATTTGAAAGAGATATGCAATTAAACTATAGAAAATAATATTTTTTTATGAAAAGCACATCTAACTATCAAATGTAAAGCATTCAAAGTAGATCAAGATCTAATTACCAAAATGAGAAGTATGTAATGAATAAAAATTAGATCTAAACACAAAATCAAAATTGGAAATGTTACATGAATCGGGTTTAACAGAAATGTACATGGGTGAAAATGGAGAAGCAATGTAGATGGGTAAATCACTTTCTACTTTCATGAATTGCATATTTGGGAAGGAATATTATCCAATAGGTTCATGAGGATACTTGAACGCTAAGTGGGACAATGATCCTTCACTAAAATATGTGATTGATAAAAATGAAAATGATTTAATAATGTGATTAAGGTGATTAATTAGATAAGTTACTACTGACAATAAGCATAAAAGTAAAGAAATAAAAACCAGAGCACAAATCTGACCTATGGGTGAAATCTAAGCTAAAAATTTAGGGTATAGGGTGAAATTTGTTTTGTACTTGGGGATATAATGCTAATGGTGTTTTGTACCTGACAATTTTGGCTGAATTTTTGGGGTCTCTCCAATTGTATCTGATCTTTCTAATTCATGTCCAATAGATCCATAACCTATTCTTGCACATAGAAAACTGGGGAAAAGGTTGTCTACATGGATTTTCCTTGTTTAAACCCCTATTTAGGAATCAACCTTGAAAATGGAAAGGAATTGCATAAAGAAAAGTATGTAAAAAGGTAAATGCTAGATTCACCTTGCATAAACCCTCATTGACGGATGTAGAAATCGCTCATACCCATGAAGATGTTTGAATGTGCTTGAAATCCAAATATTTGACCTTGGAATGTGATGTATAATCAAGGATGCCCTTACAAATGCATAGATCTATGAATGCCACTCCCAAATCTTAAATTTTGAAATGCTTGAAAATCACTTGCAATGAAGGAGAGAGGAGAATGGAAGGAAGGATCTTCTTTCCTAATTGAGAATTCCTCTACTTGGCCTTCATAGGAGAGAAACTTGCTTCAATTGGAGAATATTTATTTTGACTTGAATGATCTTGAAGAATTGGAGTTTGATTGGAATGATCTTGAAGAATTGGAGACTTGGAGATCTTGATCTTGGATGCTTTCCTTCAAATATTGAATCCAATTGCTCTTGATTGCTTGAAAATCTTGACAGCTTTATTGTGAATGCTTGAGAATGGTTATGATTTTAAAAATGAGGAGAGATAAGGTGTTTTTATACTTACTCCATCATTTCAGTTTCAAAAATTTTCTAGGCTGACCACAAAATCAAAACTCCCGCTAATATCTTGATATCAGGCCCTGGGCCAAATTTGGGCCCCGATCCACAAGGGAAAAATGTCATTGGCATTCTATACCCTCTAACTTGGGCCAAAATTTGGAGGGGATGCTAGGATACGTGAACATAAGTGGGCAGAGAAAGGATAGGTTGCTAGGATCAAGTATAAAAGACATTCAAACCTTGAAATCACCAAAATAGGGTCTAATAGGTCCAAATAAAGCATCCAATCATGGATGCTAACTTTTTAGGATGGTACAATTATTATTGAATTAACATATATAATTTATTATGTCAAAGGCATTTCATTACTTGAGATGGACAACCTGATATCTCAAATCGATAGTAATCATTTGTGCAAACGCATGTAAGATGATTGAAATGTTTGCCATTTTTAAAAAAATTTTAAAGTAATTTTATTTTATTTTATGTGAGATCATTTTCATTGTTTTTTCTTTGTCAACTCTACTCATGTAATATTCTCTTCTAATGTCTACAACCTTGATGTGTACAACCTTCATAAATAGACACATAGATAGATGTACTGTATTCATGATATTTTGACACGACAGTAACAATGGAATGACTTTCCAAGTTTTGTTTGGCTATAATTTTTACTTTCCTAGTTCCTTGTTGTGGGGAGATACATTTTTGTCCACCCATATATGAAGTCTGAGTATGAATGATATTGATTATCAAATTTTTGGCACACTTTATTTTAAGAAAGAATTGCACGAAAAAGAATGTTGGGAAGGTTTATTTTGCTAGCTTTATTGGGATATTTAATATGTTTTAATTTATTTTATTAGTTTTAATAACTATTTACATCATATAATTTTAACATAATTTTAAAATAATAAATAATTTATTTAATTTATTTAGATTTTTACTTATTTTAAAAAATTACTCTATTACATAATATTATAATAGTCTACATATATGAAAATCTTAATTATTTTAAATTTTAAATTTATTTTAATCATTATTCTATTATATAATATAATAAGTCTACATACATATGAAAAGTTTTAAATAAATATTATTTGAGTCATTTCCATCCCCATCCTCTGATGAATAAGTCTCCATTGAACAAACATTCTTCTTTCCTTTCTGTTGGTTAACAGATTTGGCCTTCCTTATAAATTAATGACCATTTTCTTTATAGAAAGCCAACATATTAAACAATAGTTAGAAAAACTTTTGATTAGCTTAACCTATGAATTTTTGTAAAGGTACAACTCCCTTTATTGAGTTTTTTTTAATGGAAAATCTCTTATCCACTAAGTAGGGGCATGTTTTTAACCACAAATTAGGAAAGGGACTAACACTTGACCATCACCATGGAACAAATAGAATAATAGATTCTTCAAATAAAATCACGATTTATAAAACAACTTCAGACAACTTATAGATTTATCATCAACAACACAAATAATTAATATATTAATATCAGATCAAAGACTTCTTATTAACATAGAAAAACATAATCTTGCTTGATTTAGATTTTGAACAGGACATAGAGGAAATGTAAAAATGTTATTATTTCAAAGAGAAACTTAGTAATTGCACATATTTAAAAGTATATCTACACACAAGCAATGATCACTATCCATTCATTAAAACCATGTAGTTTGTAACTGTCCATTCATAATTTATTCTTTACAAGAATCAAATATAATAGAAAAGTAAAGCTTTTAGAAAAGATGGAAATAATTAAACATTGAAATAATCCATGACGTGGATAAATAAAAGCTTACAACTTTAGGGCTTGGTTTATGAGTCAAGTTATTGAGCTAGAGCCTCCATGTTGTGAGATGGATTTTGTTGTTCCATATTTTTCTTCTAATCTCTCAAATCCTTGAGAGTTGTGGGTATCTTTTTCCCTCACGTAATAGTGTCACTTTTTTTCCTTAAACCCATATTTTTCTACTAGCCCTAATAGAATCAACTTTTGTAGAAAAGGTCTTAGCATGGCTTGTACACCATGTCAAAGAGGAATCTATTTGCGCTAGCTGATTTTCAGAATTGACATAAAATGTCTTAGGAGCTGATTATTTATTTAACAAAATTTTAAACTCCACCTTAAGCTCATATATGGTGACATAGCCCATAGTATCCTCTTTCTTGATCTAACAACCAATGATACAAAATTTCTACCCAAGAGTTTTAATTATTTTACTGGAATCTTGTAGCATCTTGTTTTATTCCTTTATTTTCATCTACAAGAAGATGTTTTTCCAGTTAAGGTTTGCAATCCAAACAATGTACTGGTTGTCTATAACATCGATAAGCATCTTCTTAGACACATCAATAGTGGGTTCTATGTCTCTGATCTCTTGTAGCTCATTTATATTTTTCTCATGTGGCATCTTCTTTCTTTGTAATTTAAATTTTATGCCTTACACTAATTTGAGCCATGATGAGATCTTGATATGCTTGATGCATATTATCAATGAAAGGAGTTCCTTTATCATTCCATTGTGCACTATTTCCTCCACCACTGACTACTCCATCTCCTCCACTATTAGGTTTTGTGTCATCCTCTTTTTAGGATGTATGTTTTGATTAAGAGGCTTCTCTCCTCTAAATGTTATTGTTTTTTTTTTTGTGTGTGGGAGAAGTTGTAGAATGAGCCACATGAGAGGTTCATGTGGTGTTACTTTGTTCTAAAAATTTCTCTCTTTATGGAGTATCAGATTTGGACCACCCTAACTTCTTCTTAGCAACCCAAATATAGGTCATTTGTAGTACCTTTGTAATTATATTATAAGGATTTTCATCTTCTAGTTCATCCCAATCAATGAGAGCTAAGGAGTTTTTTGAACTATAGTTGTGTATAAAGGATCCAAAAAATCAATTCCATCATTAACAACTTCAACTACATCCCATCCTAACAAAAAATCCTTAATCTATTAAAGATCCAATATCATCCAATCCCATTTTCTCACTTTATAACCATATAGGAAATCTACCCAAACTCTTCCAACTATGATACATGATAAATGGATGGGCCTAATTGTAAATTGTACTGGACATAATTCTTGTTGTCAAATTTTAGTCTCAAAGAATCATTTTTTGGGATCTAATATCTAGCTAGATCCTTGTAACCTAGATCTAATTTTAACCCCCTAACCTTTTTAGTTATCAAATTTGCATAACTAATCTTCAGTAGCAACAATGGAATCTTGTAAATTAATATTGCTAGGATCAACATTGAGAAGTTTCCTAGCATGAGAAATTCTCCCTTGGAGTGGTTTTTCCTTACATTTTGATTGCTAAGCCAATTTTTTTCTAAATGTGTGAAGGAAATTAGTACATTGAGTAATGGCCACACACCATCAGTCAATCCAAGAATCTCCTTCACAAGGTTTAGGAAAAGAATTCCAAATCCCTTCAAGAGTGGCCAAGTAGATGGGATTTTTTAAGTGGGATACATTGAGCTTTAATCGTGTTAGTGTTTTGTAACTGCATGAGAGATCATTCTCACCTATGATGATCTGCTTCAATTTTTATCAAAAATTATTGTGAGGATAATCTATGATGATTCTCGGTTCTCTGTTTTATTTTTTGATGCCTAGCGAGATGATATCATGTTTCTTTCAGAAATGGCTCGACGTTGCTTTGTTGTTGATTCCATCCACCTTCATGTTACCACTTGATTTACATCATGGTCGAGCAATTGGAATGTGATTGATTTATATTCATATATATTATTCTTTCCTTACTCAACTTCTCCATTGTTGAGATATTTTGTCATGGCATCATTTTTGTCTTTTCTTCTCATTGATACTTATTTGGTGACTTGACACTATGAGTGGATGACTTGGCATCATTTAAATCTCACTTTCAATTCAAGGGAGCTCATATTATTATGTTATAGAAGAGCCTTCATTATGAACGTATTGGTGGTCTCTTAGAATTCTCCAGAACGGTTTTCTTTCATCTTTCCGCAAGAGTTTATTCATTATCAAGAAAAGTCTTTTGCATGTGCAGATGAAAGAATAATATGTATCACACGACATTCTCTTGAGGTGAAAGGAGTATTATCGTGAAAGTCTATTCAGTTTGTTAGTATGTTTGATGTTCAAAATTTCACGCTCAATGTGTATGTGATCATTATATAGATTCTTGCAAGATCTTTCAATATATGTAGTGTCTATGAGATACTCGTTAAATTTTGTATTTAAACAGTGATTAAGTGTGTTCAAGGTGTATACTTGGTTTTTATTGGTTGACTAGAGTCATCAATCATAAGTTGAAGATCATTGTATTAATTTGAGAACTCAATAACGAATCATCTTTCTATGGGAAATTTTTTTCACCCTCAAGTGGAGGGTTTTCCAAGAATAAGGCTTTGTTTCCTCTATTCTTTTGTATCTCATTTATAGTATTCTGGTTCAAAACATTAACATGGTATACAAGCCAAGTTTAAGTAAAGATCCAAAACTAGAATAGGATGATAGGATACTTTAAGAGTTTATGATGTGTAATGGGATCAATGAAAGGAATAAGGGTTTCTATAGTGAAAGTGTTTCATTATTATGAAGATGATTTTGATAAGTTACTATTTTTGGCACCATGAAGTGAAGTTTATCAAGTTATTTTTTTTCTTGAGGATTTTTTTCTCTGTGTAAGTTTGTTGAAGCACATATCATTGTGTCAAGTGATTGATATCATTATTCTTGATCATCATTGTTTTGGATCACACAGGATCCTTAATGCTACTAAAATTATTCATTTTTGTAACATTTTATTACATGTTAGGGTTGTACCTAGTCATGGATATTGGGTATTTATGGTAGAGTGTCTTCAGTGTTTATTGAGAATATTTATTATTGAGCAATTATGGAAGGTTTTGAAAGTGTGAGAGAGCTACAATACCTCTAACTAGGTGTGATTTTTAGATGGAAAAGGGAATTAAGATTCTTCCATTTATACCAGCATGTTGTTGCAACCTTCCATTAAATCAAAATTAAAGACAACTTTAACTATAACTGTAAAATCAACTAAAGTTTGGACTTGTGCATTGGAAGTTATCAACCTTGGGAACTTGGTCTTATTATGGAGAAAATATCAAGAAAGAACAAGTAGTGGATTGTGAGGAAGTTTAGGCATTAAAGAGATATGTATTTTATGTTTGTATCTTTGAATGTGTAATGCCCCTCCAACCCTAACATGTCCTTGATATGCACATTGGAAGTCAAGAAGTGTTAAAGGGGATTGTATGGTTTTTTTTATAAGAATATGATCCTTCTTGAGGTGTTTTCTTAACCCAATTATTTTAAAAATACAATAACTTCACATTCTAATTTGGGAAATGATAAATCTTTTATAAGCATGTTCCTTTATATCTTGTTATGTGTCCATGATATTTTAGGGCCTTGATGTTATGAGATCACCTAATAGAGTTATTTGATTTTTGGTTGAACCAAATATAGTAGTTGGAGAATTTTATTCCTTTAGAGAAACCCCTCCAACCATATGGTTGGCTATTTGATTTGGGAGAAAATGGTGAAAGGGATACAAGCTTTTTGGGTGCTGGAAGGATGAAGGAAATGTTATAGATTTTTAAAGGAAGATGAGGATTTTTATGAAACTAGAGGGGATTTGATCTGAGAGGGATGGGATGTTGAATGATTTGAGAGAATATTTTTTTTGATAGGGTTTGGTTTTGAATTCTTAAAATAATGGTTGTGATCTCAGGGAGTTTCTGGACTATTGCGGAAGGAGGAAGGCTACAAACTACTTTCTACATCAAGAGTCTCTCTGCAGGACTCCAAGTAGGATCTAGAATCATTAGGAACATTTATATGCTTGAAAATGTGTGTGTGTTTTAAATATATTTTATTCATGTATCTTTACTTTATCTATTATGCTATTAAGATAATTTATCAGGAAATAGATTTTAGAAGTGTGTAATTAGGATAACCTGGAAGTATGGTGGAAAGTGGTTGAATATGCTCTTTTAATTTCTTACCTGGGATAATTTTTGTTGGTTATATGAATATAAGGAAGACCAATCCTATATCTATTCATGGTTTAGGAAGTCTTAGTAATGTTTATGGAAGTTTAGGAAGGTTTAGAAAGTCATGTAAGTGATTTTTCCTTTTTAATTTTTATGCATTTTTATGTCAATATTTTGTACATAGTTTTATTTATTTTTATTAATGGAGGGGTGTTTTGAGTTGGAGAGGGGATATGGATGTGGTACTGGAAGACCTCAATTGGGTCTATCTCATAAAACCTTCCTAGAACCCTCATTTTGCTCAATTTTGGCCGTAAAATCAATTTGGAAGTGATTACGGGAGTTTTTGAGCAGGATAATGTAAGAGTAAAGATGCCTAGTCATGAATACTCGTACTACCCTATGGGAATACTAATATAAACCTATGGGAATACTCGTATGGGATTGAGGGGTCATGGTGATTCATTTTTGACACCTTACAGTATGATTTTTGGTTCGCATCTCTTGGTTTAGTGTCCTGATCCTTGTTTGCATTTTTTTTTGAATAAGGTAAAAATAGGTTTTGAATGGAACCTGAAACCATTTAGATTATAGAAAAAGGATAAAGCATGAAAGTTATCCAAAATGGGATGCCTGTTGGAAAGAATAGAGTAGGACCCAAAACAACACTAGAAACAACAACAAAAGCAAAGAAAAATAGATCTATCAACACTACCAGCAACACCCAGCAACCAACCAAACAAAACTAATTGCTTATCATTTTGTCCACCTACATCTTCAACTCCTCCATCTTTTGGATTTCTTTTTTGAGGTCCTTCAGCTCCTTTTGCTTCTTAGGGATCTTCCTCTAAGTATGCCCTATGGTTCTAGTACCTGGACCTGCATTCCCAACATCATCTTCAATAGTAATGGTCATATTTTCCAGGTGGTTTTTCTCCAGGTAGTTGTGAAGCATGTTCAGGTTGATGACAACAACATTGAGTCCTTCATTTCTGTGGCTTAGGACTTTGTTAATAATTTTCCTATTGTTGCTAATTTTGACCTTAATTTCTTTAACCTTGTTGTGGACGATTTTGTTGATTTCAGCAGTTATCTCCTCCTTCCAATTTTTATTGTTTACCTTATCCAAAAGCTTATTCTCCAGCTTCATGTTCAGGGTTTCCATAGTTTTCTCCAGGGTATGAAGGTGAAGCTAATCTCTTGCATCTCCTGCTTGATCCAGTCCCGAGGAATACTCTGACCATCATCATTTTTAACCTTGTCCAAATCATAGCATCCATTAGGGGAGTGATGGTATCCTCGTGAATTTTTTTCTCCTCAATGGCATTCTGATCAAGACTAGCATCACTTTCTTTTTGTTCCTCCTCTTTTTCATCAATGACAGGGGAGTTCGGTCTAGTTTCTATTTCCTCTTCATCCCGCCCCTCCAGGAGGCCCAAAGAATCCTCCTTTTGGTTTTCTCCATCCTCTTTACTAGCAAAGTCCAAACCATCCTCATTATCCAAGTGGGTGTCAATTTTTTCTTCTTCAGTAAGGAAATCTGGAGCATCATTTCTATCAACCTTGTTTGCATTTGTTTATCTCTCTGAATGTTCAATATACTACATGAGGTTATCACAAAGTTGTACTTAAGGTGTCTTATGTTTTACATCCTTGTTATTATTCTTTTGATGCATATGGATAAGGTTAGGACTCATCCCGAGGGCCTGAGTGCACATGAGAGTTTCCTAAACCTATGGTTTAGAGCATTTGAAGTATTTTCATTTCTTTTTGGCATGTTTTGGGTAGGGGAATATGTACCCTAGGTGAGTGGCTCACCATAGGTTCCAAGACCCAAAGTGGTTTCCAAGGGATCCTATGTGTGAGTTTGTAATCAAGTGATAACCATAAAATTAACTTGGGAAGGTGAGTTTGTAATCAAGTGATAACCATAAAATTAACTTGGGAAGGGGGTTTCAAAAGATAATGAAAGACCTATAATGTTAAAGTCCACATAGACCTATTGGAGTACCGGGACTATGGGTAACTGCCAGGGTGGATCCTTAACATAAAAAGGGGACCAAGGTTACATGGTTGCCAAGGAGGATCCCAATACACAGGATATGTGATGACACTCACTTAAATGGTATACTAGAAACTTAACCCTTGTGTTATAGTATGATGATATTTTTTTTTGCTTATGTCTTTTCTCTTTTGGCATTTGGGTGAATGATTTTTTTGCCTTAGATTTCCTTAGGCCTTGTGAGTACCTTGGTTCTATCTCCTAGCATAGGGGGTGTAACTTCACAAGTTTCACATGGTTGGGTGGTAAATCTTTTCAAGGTACTATTCTTGGTTCATTTTTTGGCTTGGATTCAGATTTTTATAGCGATGAAGACTTCCTTTATTGTATCATGTACCTCTATCTATTGTGAGCCCTTGGGAAATTTGATGTAATTATATTCGAAGAAAGAAGCAATGTAATTTGGGAGGGGTAGTCTTAGGAATATCAAAAGGGAATGTTTATTTGAAAATTAGAAAGTTGTAAGAAAGAAATATAATATGTACCTTCTACCCTATCTCTCTTTGAATCATTGAAATGAAAAATGAAAAGTAATGATTTTTAAATTGAAAGCTTATTTATGTTTTGGAAGTACAAATGAATTATGTGTAGGTAAGGTTAATGGGAAAAGAAATGAAAGAGGAAAGGATAAATGTATTTAGTTTATGAAAGAAGTAATATGTTGTTTATTCCTATCTCATTTTTAAAATATAAATGTTATGTAAGGTAGGAAAGGCAATGAATTCATTAAGTTAGTTAATTGAATCAATGGTTTTAATGTTGTTAAAAAATAAATAAGGGAACCTTTAAGGACATTTTCATATGTAGGATTATCAAATAAGATCTTAGTAATCTTTTTTTTTTTTAAATAGTTTCTTTTCTTTTTACTTTAGACCTTTTCCTTATGGGTTCCATGGTGGGGACATTACATTTGGTATCATAGTCCTAGTTGCTACATTGGGATCTCTAGGGTCTATTTGTGTTTAACTTAGTCACTTATTCTTATTAAATAAAGGTCAACTAAATACCTATACTTATTTTTTATCACTCTTCCAAGATGCCTCCCATCACTCATAAAAGAGATAAGGAGAGAGTTCAAGATTCTTCCTCTAGATCTCAACAAGAAAGTTCCCATGGGGAATATGAGGGAGAACAAAATTAGGGTAACCATAGGAATGAGAGTTAGAGTAATGACTCCGAGGGGGCTCAAGTGAGACAACTCATGGAATTTTTTTGGAAAGGCTCGATACAATTGAAAACAAAGTGAATCATGAGGAAGAAAACCATTCTCACCATAATGATAGGGAAAGAGATAGAAGCCCTAGGTTGCCACACTAGGAACCCTGGAACTCGTTGTTGGTCTAATCATAACACTTAAATGTCTCGTGTTTCTTCTTTTGATTTTTTCTATATGTTAACAAACTTGAATACTCGACATAAAATATATGTTTTATGTATTTCTATTATATTATTTTACAAGAGTACACCTTTTCTTCAAGAAATGATTTGTCTAATTAGATTACTTATATTTTTGAATTCTAGGATCTATGTGGTTCAAATAGATGTCTTTATAAAATGGTAATAAATTTCGGATACTTGGGTGTCATCTTCTTATTATAATCATATTCCTAGAAAATCTCAAAAGTAGTAGGGTAAGTTGTTTTGTAGTTGATCCTATCTCATGATCCTATCATGTTATCATAAATGCTTGCCAAAATAGTTTCCATGTTTTTTTGAAAAGTTATATACTTTACTTTCCTATAAATGCTAGTTAACTTCATGATTCATTATGTCTAACTTTTTATGCTAGTTAATGTGAATTTACAAGTTAGAATTGAAGTGTTTTGTACTTCTAGCAGGAAACAAGACACGATTATAGGGGTACCCATTTTTATAGGGCTGAAAGGATGATAGGGTTGCATGGTTATAAAACTGTTTAGTAGGTTCATATAAGAGTTGAAATCTTTTATTTCTTCCCCAAGAACTTAGGAAATTATGTATTTATATTTTCTTTGAAAATGGTATAACATGTTTGAAAGTAGATAACTTTTGATACTTCATAGATATGGTAAGATTAAGAAATATCTCCCTCTCATATACCTTCTTAAAGTAAGAAATTGAAAAGAAAAGAACAAATCTATTGTTGATAATCAAATGTCTCTCTCCCTTTTTTCAAGGAATATGTTTAAAGGACCTATGTCCCAAAGGTTTTGTAATAAATATGATTGTAGTACACATTTTGTTGAAAGGAGAAGTGTTTTATTTATATGGTAATAATTTTGAATTATATGTGATCCATGTTATTTTTATAAGTTAAACTAATGTAAATCACCAATTATAAGGGAAGAATATGATTCTAAATAAATGAATTATTGTATAAGTATAAAATAAAGGAAAAGAGACTACCTATCCTACATAATTAAAGTAATATTTTCCTTAAGATCATTCTTAGTAAGTGTACCTTTTTCCTAGATGAATAGTAAGGGGATTAAGATCCTAGATGAGTATTGTAAAAATAAATTTGTGTAGTAATTAGATACTAAATTCATATTTTGTGTGTGAAATGTGAGTCAAAACTAACAATATTATTACTAGTATAAAGGCATGATGAGTCATTATGAATTGAATAGTTGTATGTTTATCATAATAGATTTAAGTTAAACATTAGATTTTTCTTGAAAAGGAAATGTTAGAAGAATGTGTATACTTATGTGATGTTATATGAGTCATATTGATGATGTGTATAAGGATAAGAATACATGTGGTTACTCCTCAATGTGCTCCTATTAAGATAGATGTAAAATTTATGTGCATAAGGCTAATTGGTTGAAAGTGTTAATGAAAGATTTGATTGAATAAAAAGGGTATTCATAGGACTCATGTAATTATCCCTCTATTAATGAATCTATGACTATTTTTGAAAAATAGTAAATTCGAACAAAATTTTCATATTAATGTTAGAATTAGGTATACTCATAAGAAACTGTATGACATATTATGAATTTCAAGGATATGAAAGTAGCAATGTAGCTATTTAATAAGTAAAGCTTCATATGAAACTCTAACTTAAATATTCATGGTCAAATTTTTGAGAATTCTCGCTAGGAGTATGGATATTGTTTGATGAATAGAATACTAATGATTGTTACAGTAGGATTATAAGAGACATGTCTTAGATTACATTCTTTGAAGAAGATGTCTATTAAGTCTTGCATGTAATTTTGATGTTGGATATTATCCTATACAATAGACCTTTAAGGGTAAAAAGTAACTTTGTTTCATAAAAGAGATATATTTTGTGTCATCTAAAAGATTACTCATAGAGCTATGTGTTGATGTATGTGGACAATTTTGAATATTTGTAAAGTTTCTGTTGTGAAGGGTAGATGTGAAATAGTAGTGTTTTATGTACTCCCATTCTGAAAGAAATAATCCCCATATCAATTTTGTATTGGCCTAGTATAGAGCATAAATTTTGGACCCTAATTCATAATTGCATGTTATATTTAGGAATCTTAAAATATACTTATTATTGGAAGAACTCCTAACTCTTGAGGTGTAAATTCTATCTAATATCTTGATGTTAGACCAAAGTAGAAATAAATACAATATTTTTACTATTATGAATGATAAATAGATTAGTAATTTATGGCTTCCGGCAGTAAGTCAAATCTTAGGGGGGATGATGTAATGCCCCTCCAAACCTAACATGTCCTTGATATGCACATTGGAAGTTAGGGAGTGTTATAGGGGATTGTATGATTGTTTTTATAAGAGTATGATCCTTCTTGAAGTGTTTTCTTAACCCAATTCTTTTCCAACTACAATAAATTCACATTATAATTTGGGAAATGATAAATCTTTTATAGGTATGTTCCTTTATATCTTCTTATGTGTCCATGATATTTTAGGACTTTGATGTTATGGGATCACTTGATAGATCTGTATGTTTCTTTGTGAGATGCTCCTTATCAATGTTTATGATTACCTTAGGTTAATTATTTATAATCACTTAAGGGTTAATTGTGATACCCACCCCGATGATACTACTTGTTATACTTGAGATTAGACATGAATGTGATCATTTGTTGAGTGTGTTTCCTCCATACTAGACTTAGGTGTTGAGACCTCGGCTACATGGGAGGATACTAGAAGACTCAGAGTTGCATATCTATATTTATTTGTAGGCTTGCAGAAGGAAGCCTAATTCTAGTGTGAAAGGATGTAATGCAAACCCTCATACCTTGATATTTTGGAATGACATGATTATTACATTCAGTATGATAGACTCTATGTTTGGTTATTTTGATTATATGATGAGACTTTTGAGCATATGTTTGGTTAATAAAACTATTTTATGAAAGTAATGAATGATTTATAGTATTGCATGACATGTTGTTCATATATATATATATATATGATTTATGAAAATGATTCATTCTTGTTTTACATTATGAAGTAGAGATTATTTTGGAGCTAACCATACTAATCCAATTATGCTCTGATATCGATATTTTTTGATGTGCTTGTGGGATGACGGGAGGTAGCCGTAGTCACTTTTGTGCGAGATCCAAATGATATCGCACTCAACCTCCTTGTCTGACACTATTTGTTGGTGTATATGTTTCTCTCAATTAGATGATGCAAGAAGCAGGTACCAAACATTGACTTCACCTGGCTACACAGGTTTGAGTGTGCCTTCAAATCCTCGAATGTTGTTGTGTGGAGATATTACCAAGGTTCTCTCAAGGAACCCTTGTTGACTTAGTTTCCTTTTAGGAAGTCACTTTATTTGGGGGATTGGGAAACATTAGTATTTTTTTATTTTTTTATTTATGTTTTTTTAGTAGACTATGTTCTCATTTCATCAATGTTTATGTTGTGTATTATGCTTCTCAATCTTTTGTTCTCTTAGATAAATATAAATGTGGATGTATTAGATTATGTAGTGTAATTTATTATATATGTGTATGTATATATGGGTGTACACATATACCTACATATATATAAATATATATAGATATATGTATTTGTATGTTTTAATATGCTTATATGTGAAAATATGATTATAAAGTTAATAATGTATTTGTAGAATACAATAAAATAAATATAAATTACTTAATTAATAAAACTAGCTTGCCTAGGAGTTTTGAACCCAAGACCTCCTAGGAGTTGGGCTAGTTAGTTTTTCATTGGGCTATATGAGTGATTTGGTAATCTTATTTATCTTTAACATATTAATGGTTTTGGTAAAGTAAAATAACTTAATAAAAATTGAAACCTTTAATTAAGGTTCATGAGAAGGTACAAGAGTTATTTGATTTTTGGTTGAACTAAATCTAGTAGTTGGAGAAGTTGCTTCCCGTAGAGAAACCCCTCCAACCATATGGTTGGATATTTGATTTGATAGAGAATGGTGAAAGGGATACAAGATTTTTGGGTGTAGGAAGGAGGAAGGAAATGTTACAGATTTTTAAAGGAAGATGGGGATTTTTGTGAAACTAGAGGGGATTTGATCTGAAAGGGATGTGATGTTGAATGATTTGAGAGAATATTTTTTCTGAGGGGGTTGTGTTTTGAATTATTAGAAGAATGGGTGTGATCTCAGGGAGTTTCTGGACTATTGCGGAAGGAGGAAGGTTGCAAACTACTTTCTACATCAAGAGTCTCTCCGTAGGACTCTAGGTAGGATCTGGAACCATGAGGAACATTTAAATGTTTTAAAATATGTGTGTGTGTGTTTTAAAAATATTTTATTCATGTATCTGTACTGTATCTTTTATGCTATTAAGATAATTTATCAGGAAATAGATTTTAGAAGTGTGTAATTAGGATAACCTAGAAGTATGGTGGAAAGTGGTTGAATATGATCTTTTAATTTCTTACCTAGGATAAATTGTTTTGGTTATATAGATATAAGGAAGACCATTCCTCTATCTATTCATGGTTTAGGAAGGTTTAGGAATGTTTAGGGAAGTTTAGGAAGGTTTAGGAAGTCATGTAAGTGACATTTCCTTTTTAATTTTTATGTAGTTTTCTGTCAATGTTTTGTACATAGTTTTATTTTTTTTATTAATGGAGGGGTGTTGTGAGTTTGAGAGGGGATATGGATGTGGTACTGGGAGACCTCAATCTCATAAAACCTTCCTAGAACCCTCATTTTGCTCAATTTTTTCCGTAAAATCAATTTGGAAGTGATTATGGGAGTTTTAGAGCAGGATCTCGTATGAGTAAAGATGCCTAGTCATGAATACTTGTACTACCCTATGGGAATACTCATACCGGCATATGAGAATAATCATATGATCTTCAGGGGTCATGGGGATTCATTTTTGACACCTTACTATATGTGTTTTGGTCTGCATCTCTTGGTTTAGTGTCCCAATCCTTGCTTGCATTTGTTTATCTCTTTGAATGTTCAATATATTGCATGAGGTTATCAAAAAGTTGTACTTAAGGTGTATTTTATTTTACATCCTTTTTATTATTCTTTTGATGCATATGGAAAAGGTTAGGACTCATCCTGAGGGCTCGAGTGCACATGAGAGTTTGCTAAACCTATGGATTAGAACATTTGAAGTGTTTTCATTTCTTTTTGGCATGTCTTGGGTAGGGGTATATGTACCTTAGGTGAGAGGCTCACCAATCACCATAGGTTCTGAGACCCAAAATGGTTTTCAGGGGATCCTATGGGTGATTTTTTAATCAAGTGATAACAATAAAATTAACTTGGGAGGGGGGTTTCAAAATATAATGAAAGACATATAATGTTAAAGTCCACATAGACCTGTTAGAGTACCAGGACCATGGGTAATTGCCAGAGTGGATCCTTAACATAAAAATGGGATCAAGGCTACATGGTTTCCAGGGAGGATCCCAATACACAGGTTGTGTGATGACACTCACCTAGATGGTACACTAGAAATTTAACCCTTGTGTTATACTATGATGATATTTTTTTTGCTTATGTCTTTTCTCTTTTGGTATTTGGGTGAATGATTCTTTTTCCTTAGATTGCCTTAGGCTTTGTGAGTACCTTGTTTTTATCTCCTAGCATCGGGGGGGGGTAGAACTTCACAAGTTTCACATGGTTGGGTGGAAAATCTTGTTTGAGGTATTTTTCTTGGTTTTTGTTTTGGCTTGGATTCATATTTGTATAGCGATGAAGACTTACTTTATTGTATCGTGTACCTCTATATATTGTAAGCCCTTGGGAAATTTGATGTAATTATATTCAAAGAAAGTAGAAATGTAATTTGGGAGGGATAGTTTTAGGAATATCATTATGACCATAATGGTGGTCTCTTGGAATTTCACAAAATGGTGGTCTTTTAGCTTTCCACGAGAGTTTATTCATTATCAGGAAAACTATTTTGCATGTGAAGATGAAGGAATAATATGTATTACACAATATTTTCTTGAGGTTGAAGGAGTATTATCATGAAAGTCTATTCAGTCTATTTGTATGTTTGTTGTTTAAAATTTCATGCTCAATATGTATGTGATCATTAAATAGATTCTTGTAAGATCTTTCAGTATATGTAGTGTCTATGAGATACTCATAAAATTATGTATTTAAATAGTGATTAAGTGTGTTCAAGGTGTATAAGGTTTTTATTGATTGACTAGATTCATCAATCGTAAGTTGAAGATGATTGTATTGATTTGAGAACTCAATAAAGAATTTTCTTTCTGTGGGTTGGGTTTTTCACCCTCAAGTGGAGGGTTTTCCCAGGATAAGGCTTTGTGTCCTCTATTATTTTGCAATTTTTTTAAATCTCATTTATAGTATTTTGGTTCAAAACATTAACAAATGGGAGGGAAGTGACCATATTTAACTTTTGGGAGTGGCAAATGTTGCAAACAATTGGATATACATTTGAGAGGGTAGAAGAAATATCCACATGCACATACAACCCAACCATATCTTCATTCAAAGAGATACTAGGAGAAACATAAAATCTATCCAACCTACTTAATTTTCTATCTCCCCCCATTCTACAATTAGACCAAGTATATCATTTTTTTGAATGGCTAGTAAATTTTTCGTGAATAGGATCAATCACTCCCAAAGAGTTACAAAAAAATAGCTAGCTATCAAATTCATCTCTGGTAAGATTAGTAGGTTTATTCCAATTTTGGTCTTGAAAATGTTCTACCATATTAAAGTCACCACCTAGGACCCAATCAACATTAGATAAATTATTTACCATCCAATCCCAAATTTGAATTTTTCCTTTGGTTTAGAAGCATATATATAACAAAACCCAATGAGATGTACACTGATATCATTAAGAACCTAAACACAACTATGTGAGGGGTCTTCCCCCTTTTCAATGAAATTTTTTGAAACCCATGATGAAATCCCAATGACAACACCAGCTCTACCATCCAAATGGGATGTATGGAGGAAAGTAGCATCTTTCCAAACATGAAGTAAAGAAGCCTCCAATATAATGTTACTCAATTTGACTTCTTGCATGATAAAAAATCAAGTTTCCACTTTATAATAAGCTTTTTAGCTTTGTATTTACGGTGAGGGACAAAAATCCCTCTAACATTCCAAGAAAGGAATTATAATTCATGGTGAAGATTAGTAGAATAATCATCTTGGGCCAACATGATGAAACTATTGTTGAGGGTGAGTTCATGTTCCTTGCATTTGTGATTCATAAATATGGTAGAGGGAGATCTTGATCTATGATGAGTGTGAGAGGAGGGGGATAAGGAGTCTGAGGCATGGGTTTGGGGAGAAGAATGAAAAGGATGGGAGGAAGAGGGTTCATGTGCTAGATAACTGAGACGGGGGGGTGAATTAGTTAAGTCTAGTTATCCTATAGTCCCAAATACTCTCTGATGTATAAAAAAAAATTTCAAACAATTTAAACAACTCGATAATATATAAACCATGCCTTTTTGTTCATCAACCGAATAACAGTAAATTAACTAGTGTATTTACCGATCAATCCAGTTATAGTAATGTGTAAAGTAAAATACTAATTCAACACATCCATACACATATAAAACTTTGATTTTTAACATGGAAACCCTATTAGGGGAAAAACCACTTGGGTCCAGTAACCCAAAATATTTCACTCTTCTAAAGTGAGCTCAACTAAGAGCCAACCTTGTTAAAGGTTATAATAATACACTGTGAGGTGTGACCTGGTTAGAGGATTTATCACTAATAGTTCTCCCTTGACCAAACATTCACTATGGGGTCAACAAGAAAACAATCAACATTTATTGAATGTCATATTGAAATATAAAGACTGTTAAGTCCCACTTAGTTAAGAGATTTATCTATAGCAATGGTTAGAATGTTACAGTAATAATTTGATTCAAATACAACTTGATTTGCAGATTTTTAGATCTATGCTAAGCTCAAAATACCTCTGGTCAATAATATCAATTCAATCTCTTTGTTTCTTCCAACTCTATTATGCTTGGTAATTGCTTTCTCTGATGCTCAGTATTCTCTGCAGAATTGCTAGGTTCTATCTTCAACCTGTTTGACCAGCTTCGCATGAATACAATCTCCCACGTGCATTCTAGAATTCAATCTGAATCTCTTGTCTCCTTTTATAGACATAATAAACCATTTTATTTCCATCCATATATTTTGCCTCTTAATCTTCACCATTGATTTTTCCGCTTTAACCTTCCTCGGCAGTTAAGTTAGTAACACGTTTCAATCTCCTTTGTCTGATCATCTTTGAATTTTATCAGTTGTTTGATTATTATAACAAACATTATCTTTTACCTTAGGATCATCAATAATTATCCAGCTCATTATCTTTATTTGGCAGCCATTAGTTCCATTTATTTCTTTCAGTCCTTCAATACCACAATGCATTCATGATAACTAGACCGGTTAACATTGTACTTGGTATACACTACACTTTCTCGATGTACACTGTTCAAACTCAATGTATACTGAATTCTTCATTTATTGACCACATAAACTTGTACATTCTTGATCTTTAATCCATAATAGAATCATGTAAAGAAATCAAATCATTAACACAATGTCATATACTCATCAATAAGTTACCCAATGAATACCATATCCATATCTTTCTCATACATCTCATCTTCATGTAGATATGGCATTCCTTCATCATTATTTCCTTCTTAAGATGTTTGTAACCATCATCATAAGTATAGTTAAAACTAATTGACATCAATGACAATACATTAGCTGATTTAATGTCTCACATATACCTTAATAGCTCGGTGATCATCAATCTTTGTCTTTCAAATATCCAATTAGTTGTCAAACTCTCCTTCAAGATATTCAATCATTTGTAGTCTATCGATCTCTCCCTTTGGCATTGATGGAAACACAATATGAAATATGCCATAGAATACCAAACATCTACTCTAAAACTCTGTATGCAAATGTTGTAACTTGATAAGCTCTCCCTAGCTTATATATTTAATATGTTTAATCACTACACAACATCAATACTCTCACTTTCTGTTAGCTTATGTTCTAATTAATATTTCTCTATTATTCCCTCACTTCAATCATATCTCCCCATAGATAGATATTTTATGTAATTTCTCTCCCTTTGACAACAATGCCAAAAAGAAAATTATTAGCTCTTCAGTAGCCAAATCAATATCTCTATTATTCAGTTCAAATCTAGTACCTCGCATGTACTGATATTCAATTTTAGTTTGTCTTCCATCTTTTAGTTTTCACAGCCTTACGAAACCCAAAGTGTGAACATTATGCATCGACATCATCAGATATTATGATAAAGTATAGGTTGATGCAACCTCCTAATCACCTTAGTGACTATTAGATAGGGGATGGACCCCTAGCCTACTCCTCAAGTATTAAAATGTGTCCTTTGGTAAGAGTTTAGTAAATATATTAGCAAGTTACTCTTGTGATTTCACATACTCCAATCTTGCTTGCTTTTCCTGAACTTTCTCCCTCAAGTAGTGATACTTAATAGATATATGCTTTGTCTTCGCATGCATCACTAGATTCTTAGAAATATTAATTGCACTTGTGTTATCACAATAGATTAGCACTGGGTCAGTGATCTCCTCATTCATACCTTCCAAAAGTTGTTTTATCCATGCAATATTTGAACAATTAGAAACAACAACAACATCTTATGCTTCTGCAATGGATTGAGAAACACATCCTTGTTTCTTACTTATCTGAGTAACCAATCTTTCTCCTAAAAAGAATGATCCACCAATAGTGTTTTTTCTATCATCAATGTTTCTAGCCCAATCAACATCAGTATAAACCTTCAGTTCAAAATGGCCTTCTTTCTTGTACCATAAACTGTAGTTTTCAGTATTCTTCAAGTATCTCACAATTATGTTCGCAACAATCATGTGTGGTTCTTTAGGATTAGTAGAAAATCTTGTTATAATTCCAACCTCATGTGCAATATCTGGTCTACTAAGCATAACATACGTCAATTTACCAATCATAGATCTATACAAGGTATGATTTACCTCAGTTGACTTGTCATCCTTTGTAAATTTGCATCCATTGACCATAGGTGTACCAACAGGTTTTGAGTCCTCCATACCAAATGTCTTTAATACTTCTTTGATATATTTTGATTGTGTGATGTATATGCCTTCATTTTGTTGTAATATTTGTAAGACAAGAAAAAATTTAATTTCACCAAACATTGACATTTCAAATTCTTTTCTCATTTCATCAACAAATGATTTGCATAAGTTATCATTTCCTCCAAATATAATATCATCAACAAAAATTTCAACAATAAGAATCTTGTCATTAGTTTCACCTTTCAAATACAAATTATTGTTGTCACTTGTTCTAACAAATCTAATACTGATAAGATAGGAATGCAGTCTTTCATACCATGCTCTCAGTGCTTGTTTCAATCCATATAGTGCTTTGTGCAACTTACATACCATATTCCTTTGATTAGGATCAACAAAACCTTCAGGTTGTTCAATGTATACCTCTTATTCGAGTATCCCATTAAAAAATGCAGATTTAACATCCATATGATAAACTTTAAATCTTTTTTAAGTAGCATAAGAAAGAAATATCCTTACTCCTTCAAGTCTAGCAACTGGTGCAAAAGTCTCACCATAATCAATTCCTTCTTCTTGTGCATAATCTTTGCATACTAGTCTTGCTTTATTCCTAGTGACATCTCCATTCTCATTCAATTTACTTCTAAATATCCATTTGGTTCCAATCACATTTTTGTCTTTTGGTCTAGGTACCAATGTCCATGTATGGTTTTTTTGTATTTTCTCAATATCTTCATTCATTGCTTTGATCCATTCATCATTTTCCAATGCATCTCTAACAGCTTTAGGTTCAAATTCAGAACTAAGCATGTGTTGTTTCTCAACTTACTTTGTGTCATCATTCCAGCTCTTTTATCTCCAATTATCTAATTTTGTGGATGATGTCTCCTTACGTATCTTGAAAGGATAGGTTTAGTTCTTTGTTCTTCAATGTGTTCTCCACTTGGTGCATGATCATGATATTTATCAGTAATGGTTTGTTGATTCTCAGTTTGTAAAGATTGATGCTCGATAGCATCACCCATTTTCACAGATCCTCCATTATAATGTTCAAGGTATTCAAATTTCTCTTCATCACCAGTCATATGATGTGTACAACCACTATCAATAATCCAAGTATTATTCTTGCTAACTTTAAAAAGAAGTGTTGTTTCAACATACATTTCTTCTTCTTCAGAATCTTCTTTTAAAGCCACAAATACCAATTTTATGTCTTCATCAGTGTCGGTGTCGGTGTCATCATCATCATCCTTAATAAGGTATCAAGCCTTCTTGCCTTAATCTTTGTAGTCTCAGTTGTCTCTCTTACTAAACTATCGGTTGCCTATGTGATCTCAATCATCTCTTATATCATACTTCATTTCATTAGATCTTTCATTTGTTTTCTCATCTTCTTTCATGTCAGGACATCTAGCAACAATATGACCAATCACTTCACATTTAAAGCATACCAAAGGTAGTTGTTGCCCAAAAAATTCCCTGTCTTTCATTTTTCGGCCACAGCCCTATTTTCCAAGTGAAATGCTCAAGTGTCGAGAGTCTAGTGTGTTTTCTGCTCAAGTGTTGAAAACCCAATGTGTTTTCAACCTCTCTGCTCTGAAAATTTGGTGTGTTTTCAACCCTGGCTTGAAAACCCTCTGTGTTTTTGACACCCTTCTATGTTTTCGGCCCTAAGCGCGCAACTCCGACAGGTGGGTCCCAGTGCCTAAAGTTGTGCCAGTGCAGAGAAAGATCTGACAGCTGTCGCATGATCGCATGGGATCTTCTGATCCCATGAGATCATACGACAACCATTGATGCGGTATCATGCAAGATCTTCGGCAGTCAAGACAAGCGGTCAACTCCAATGGTTTGCAGTCACTGGTTAAGCATCATGCAATCGGTCACATGATCGCATGGGCCTTCCTGGCCGCATGCGATCATGTGACAAATGATAAGCAAGGGATAGGCAGCCAACTCCAAGTACCAGTGGTTATCGGGTAGCATCATGCGGTTAGTCGCATGATCGCATGGGCTCTTCTGAGCCCATGCAACCATGTGACAAACCGTCAACGGTTTTGGTCTTTGACTCTGCAAGGTGGTGGTCTCTAGTGGTTCGGTGGATAGTGCCATCGGTGGTCATCAAGTGCCATTACGCGGTTTGTCGCATGATCGCATGGGCTCTTCCGAGCCCATGTGACCATGCGACAACCCGTCAGCGGTTTCGGTGGTGGTGCTTCATGGTCCAACAATTAACAATAGGCAGTTAGTGGGGCTGAGGTTTCTACATTGGCTCAAGTGCGAAGAGATCCGACGGTGTTCGTATGATCTCATGGGATCTTCTGATCCCATGCGATCATGCGACAACCATTGGATGGGATCTGCAGTTGGGTGGGTCCTATGCCAGGGGTGCCGAGATGTTCGCTGATGTAGCGGCCGGGACGTATGGGGGAGTGACACATGGCAGTACCAAGCTCTGGGTTGACAAGCTTTGCACAGTTGCACAGTTGGAGGTGGGCCCAGTTTTATGCTCGGTCAGGTAATCTAGCAATAAAGGGAGGAATATTCCTTCTATCTAGCGATTCAGCGACTTCCCTTAGTCGGGTAATCTCCTGATAGAAGGGAATATGCCAAAAGTATTTCGAGACTCAGTGACTGTTGTTGGATGAAGCAAGGATCGATGATTTTTGCGTGGTCGCTAGATGTGACCCCAGGGTTAAGGAAGATTGCACAGCTTGGTGACTAAATGGAAATTTGAACCCAGGGTGGAGTCGGGGTTAAGTTTGCAATTTTCAAAGGGTTGTTGCATGATCGCATGAATCCTTTCGGCCTCATGCGATCATGCGACCGCTAACTTTTCAAGCGGTGTGGTCATGCGTCCAACCATGTGGTCGGCTCCAGTTGGGCCACGTGGCAAGCTTAGCAGGTGGCGGATCTTATGGGCCCCATGTGTCTTGCGCAAGTGGAGGTAGGTTTTCAAAGGGTGTCGCGTGGTCGCATGAAGCCTTTCGGCCTCATGCGATCATGCGACCATTGCTGTGGCAAAACGGTGGCAGTTTCAAAGAAAGTTGTCGCATGATCGCATGAAGTTTTTTTAGCTCATGCGATCATGCGACCAGGTTCATTTCAAGGGTGACATGTTTGTTTTTCATGGGGTTTTCTTCTAAGAGAGATATTGCAGGTGGCAAGTAGCTAAGAAATTGATGATATTTTCTAGAGGCAGTTACAGTTGGATAGATATTTGCAGAGATCTTTTGGGCACCGTTTCGAGTCCTTTCCATGATCTAATCAGATTTTGCACATTCATGACAAAGTCTAGCTTGCAAAGAGGTAGATACATGAAGTTTTTTGTCAACAGGTTGATCAATTCAGGGTTGGACATGCAGGAAAGATATCTGATCTGTTGAGATATTTTGAAGAGCACATTTTTTATCAGAAGTAATCGATTTTAGGGATGATTATTATAATGCATATTTATGTAGCCCTAAAAGATTTTTGATTCCTGCCTACGTGCAGTAGAGGTGTATATATTTTTTTTTGGAGCCTGTAGTGCTCAGGATTCACATTTTGTAGAAAGAGAAAGTCTTTCCTTGGAGAACTATCTATAGCATTTCTGCTCTCTGGTTTTTCATATCTTGTAAATTCCCATTGATAATACAAGCGTTGCAGAGGCATTTTTGTGATAGTCTTTCATGTCCTTGTGTCTTCCCTGCTTGCATTATCTCTTATTGGATTGAGGTTTATGGATGCATGTTTTCAGTGATGTCTTAGTTCCCCTAATTTCTCTTACTTTCTGTAACTGTGTGTGTTATTGTGTTGATCCAATTTAGATGCTCTATGGGTATATTTCAGCCCCTGACAGTCTTGTCTCAATCCTACACCAAGTTATAGGAGGGAATGTTTGTTTTTTTGTCATGGATTGATGTCTAATCCTGAGAGTCTTGTTGTTGTGAAATAATTTTTCTCTTTCCCTGAACATCCTCTTTTGTTTGCAGACCCTTCCATGAAACACTTATGTAGGCCTATTCAGTAAGTTGTGATCTCCCAGAACTAAGCCTCTCATTGGTTTCATTCCTCTATACTGAGATCCAAACCCTAGTTTCAGTGCATCACCTAGTCGGATAGATTTGCTTCCTGTCATTTCCCTTTCATGCATTCCTTCTATCCATTTTCCCCTCAAAGTTTACTTTCCTATTAAGAGCAAATCTGGGTGACTATCCAAGAGAAACCAGCCTAGAACCTGGAGGTCTCATCTCGGTTAGCAAAAGGTCCCACAACCTTGAGATGTTTCCCTTGTTATATTGAGTTATCAAGACTATGAGAGCTTGAACTAAGGGTGCAAATTCAGTGTATAATAGTATTTTACCTCTATATCTTCCTTTACCTTTTTGTAATCTTCCAGCCATTAATGCTTCAAGTTCATCAAGCTCATCCTCTTCACTTTCACGATCACTTTCATTTCGTATCTTATGTTTGTTGCTTGATTTACCAATTTTTAGAGATGACATAAATGTAGATTCAATAGTAGGAAAAATACTATTGTCAAAGTTGTTCAAATCAAATGCAGTCAGTCTACCGATTAGACTATCAGGTGTAACATTATTACTAGGAGCTTCTCTCATTTCATGAATTGAAAAAAATCTTATAGCACAGGCATGTAACAAGGTTATGAGAATTTTACTTACCACAGTGTCTTCATCAATAATACATCCTACTCCTCGGATAGCATTCACAACCTCGTTGACTCACTTATTGTATTGAATTATGTTCTCACCTTCTTTCATTTTCATGTCATCAAACTTTTCTCTTAGACTTTCACCTTTAGCCCTTAGTACATTCACATCTCCTCCATGAACTAGTGCAAGCTTATCCCACATCTTTTTATTAGTTGTACATGTCTTGACATCCTCAAATTTGGCATCTAATAAGGAAGAAGAAATCTCAATCATCATAGCACTGTGTTCATGTCTTTCTCTCATCTGATCAACAATCAAAGGTCTAGTGGGTAAGATAAATTCATTTTCCAAGTAGTATGTAGCAGACTCACCAATCCCTAATAGATACAATTTCATTCTACTTTTCCATGTCGAGAAGTTATCTTAGTTCAACTTTGGCACCTCTATTTTATACATCTTGTGATCTTTTGATTAAGTCCTTCAAAATTTTCCTTCAAGAACTCTATGTTCCGATACCAATTGTTAGATAGCTGAGAGTGGGGGGAGGGGGGTGAATCAGATAAGTCCAATTATCCTACAATCCCAGATACTCCCTAATGTATAAAACAAATCTTTCAAACAATTTAACCAACTCGGTAATATATAAACTGTGTCTTTCTGTTCATCTACTAAATAGCAGTAAATTAGCTAGTGTATTTACCAATCAGTCCAGTTATAGTAATGTGTAAATTAAAATAACAATTCAAAACATCCATAAACATATAACACTTTGATTATAGGGGAAAAACCACCTAGGACCGGTAACCCAAAATATTTCACTCTTCTGAAGTGAGCTTGGTTAAGAGCCAACCCTGTTAAAGGTTATAATAACACACTGTGAGGTGTGACCTAGTTAGAGGATTTATCACTAATAGTTCTCCCTTGACGAAACATTCACTATGAGGTCAACAAGAAAACAATAAACATTCATTGAATGTCATATTGTGTAAGGAAACTCAGGTGCGGAAACAACTTCCTATACTAATCTCTATAGGAGAGTATTGTGCAAATTCTTATAAATCCTTACAATTTCAGATTCGTTAACTACTTTAACAAAGATATTGCAACCACATACCATGCATACAGAAAAATAGAGAATGACACAATGATATACCCTGGGGAAAACCTTTCAGTAAAAAACCCCAGCACTCCAAAACCTGCACAATGTATTATCTTCAACACAAAGATTACAATACACTTGCAATGCAAGTTCTTTCAGGAAATGAGAGACAAAGCCAACAAGACTTAAATTTTTGTTATATCTCTCTCATAGGAGCAGCATCATATATATAGACTCCTCTGGACCCAAAAATAGGCACAACCACCAAGACCCATGCACAAAGCCACATGTACATAGTTGTTACATGCAATCCCAAGAATAGGCGTCCATCCCTAGAATAGACTATGACAGCTTGTCATAGAATCTGCCAAAAATAACGGTCACAAGAGAAGTGTAAGAGAATCTGTCATACCAACCTATTTTTGGCATATTCTCTTACACACACCAACCATTTCTTCTTGGGTGCCCAAATAGGCCCTAGTCATAATATGCTCTTACACCTATCATAGCACATTCCTTAAATAGTTCTTACGCGTCATAGGAATTCATCATGACCATTTCAGTCATGATCTCCTTATGCACAAGATGTTGACACATCAAGTGGAGTGACACATCAACATGCCAACTAGACATGTACACTCACACTTAATTACATTATTTACAAAAAATACATTTACAAAACAAATAATAAGAATAGGAATTATCCAAGGTTGAGACACCTTATTCCTAACATTATCCCACTTGTCGAACACCTTGTAAGAGCAACAGGAACATAACAGGAACTTTAACCGCTATAGGCCAAAAGGCCCATAGACTCCAAACACCATCTAAAATTCTCAGTGCCCATTGGTTTTGTTAATGAATCTGCAACATTCTTCACAGTATCTACCTTCTCCAAATTTACCTTTCCATCTTCCACCATATCTCTCACAAAGTGAAACTGCACATCAATGTGCTTCGTTCTGGCATGGAAAGTAGGATTCTTTGCAAGGCAAACAGTGCTATGACTGTTACACCAAATAGTAATTTGTTCTGCATCAACACCAACATCAGAACACAATCTTCTAAGCCAAATGGCTTCTTTACAAGCATGAGTAGCAGCCATGTACTCAGCTTCTGTAGTGGACAAAGCAACCACAGGTTGTCGCTTACTCATCCAACTAATGGCACCACCAAACATAGTGAACACATAAGCACTGGTGGATCTCCTGCTGTCAATATCACCTGCCCAATCTGAATCCACAAACCCACGAATACAAACTGAATGCGGAGATCCAGAAGAGTTACCATGATAACATATGGAGTAATCTGATGTACCCTTCAAATATCTGAATACTCACTTAACTGCATCCCAATGTACCCGTCTAGGATTAGCCATAAACCGACTCAGGACTCCCACTGCTTGGGCAATGTCTGGTCTAGTACAGACCATAGTGTACATAATACTGCCAACTACACTAGCATAAGGTACTCTACTTATGTCCTCCACCTCACTAGGAGATTTTGGACAATCATCTACAGATAAATTTGTTCCCACAGAAATAGGAACACATAGCGGTCTACAATCTGCCATGCTAAACCTGTCCAACACAAACTTCACATACTTACTCTGACTCAACCAAACTTTTCTGTTAGACCTGTCTCTACTGATTTCCATACCCAAGATGTACCTAGCTGCCCCAAGATCTTTCATCTCAAACTGTGCTGACAACTAAGATTTAAAATCAAAAATCATACCCTTACCCTTCCCAAATAGCAACATATCATCAACATATAATGCAACAATAAGAAGGCGATCATTTTCAACTCTGAAATAAACACAATGATCTGATTTTGATCTTACAAATCCAATTGAGAACACAAAGGCATCAAACTTAAGGTACCACATCCTAGGAGATTGCTTCAAACTATATAGAGATTTCTTTAATCTGCAAACTAAGGATTCTTTACCTTTAACAATGTAGTGCTTAGGCTGTGACATATAAATTTCTTCCTCCAAATCACCATGAAGGAAAGCTATCTTCACATCCATCTGTTCTATCTCTAAATCATATGATGCAGCAAGAGATAACAGAAATCTAATGGATGTCAACTTTGCAACAGGAGAGAATATTTCACCATAATCTATTCCCTCTACCTGTGAATACCCCTTTGCAACCAATCTAGCTTTATACCTTTCAACACTGCCATCTACACAGAATTTCTTCTTGAACACCCATTTTAAGCTAACAAATTTTCTCCCTTTAGGCAAAGGTACAAGGTCCCAAGTTTTGTTTTTCTCCAATGAAGCCATCTCATCATCCATAGCCTCAATCCAGGAACCTGAATCTTCCATGCCCAAAGCCTCTTTCATAGATCTAGGCTCATCAGTGTTAGTAATCAAAGCAAAGGCACAACTGGAATCTAACATAGAATAACCAAACCTTTCTGGTTGCTTTCTTTCTCTCATGGATCTCCTCAAGGGCTGAGGTTGAGGTTGTTCTTCCTCTTCTTTTGAACTATCAAAGCTGCTAGAGCTCTCCTCATCATTAGGCCCAACATGGTCTCTCTATTCAGTCTTCTCAGGGGTAGGAGGCAACTGAACAACATCTTTTTCCTTTTCTTTTTCATCTAGTTGTAGCACAATAGGAGAAGATGTTAGCTCTCTGAAAATAACATTTCTACTATACAACACCTTACTAGTCACGGGATCCCAAAGCTTGTATCCTTTCACACCAGCACTGTATCCGATGAAAATACATTTAATAGCTTTGTTTTCCAACTTAGATCTTTTCTCCTTTGGAACATGTGCATAAGCTTCACAACTAAAAACATGAAAATGTCTAATTGAAGGCTTCTTACCAGACCACACCTCCATGGGTGTCTTACCAACAAGGGCTGATGTAGGAGATCTATTAACCAGATAGCAGGCAGTGGCCACAGCTTCGGCCCAAAACCTTTGTTCTAAACTAGCTCCACTAAGCATACTCCTAGCCTTCTCCATCAGTGTCCTGTTCATTCTCTCTACAACTCCATTTTGCTATGGGGTATAAGGAGTTGTCTTATGCCTCTCGATACCTTGTTTTTTACAGAACTGTTCAAACTCTGCTAAGCAAAAATCACCACCATTGTTAGTTCTCACACACTTAATATTCTTACTAGTCTGATTCTCTGTAAGAGCTTTAAATTCCTTGAACCGACTAAAGACTTGTGTCTTACTTTTAAGGAAATAAATCCACGTCCTTCTACTATAATCATCTATGAAAGATACAAAAAATACAGACTTGGAGATTGAAGGAACTTTTACAGGACCAAATACATCAGAATGAATAAGATCCAAAACATCAGAAGATTTGTGAGAACTAGAGTAAAACTGAACACGATTTTGTTTACCATAGACATAGTGTTCGTAGAAGTCAAACTCGAGATTGCAATCATTTAACCCCTCAATGAGATTTTTATTTTTTAGGGTTCTGAGACCCTTTTCACCAATGTGGCCAAATCTCATATGCCACAACATTGTCTTTTCTGCAGGAAGCTTACCTTCCAAAGTATTTGCACTACCATCGGAACCAATAGCCACAGACTTCTTCACTGCTTGTTCAGATGGTGAGGATGAAGAACTATTACATAGAGGAATACATGCATCTAGCTGAAATAAGGTACCTCTCCTAGTACCCCTTGCAAGCACTATCGATCCTCTTATCATCTTGCATCCTTCTTTCGAAAAAACAACTTGCACACCTACATCATTCAGCATACTTACAGATAATAAGTTTCATGCCAAACCCAGAATGTGCATAACTCTGTTGATTCCCTTTACTCGTCCATCAGGAAATTTGATAGTGACCCTTCCGTGTCCAACTATCTTTAGGTGAGAATCATCACCCAAGTACACCTTTCCACCATCGAACTCTTCATATTTTGAGAACCAGTTTCGATGAGAGGTCATGTGAAAAGATGCACCCGAGTCAACCAACCACACATCATCATATGCATGGGCTGCCAAAGCTATGATGAATGCATTTCCATCTTCTTGAGATCTTTCTGAAGCTGAATCTGAACCTTTCTTCTTCTTCTTCGGCTCTTTGCAGTCTTTACGGAAGTGTCCAGATTTATCACAGTTCCAACATTTTTCCTTGGACTTATTGGAAGTCTTTGACTTCCCACAGGATTTGGATCTACCCTTATTGTCAGACTTATTGTCATTTTTCTTCCCTCTTTCAGTGGATCTCCCACGAATAGCAAGGGCTTCTTTTTTTGAAACGGAAGCCTTTCTCTGCATCTCCTCTGATAGCAGTGAAGACACCACATCATCCATTTTGAAAGTGACTAAAGTGCTTCCGAGAGCCATCACAAGATGGTCCCATGAATCTGGTAAAGAACACAAAAGTGTGTAGCAACGATCCTCCTCCTCTAACTTGACACCAGCTGATGTCAATTGTGTAGCCAGCAGATTAAATGTATTTAAATGATGCGTTAAGGATCCACCTTCCTCCATTCATAGAGAGTACAACTTCTTCCTCAGGAACAACTTGTTCACCAGAGATTTGGCCTGATACACGGCCGCAAGTCTTTCCCACAAACTATTTGCAGTTTTCTCATCTAGAACATTCAGAAGGACTGCATCGGTTAAACAGAGTCTTATAAGACCCTTAGCTTTACAGTCTTTGATATCCCAATCTTCTTGAACTATAGTTGCTGGTCTTGTAGCATTTGAAGTCGCTTCCCATAGGTCATGATCTTCCAACATGTCTTCCATCTTGAGTTTCCACAACTCAAAATTAGTGCCATTAAATTTCTCCACCTCTATTCTTCCATATGATGAACTTGCCATCTCAATCTGCAAATAAGATTCATAATGCTCTGCAAAAAAACTCCCACTCAAACTTGAGATTAGCTCAAAAAACCCTACCCAACAACTAGGATCAAAAGTTGATCAAGCTTTGATACCACTTGTAAGGAAACTCAGGTGCGGAAACAGCTTCCTATACTAATCTCTATAGGAGAGTATTGTGCAAATTCTTATAAATCTTTACAATTTTAGATTCATTAACTACATTAACAAAGATATTGCAACCACATACCATGCATACAGAAAAATAGAGAATGACACAATGATATACCCTGGGAAAAACCTTTCGGTAAAAAACCCTAGCACTCCAAAACCTGCACAATGTATTATCTTCAACACAAAGATTACAATACACTTGCAATGCAAGTTCTTTCAGGAAATGAGAGACAAAGCCAACAAGACTTAAATTTTTGTTATATCTCTCCCATAGGAGCAGCATCATATATATAGACTCCTCTGGACCCAAAAATAGGCACAACCACCAAGACCCATGCACAAAGCCACATGTACACAGTTGTTACATGCAATCCCAAGAATAGGCATCCATCCCTAGAATAGACTATGATAGCTTGTCATAGAATCTGCCAAAAATAACGGTCACAAGAGAAGTGTAAGAGAATCTGTCATACCAACCTATTTTTGGCATATTCTCTTACACACACCAACCACTTCTTCTTGGGCGCCCAAATAGGCCCTAGTCATAAGATGCTCTTACACCTGTCATAGCACATTCCTTAAATAGTTCTTACGCGTCATAGGAATCCGTCATGACCGTTTCAGTCATGATCTCCTTACGCACAAGATGCCGACACATCAAGTGGAGTGACACATCAACATGCCAACTAGACATGTACACTCACACTTAATTACATTATTTGCAAAAAATACATTTACAAAATAAATAATAAGAATAAGAATTATCCAAGGTTGAGACACCTTATTCCTAACATATTGAAATATAAAGACTGTTAAGTTCCACTCGGTTAAGAGATTTATCTATAGCAATGGTTAGAATGTTACAGTAATGATCTGATTCAAATATAACTTGATTTGTAGATTTTTAGATCTATGCTACTCAAAATACCTCTGGTCAATAATCTCAATTCAATCTCTTTGTTTCCTCCAACTCTATTTTGCTTGGTAATTTCTTTCTTTGACGCTCAATGTTCTCTATAGAATTGCTCGGTTGTATCTTCAACTTGTTTGACCATCTTCGCATGAATGAAATCTTCCACGCACATTCTAGAATTTAATCTGAATCTCTTGTCTCGTTTTATAGACATATTAAATCATTTTTTTTCCATCCATAGATTTT
Source organism: Chamaecyparis obtusa (assembly GCA_027943335.1). Taxonomy (NCBI): domain Eukaryota; kingdom Viridiplantae; phylum Streptophyta; class Pinopsida; order Cupressales; family Cupressaceae; genus Chamaecyparis; species Chamaecyparis obtusa. The sequence goes on from BSBK01000056.1 coordinate 312,627, forward strand.
TCCTGTTAATCTTCACCATTGATTTTTCCGCTTTAACCTTCCTTGACAGTTGTGTTAGTAACATGTTTCAATCTCCTTCATCCGATCATCTTTGAATTTTGTCAATCATTTGATCATCATAACAAACATTATCTTTTACCTCAGAATCATCAACAATTGTCCAACTCATCATCTTTAGTCAACAGTCATTGGTTCCATTTATTTATTTCACTCAGTCAATACCACAATGAGTTAGTGATAACTAGCTTGGTTAACATTGTACTCGGTATAAAATACACTTTCTCAATGTACACTATTCTAACTTGGTGTATACTAAATTCTTCATTTACTGACCACATAAACTTGTACATTCTTGATCTTTAATCCATAACAAAATCATGTAAAGCAATCAAATCACTAACATAACATCATAGACTTGTCAATAAGTTACCCAATGAATACCATATCCATATATTTCTCATACATCTCATCTTCATGTAGATATCTCATTCCTTCACCATTATTTCCTTCTTAAGATGTTTGTAACCATCATGATAAGTACAGTCAAAACTAGTTGACATCAATGACAATACATTAACTGATTTAATGTCTGACATATACCTTAATAGCTCGATGATCATCAATCATTGTCTTTCAAATATCCAATCAATTTTCAAACTCTCCTTCAAGATATTCAATCGATTGTAGTCTGTCAATATGTTACTCCTAAATAGATCAAGAGTTATCATTAATATTCATTTGTATAGTCGGTAAACAAAGCAAGAAAGTTTAGTTGATTATAACTACGCAGTAGTCACCAAGCACAGAGGTTACCGAGTACAACAATCACCGAGTACACAGGATTATCGAGCACTAGTATATGCCGAGACCGAGAGACAACATTTACCAAGTAATCCAGAGTTCACATAAAAGTTTGGAATGGCACATAGTTCAAGGTGAACAAATTTTTGTCAAGCAAGAAAACGGTTTACCAGGATTGAGGTGAATATTTATTGTGAATGTAATCATTTAATGAATGATGATCTAGGTTAATCATATGAACCGTTGACCTTAGGTTTTATAAGATAATGTTAAACCCTAATTAGGTCAAATTAGTTTGATATAAGTATTGTAAAGATGTCATTTTGACATGTATCATCAAGAAGTAGCCGCACTCGAGGACATCTGAAGATCAGACAGGGTTAAGATTGTAAGGATTTTGACAAAACAATCAGTTTATCAGAAATAGATTTAGGGCTACCGAGCAGTACAGAAGGACATATTCATCACAGCAAGGTGATATCATTATTGTACTTAATGGATATGATATCAGCAATTTAAGTTGTATTTCATACATATCATATATCACTATTACTCTCTACCAATTGTAGCAGACTCAAAATCTCCTAACAGAGTGGACTTAATCGTCTTTTATAAAATCCCCTAACCGAGTCCACACTTGAAGAGTGTTGCAAAAATCCTCTAACTAGATAGATCTAACTGATCTTTTTGTTACTCCTAATAGGGTAAGATCACCAAAAGTGATCAATTTTTGTAAGCCTTAACCGACAATTTTATTTTTGTAGAAGTGAAGCTTTGTGAGTTCCATCCCCACCGCAGTTTTTACCTTCTAATAAGGGTTTCTACAATACCAAAATACAAGTGTTATTTGTATGAAGTTCCATGTATGCTTTATTGATTTGTTTACATGCATTTACATTTCAGTTATGTTATTAAGTGGATGGTGAAGTAATATATGCAGTTAGTTTTTGAAGTACATGTTTACAAGGATTCAATTTGAAAAGTTTTCAAGGGTACTGATTCGCCCCTCCCCTCTCAGTACACACCTTTCCATAATTCCAACATCATGAACATATGTTTTAGAAGGAGGAGAAGAAAGGGGAATGGTTTGGCGAGATGAAAGAAAGGGAGTGGGGGTATGGGAAGAGATTGGTGGGTCTTTAATCTTCTTCCAGTCTCCACCCACCTGTCATAATTGTGTCTTTATAAGAAGGGAAAATCTCATTTGAAACATTAGGAGGAACACGAGAAGGAGGAGAAGAGATTGAGGTATTATCAATGAAGAGTAAAGAACATGGAATTGATTCATTTCGAGGAGGAGAATTTTGAAGTGGTTGTGTCGATTTGTTTCTTTTGATGGGGCACTCATGAATTAAATGACCTTCATTTCGATGGTAAAAATAAGCATTGGTTTTTTTAGGTAAACAATAGGTTGGTCTAGCTCAAAACCTAGATTGATAAGTTTAGTGTTTTTTGGTAAAGGATTATTCAGATCAACTTCCACGCAAGCTCATGGATGGACCCTCAAACTTGAAATTTTGTCAAAATTATGTCTACACCAAATCACCTTACCCATTTGTGCCACATTGTTTTTAAGGAAGGGTTTGAATGCCATATTAAGAAAGTGCTTCTCAATGCACATAGGGTAATGTGAACAAGAAGGCTCTTCAAGGTGAAAATTGAAACTATATGCTTGTAGGTAACAAATTTGGCCACAAATGACCCAAGTGTTGTATTGTAAAACAACATGAGCATGGTTTGTTGACTTAAACATGCATGAAACATACCTTTCCCAAGCCCTCTTAAAGCTTCTATCCCCCAGCCCCGACTTTCCCAATTTAAATTGGCCTATTTGTAGATATCTACCTCAGAAGGGATGCCATTAATAAAAAAAACAAGATAACAACTTTATTTTGGCATTTAGAAATAATATCAATAACATCATCAAGAAGTTGTACTTCTAAAGTTTTACCCATTTTGGCATTCAATTGATCATTTGGCAATGACTTGTCCAACTCTTCTCTCATATTTGCACCTTTAACAATGTTTCCTCCTTGATTCTCATCCACATCTTCCATGTTCTCCACTGAAACAAGGCTATTTCTCTCATTTTCCTCTGTATGGTTTTCTTTCTCTGCTAAAACATGGTTATTTTTCTCATTTCCCTCCATATTGTTTGCTAAATCCTCACTACTATTCCACCTAGTCTCCCTGACAACCATTTTGAGATGCATTGCAACCCTAAAACAGCCAGGGTTGAATACCAACACTGCTCTATGCTAGGGTTTCACTCTTTTGTGTTTGGTTCATGTTTGAGCCTCATTGTTTGTTAATATTTTTTAGAGGACAAGTATTTTGAATCATGTACCAATTCTTTAGTATTGAGAGTTTGAATTAAATTTATATGGATAAGTAGTCTCTTTTGATTTGGTGTTAAGGATTAAGAGGTATATATTCCATCAAAATTATAAAGAACACAACCATGGCCTCATAATCAATCTCTTTTGACATAATGTCAAAGATTGACGAGTATCTACCGAAATTGTTGAGGGGACAATTCCAACATCATCAAATTACAAGTACATGAATAATTGATTTCTTTTAATCTAGTTTAAACAATTGAAGGGTATCCATTTCATAAAGTTGTCCATAACACAATCCTAACTTCATCTCTTTTAGTATTTGAGAACTTTATATCTATATGTACGGGATTTTATCCCTAATAAACTTATTCAAAACCATTCAAATTTACCAACAAATCAAAAACTTATGAACATAAATCATTATTTTAAATTATTTCTTTTACCAAACATATCTAGAACGGTGTGGTCATGGTCATTCTATGTGCATGGCAAGACATGCATACATGCATACCATAGTTCTAAGTAACCCATATGAGATGTTGACCGCTTAAAAAGGTTAACTTTCAACTATTCCCCAAAGCTGCGTTCTGACATACCGGGGCCCACCAAGGATTCGCACGCTTTGAAGCATATCTTATTTGAAAGACGTGCAAGCCAATCAATTGTATTATAATGAAAATTATAGTGTAATCTACGCAGATATTTTATGATGATTGAATATGCTAGATTCGCAGATCACATGCGTTCAATCGCCATCTTTTCATTTTGTACCAAAGTTTATCACAAATATCAACTATGAGATTCTTTATATCTTTCTTCAATAATTATAACATGGACCACACAGCACATATGTTTTGAATTTTATGTAATAATTACTTTAAACTAGAAACCAAATTTTCATGAGGTTCAATCCCATAATTATAGCCATTTTAATTTTTTCTTACTTTGGAAAACCATAGGAGAGTAGTGTAGGATTATAAAAAAATCTTAGTAAATAAGATAAATTTCATATATTTTTTTAATGAGAAAAATATACAAATTAATTAAAAGGAAATGAATGTACAATAGAAGAATACAACTTTGAGGAACAAATGTTATATACTTGGATTCAATAAATATATTTGTTGTATGCTTGCTTAGTTATCAAACTTTTCTCATGCAAACATTGATAAGATAAGGTTGCCCTTTAGTTCTCTTGCTCTATGTTCTCATTGTTGATGTTCTTGACTACCTTTTACATCATGCAAAATAACATAATCTCATTCATGGAACCTCTCTACTTGGTGATGTCATTGCTCTATATTACCATTTTGTTGATGATAGCCTTTTATTCATACAAAAATTTTAAGAGGCACTCGACAACACCCTTGAAATTGTGTTCTTATTTTGTTCAACTTCAGGCTCGCAAATCTCTCTTAATAAGCGAATTTTGGATGGCTTTAGTTGATCACCCATCACCTTGGATGTCATCTCAATGGAAATATGACAATCATGGTGTTATTTCAAGGTACCTTGGCATCCCATTTGGGATAGGAGTTTCTTTATCTAAAATGTGGAAATGGTTCGTACATAAAGAAAGCTTGATCTTTGGTCAAACAAATTTCTTTCCATGGTTGGACACATTCAAATTGCCAATAAAATCCTCATAGCCAATCATGTTTACATTTCATCATGTTGGCTCCCATCAAAAAGCAGTTATAATCAATTAACACAACTAATTAGAGAGAAACTGTGGGAGAATGGATTAAGAAAAAAGATCACCCTGTTGCTTCATGGTTATATTATATCCAACCAAAGAGTCAAGTGGGTTTAAGAGTGAATGACCCTTTCACACAAGGAGTTTGCCTAATATCCAAATGTAATTATAGAGTGTTTGATGGAGCAACACCATGGAAGTTGATGATTAAACATAGAATTGCTACTGCTAAAGCCAATAATGCTTGGAAAGAAATTGGGTGGAAAGATAAGATTCTTATGGCAAAATACTTTAAGTCTCAAGCCTCTGAACAATTTTTTAGCATATGGAAAGTATGGTAGCAAGTGTCTCCTCTTCTTGAATGGATTGGACAAGATCTTAGCTATGGGTTGACCTTCTCATCTTCATCTATTTGGTAAAATTGATTTATATGCTTTCAGGAGCAACTTCTTGGTCTTAGCTAACAATTGCATGGTAAGATCTTATTCAAAATAGCTATCATGAAGTTTAGGGTCATTTGGGATTTTTCCACATCAAGTTGGAAAAGTGACTTGCAACTTAAACATGAATTCAAGTTATATAATGTTTTGATCAATGAAATTCACAAAGTCCATGAAATGGTTTTGCTAACTCTTCAATTAAAACTTTCAACTCCTATTTCATGCAACTTTTTTAAAGATTGGAGGTGGTTTCCATGATATAATAATAAAAAAAATATTCTTAAACTAATTTATTAGAAAATCATTCATCTCACCCAAATCTAACCAAGGTTAAATATTTGGCGAGTGAATTGGACTAAGTCCAAATGGTTCAAATTGAGTTTTGTTGTTTAGAAATCTAAAGCTAAAGATAAAGCACAATTTCTTATTGGGAAAATCATCTACTTTAAGGTTGTTGTTGGAGAACGTCTTTCCTTCCTCCCTCCCTACCCATTCCTTCCAATGTCATTTTTGTCACAAGATGAAAACTATTAAACACACTTTTTAGGTATGCAAACATGCTCAAAAAAATTGGCAAACAGTTATATCCTTCATTCCTACTATATTTAAAATATATTTAAGTTGGAAATCAACAGTGTTAGGGTTGCATTGCTCTGAGAACGTGGTATCCAAATCCTTTTGTCAATGTATTTTGTTATATATTTGGATGCTAAGATGCAAAGCTTTTTTTCACTAATGTGTACCCTCCTACAAAAGTAATTATGCATGGATTATTTTCTTATATCATTTTACAACAATTCTCTCTTGCTAAAGCCTTAAAATAGAAGATCAACTATAATGTTGAGCTCAAATTGAAAATCCATCAAGTTCAATCCCAGTTGGTTTCTATTGCTAAAAATCACAATAGATCCCTTCTCAAAACTATGAAGTTCATTATGGACAAGCATGTGCTTGATACTCTTGGAGAAAAGTAATGTCCCTTTATTGTAACTTTCAAGTTTCTCTTGTATTTTTTCTCATAGAGGTTCTATTTTGTAATGCTTCTCTTTGCAATGCCTTGTTGCAATTGTAACTTCAATATCTAATTGTTCTTTCAAGGCCCGTGCCTTAAAGACATCTTTATTGTAAATTAATTACACACACACACATTCATGCATGCATACATACATACATACATATATACATTATGTGTGTATGTATGGATGTATGTATGTATATATATGTATATGTATATTGTTGGAGATTTGCCAGCAGGCCAGTACTGACTGTATGTTTGTCATTGATGACAACATATGGAAAGTAGCATGCGTGGAAGTCTTATGCAGTAATATTTTAGTATATGTAGCTTGGAAATGATATTAGCATGATATCATGGGCACAGAGGTTAACTGTTAGTACAGACAGTTATATAGCAGCTGGTGTCAGCAATGTTCCTGACAAAGTAACAGGCGGTGTTCTCTGTATGGTTGTCCGTACAGTTATCATGAAACCTTGCACGCTTGGATATATGTTGAAGACATGTTAGTGATGTTTTAGTTATGGATGCATAGTTTATTGATGAGTAGAAGTGAAGTTATGCAGTCACTATTCACCAGCAGCAGTTTCCTATGTTTATTTAGAAGAGTTGATAGAGATTTTATTGGTTCTTGAGTTGCGCCTATCTTTAGGGTATGAACCCTTGGATTTAATCTTGGAGAAGTGTTATTGATGTTTGGTTAAGAGCGCATGAGTTAATTCAGCTTGAGGACAAAGATCCAGTTGTTTTGGTAGAGCCGACAGTGTGTAGCATGCGTCTACATTTATCTTATTGGACAGGTCCCAGAATGAGTTGCGTGCATAGTAGAGCTGACAGAATGTTTATTGGAGTTTGTTATGGTTTCTCTAATATGATTTCAAGGTGGTTCTAATAGGCCAACTTGATTATATCATTTAGAGGAAAGATATTTATAGGAAGTCATTTGTGATTGCTTGAGTGTGGTTCATGGTTGATTAAGCAGAGCAGAGAAGAGTGTGTGAAGTGTTGAGCCATCAAAAGAAGGTCTATGTGACCAAGTAAAGTACTTGTGTTATCCATTAGAACTGATCCAGACAATAGGTCAAAGCGCAGTTCACCAAAATCTAGATATAGTGTGTATCTGTTAAACAGAAGGTTGTAGCCTTCGCCCCTTTGAGCAGTGAGCTCTCAGATAGTGCGTCCTCTCCCCTAACAAGGACAATTGTAAAAGACTCCTAACAGGGTCTGACCCTTGACCAGGTCTACTGTACTTAATATATTGTAAAGAAACTCCTAACAGGGTTAAGGATCTTCTAACAAGGATCACTATACACTAGTACAAAATATTAGTGGGTATCAAGTCCCACCGGGGTTTTTACCTATTTGGATTTCCCCATAACCAAAATATTGGTGTTGTGTTCATGTGTTCTTTCATTGTGTTTATGCTTTATGTTTAAGTATACTTAATTGGATAAAGAATTGAATCTTGTAGATAACTGATTCACCCCTCCCCCCCCCCTCTTAGTTATCTCTTGGGACTATTCCTAACAATTGGTATCAGAGCCAAGTGCCTCGAAGAGAAATTTTAATAGCTTGAGGTTGATCAGATGGCGTACTTCAAGAAAGAAAGTCCTAAGTTCGATGGAGAGAATTATCTTGATTGGAAGAACAAGATGGTGACTCATTTGCAGTGCAGAAGTTTTTAATGTAACTATCAAAGCAGCCAAGATTCCTACTTTAGAAGACCTTGCAAAAGATGATGCTACTAACACACAAAAGGAATTATTTCATTAGAATGCTATAGCTAAAGAAGCCCTTATCAGCACCCTTTCTGATGGTGAGTTTTCAGAAATAAAAAAGGTAGATATAGCCCACAAAATATGGAAGCACCTAGAAGACATGTTTGAAGGAGACAAACAAGAAAAGGATGCGCGTAGAAAGACATAGAAGAAAAGATACAATGCATTAGAGATGCTACCTGAAGAAAATATCAGAGCTTCCAATCAGAGGATCAATGAAGCAGTTGTTGAAATTAGAAACAATGGTGGAGAGATTTTGGAGGAAGACATTATGGACAAGTTAATGACCACTCTCACTCCAGAATATGAAAGCAAGATCAACATCCTTGATGAGACTATGCAGCTTACATCTAATTTCAAGAAGGAGACCTTGATCAGCAAAATCTCAGCTTTTGAGATTTCAAGATTGAAGATGGAACCAAAGAGTGAGACAACTTTCAAAGCAATAGTTCTTGGTAAGAAATCTGCAAACACTTCTAGTAATTTTGATGATGATGATGAAGAGAAAACATTAGATGATTTTATTGCTATGATTGCCAAAAGAGAAAAGAAAGGAAAAGGAAAATATGAAGGTCAATTACCATTTAAGTGCTTTTCATGTAATAAGATCGGTCACTTTGCATCTAAGTGTCCCACTAGAGCTAGAAAGTTCAAAAAGGATTACAAGCCTAAGTATTCTAAGGAATGCTACTATGTTGGAGATGGAGTTTCAGATGAAGAATTTGGTGAAGAAGAAATTGGATTCATTGCTATTATAGAAAAAATGAATAACAAGACAGTTCATGAAGATAAGAAAGAGAATCAAGAGCTAGCATTGATTTCACAAGCTGACATAAGGACAGATTGGATTATAGACAGTGGTTTTTCACATCACATGAAAGGTGATAAAGGTAGGTTTGTTCATTTGGACAAATACAATGGCGGTATGGTCAGATTTGGAGACAACACTCCTAAACCAATAGTTGGTAGAGGAGCCATCACCTTGGATGGAAAGAATAGTACTGATGATGTTCTTTATGTTGATGGTTTGAAACATAACCTTCTCAGTGTTGGTCAGTTACTTGGAAAAGGCTATCAGTTGGAGTTCAAAGATGACAAATGCATCATTAAAAACAAAGATGGTGTTATGATTTCATCAGGATAAAGTTGATGACAGTTGGTTGTGGCATAAAAGACTATGGCATATCAATTTTGATAACATAGTAAAGATAAGCAATGTTAAGGCAGTAAGAGATCTACCTAGCATAGCAAAGCCAGTTGATACCATATGCAGGGAATGTGTGATGGGGAAGCATGTGAGAAATTCTTTTAGGAGCAAGTAGAATTCAGCAGAGAACAAGTTGGATCTGATCCATATAGATCTATGTGGTCCAACTCAAACAAGATCATACTATGGTGAAAGGTATTTCATTTTTTTTGTTGATGATTATAGTAGGATGATGTGGGTTGTGTTATTAAAAGACAAGTTTGAAGCTTTTGAGAAGTTCAAAATATTCAAAGCTAAGGTTGAGAATGAATCTGGACTAAAAATAAAATGTTTGAGATCAGATAGAGGAGGAGAATTCACCTCTGACAGATTCTATGAGTACTGCGAAGAACATGGCATAAAGAGGTAGTTAAGTGCACCTAGAACCCCTCAGCAGAATGGAATTACAGAGAGAATAAATAGGATCATTCTTGATACAGCATGCACCATTATGCTAGAAGGAAAAGTTGCACACACCTATTGGAGAGATGCAGTCAATACAACAGTCTATACCATCAATAGAATTCAATTAAGGCCATGCGCTAACAAAACACCATATGAGCTATGGTTTGGTAATGTTCCCACAGTAAAATACTTTAGAATCTTTGGAAGCAAGTGCTACATCAAGAGGGATGAAGCAGTAGGCAAGTTTGATGCAAGAAGTGATGAAGGTATTTTTCTCGGTTACTCTACTAAAAGTAAAGCTTATAGATGTTTCAATTTAAGATTGAAAAAGATCATAGAAAGTGTTCATGTAAAGATTGATGAAAAGTTTATGGTTCAAGAAAGATATCATGATTACTCACCCATGATTGAAGAAGAACCTAGACCCTCCACTAGTGAGATAGTTTTTCTTATTCAATCCTTCCACTAATAAGCAATCAATATCATTTGTAGAAAGCCATTTTGTTTTGAGGAAATGTTTGACAGTATTGATGTGTTATTCAACGACCCTGAGACAAGTGAAGAAAATAATCCTAAGGCTAATGAGTCAACATCACCTAAATTTCCAAAGTTTACATTCCAAGGCAGACATCATTGGAGATCAGAGCGGTAAAGTCTTAACAACATCACAAGCAAAGAATTCAACTAGCAGTGAAGCGGTATGTTTACTATCTCAGATTGAACCTTTAAGTGTTGAAGATGCTTGTGATGATTCAGATTGGCACGATGCTATGAAAGAAGAGCTTGATCAGATTATTAAGAATGACACTTGGGAGCTGGTCCCAAGACCTAGTGATAAGAATGTGATTGGAACAAAATGGATATTCAGAAACAAGATGAATGAAGATGGTATAGTAGTAAGAAATGAAGCAAGATTAGTATGTAAGGGATATGCGCAAAGAGAAGGCATTGATTATTCAAACACATTTGCACCTGTGAGCATATTAGAAGCTATTAAGTTGTTTCTAGCCTATGCTACAGTCAAAAACTTCAAAGTTTATCAGATGGATGTCAAGTCAGCATTCTTGAATGGAGACTTGAAAGAAGAAGTATGCATTGAGTAGCTAGAAGGATTCACCTTATCAGATAGACTTGATATGGTATGCAGACTAAAGAAGGCCCTCTATGGACTTAAGCAAGCCCCTAGAGCATGGTACGAGAGACTAGATGGATACTTAAGAAAGATTGGATTCAAGAAAGGAGCAGCAAATTGTAATCTATTCATTAGAGAGACATCTGAAGGTTTACTACGTGTAGCTATATTTGTTGATGACATTATCTTTGGAGGTAATGACAAGCTCAGTGCTAAATTTGCCAAAGAAATGCAAAATGAGTTTGAGACGAGTATGATTGGTCCTATCAAATACTTTTTGGGACTAAATGTGTAGCAGACAGAAAGAGGAATTTTTATTAATCAGTCCAAATATGTGAAAGAAATACTGAATAAATTCAAGATGGATGATTGCAAACCAATAGGAACCCCTATGATCACTGGATGAAAGCTTACTAAAGAAGATGACTCACCAGTAGTAGATATAACATTGTATAAGTCTATGATTGGTAAACTCATATATCTTACTCGGACTAGACCTAATATTTCCAATGCAGTTGGCATAGTTGGAAGATTTATAGTAGAACCTAAACAAAGTCACCTCATGGCAGTAAAGAGAATATTCAGATACTTGCAAGGCACTATAGATTATGGTCTATGGTATCCTAACTCAGAAAATGTTGAGCTTGATGTGTACACTGATGCATATTGGGCAGGATGTGTTGATGACAAAAAGAGTACTTTAGGTGGAGGAGTGTTTCTTGGTGATAGACTTGTCACTTGGACAAGCAAGAAACAAAATTGTATTTCTCAGTCAACAGCAAAAGCAGAGTATGTTGTAGTAGCCTTGAATTGTTCTACAATTGTTTGGATCAAGCAGATGATAAAGGATTTTGGAATTCAGATTGATTATCCTATTGTTATTCACTGTGATAACACTAGCACTATCAATATGTCAAAGAACCATGTGATGCATGCAAAGACAAAGCACATTGAGATCAAGTATCACATCCTAAGAGAGAAATTGGAAGAGAAAGAAGTCAAGTTGGACTATGTGAGTACTAAAGATTAGTTGGCAGATATATTCACAAAGCCCTTGCCTAAGGATACTTTTGAGTATCTCAGGGAGAAGTTGGGAGTAATTCCCTTCCCTGACTCTGCTTAGAAGAAAGAAGGAAAGGCATCAGTCCTCAGGGACTGGTGGAAGGTTGACTAATCTACCTCAGGAGTAGTACCGGTGCTTAAAATTAATGGCGCCCTTTGCCATTGATGTCAAAGGGGGAGTAATATATAGAGTCATAAAAAATAGAAGTAAAAAGAGGAGTAATATCCTAAGGGGGAGCAGCATTCAGTTATGACAGCAGTACAGTTGAGGAAATGGAGAATATTGGAAAATATTACAGCAGGTGAAGGATTCTTCTTTGGGGGAGTTTTGAAGAGGAAATGGAGAATGTTATAAAAGAAATGTTCATTTGGGTTAGTGATGGTTTTTCATTCCACATGTTGCCATCAATGCCAAAGGGGGAGATTGTTGGAGATTTGTCAGCAGGCCAGTACTGACTGTATGTTTGTCATTGATGACAACATATGGAAAGTAGCATGTGTGGAAGTCTTATGAAGTAAGCTTTCAGTATATGTAGCTTGGACATGATATCAACATGATATCATGGGTGCATAGGTTAACTATTAGTACAAACAGTTATATAGCAGCTAGTGTCAATAGTGTTCCTAACAAAGTAACAGGCAGTGTTCTATGTATCGTTGTCCGTATAGTTATCATGGAGCCTTGCATGCTTGGATATATGTTGAAGACATGTTAGTGATGTTTTATTTATGGATGCATAGTCTGTTGATGAGTAGAAGTGAAGTTCTGCAGTCGCTATTCGCCAGCAGCAGTTTCCTGTGTTTGTTCAGAAGAGCCGATAGAGATTTTATTCGTTCTTGAGTTGCGCCTATATTTAGGGTATGCGCCCTTGGAGTTAAGCTTGGAGAAGTTTTATTGATGTTTGGTTAAGAGCGCATGAGTTAATTCAACTTGAGGACAAAGATCCAGTTGTTTTGGTAGAGCCGATAGTGTGTAGCATGCGTCTACATTTATCTTATTGGACATGTCCTAGAATGAGTTTCATGCATAGTAGAGCCGACAGAATGTTTATTGGAGTTTGTTATGGTTTCTCTAATATGATTTCAAGGTGGTTCTAACAGACCGACTTGATTATATCATTTAGAGGAAAGATATTTATAGGCAGTCATTTGTGATTGCTTGAGTGTGGTTCATGGTTGATTAAGCAAAGCAAAGCAGAGTGTGCGAAGTGTTGAGCCATCAGAAGAAGGTCTATGTGACCAAGTAAAGTACTTGTGCTATTCATTGGAACTGATCCAGACAGTAAGTCAAAGCGCAGTTCACCAAAATCCAGATATAGTGAGTATCTGTTAAACAGAAGGTTGTAGCCTTCGCCCCTTTGAGCAGTGAGCTCTCAGACAGTGTGTCCTCTCCCCTAACAGGGACAATTTTAAAAGACTCCTAACAAGGTCTGACCCTTGACTAGGTTTACTATACTTAATATATTGTAAAGCAACTCCTAATAGGGTTAAGGATCTTCTAACAAGGATCACTATACACTAGTACAGAATATTAGTGGGTATCAAGTCCCACCGGGGTTTTACCTATTTGGGTTTCCCCGTAACCAAAATATTGGTGTTGTGTTCATGTGTTCTTTCATTGTGTTTATGCTTTATGTTTAAGTATACTTAATTGGATAAAGAATTGAATCTTGTAGATAACTCATTCACCCCCCCCCCCCTCTCAGTTATCTCTTGGGACTATTCCTAACATATATTTATATGTATATGTATACATGTATATGTACATATGTATATGTACATGTATATGTATATGTATATGTTTATGTATACAGTATATGTACATATGTATATGTATATGTATATGTGTATGTGTGTCTTGTTATGAGAAGAACAAGTAATATATAAAAATATATTATCATGTAAGAATAATAATCTAATAATGTTACAAATAGTGTTAATGAGATAATAAAGTGTGATTAGAAAAGAATATGTAATGAGAAGTAATACATCATTTTTAATGGTATTTTTTAGTGAGGATAAAGAATATGTAATAACTATTAAATTAAATGTAATTGAAGATGTGAATATGTAAGAATAATAGCATATGATAACAACATACAAGTGTAATGATGGTAGTGTGGAAGTAATCACCTTTAATCTCCAATCTTCAACACAAATAACCTCCACATACCCAGAGAGAAGCAATAGTAGAATATGTTATTCCACCAAATCAAACAATACAGTATGGTACAAGAGAGGTCTTGCTAATAAAGGCAAGGTGACATGAAGGATTAGACAAGATGGTGACAAGTGTCTCAATCTATGCAATGAGACAACAAAGGTGTTGACTTAGGTATCCAGGAGTAGTAGTCATGTGATAAGATAAGATCATGTAAAAACTTATCAATCTTCTAGAAGGATGCATAGGACCTAAGTAAAATTAAGTCATGAGAATAAGTCCTCATTTAGGAACTAGCAAAAAGCACTAGGTAAAGGAATTTACTAGGTCCAAAACCTTATAATCAACAACCCCTTAGTAATGGAGTAACAAAAAAAACACAAAGATGTAGAAGATGGATCTCAATAATAAGGCATGATGAAGTACAAATGTACAAATGTAATGCAATCTCTTATAAACAAAGAAAAGGAGAAAAACCTTGATGGGGAAAAATCCTCTCTAAAAAGAAAAAATTGAAATACTAAAATAAAAAGTGAAGTAGGACTCATCAAAAATCTCCAAAGACAAATTCCTTCAATCCTAACATCAATCACAAGTGGAGCTAGTGAGGCGATGCTAAAGGTTTAGTGAAGATGTTAGCAAGTTGTTGCTTCGTAGGCATATACTCTAAAGTGAGAACACTATACTAGATGAGATGCCTAAAGAAGTGCATGTGGATCCAAAAATGCTTAGTACAATGATGATCCATTGTGTCACAAGAAATGTGAATGGTACTTTGATTATCACACCAAAGAGT
>BSBK01000056.1:332500-357500 GCA_027943335.1 Chamaecyparis obtusa
TAGTGTTATGATAGGTTTCAAGTAATAAGATAGAAAGAAGAATATAATTTATTTAATAGAACAAAAATATCAACCCATTACCATAAGTCATTCCTAAAATTTAAAGATGTTGTATAACTAGCAAACATTTTGATGATAAACAAAAATAAATAAATAAATAATGATATAATCATTTTAAGCTAAGTAAAACTCAACATAAACTTAAATTTTTCCATTGAAGGAACTCATACTCTCACTAATAAAAAAATGTTTCAAATTCTTTTCTCAAATAGTTTGTATTTTAAACTTTTGTACAATACAAGAGGCAGATTATTCACTTAAATAAGGCTGTCACACCAAATGGAAAATGTGTGGAATCTAAAACTACGACTAAAGGTGGTGACGCAATACTAACAAAATTTAAAGATCCTTTCCCAAGCTTTCTAAATGCTGTCAAAGAAGGTATCAAAAGATCTCAGAACTATTGATGTGGAAAGAAGTCTTTAAATAATTATTCCAATGTGTTAAAGATATTCAAATCACATTATAAGAAAACATAGAAGTCTCTTATACGATGATGCCAGGCTGAAACAAAATGAAGCGGGGCTCATTGATGAGAGAATGGCCCTCAATTCTCTGAGCAGTTTTCTGGCAAAAAGTAAAGCAACCTGAAAACTCAAAGCTATAGATACCTTAAACAAGGGATTTCTGCTACCCCACCACATCAAAGTATTGCGTGCAAAAGATGAATGAACAGAGATAGTTTGTTTGCAGAAAGATGATATATGAATGTCAAGTGAAGTGTAGGCCAAGCATGCCTATCAAGAGGAGTTGTAAGAGAATTTAAGAGCCCACAGGTAACTAGGATGGCATGAAGATCTTGGACTGAAATTGTCAAGTAGGATAAGAGTGGCATCAAAGGAAATGGTTTTAGAGAAATTATTTAATAATGTTTCGTTTACTTTTAATTCTATTTTTAAGATGAATCATGAAGGGTAGTCTAAAATGTTGATGCAAAAATCTTTAATACCATCAATTTTACAAACAATATATAATAACAATATGAAGTCTGAAAATTTGTAGATTGTTTATTTTATAGAACACTTAAAACTTCTTTACATTTAGACATTATAACCCAGCACATGCTTTAGAATTGAATAGCAAACAACATCTAAATCATTTTATAAAACATTTAAAATTTATTTGCTTTTGAATATTATAGTGCTTTACAATTGAAAAACAACAACATCTAAGATTTATTTATTTTATAAAACATTTAAAACTTCTTTACTTTTAGACATTATCAATGAGTGCACGCTTTACAATTGAACACAAAAACATCATCTAAGAAGGTGTAACTAGATCCTATAACAGGAGACATGTTGGAGTAACTTACAAGAAGATCATTTGTTGCTGGTTCCTTAGATCTCCAAAGAAAAGCCCAGGTGGGTAAAGGAAGGTGGCCCATCAAACATCCAGCTTGCAGAATAGCCTACAATGGAACCCAATTAAAACTGACTGGATTGTTCATATGGACTCCGAGTGCCAATCAAAGATGGTATATATCGTGTTCTTTAAAAAGAACATTCAAACTTTAAAATATTATTTTCTTTACCTGCTTAGGCTGTTTAGAAGAAGGTTACTTGTGGTTTACACGTTTGCTTATTCAAATTGTTGCTATCTATTATATAAAGACAAATATGCTTATATCTATGTATGCCTACAAATATCTCCATTAAAAAATGACTGATTTTTATAGCACAGTTTTTATTCAATTAATATTTAAATTTAAAAATAATTTTAAATTAGCTTTTTCACAATATAAGTTTTATGTAGAAGCTTTTAAAAATTGTAGATGATGGTTTGCATCTAACTATGGAATAACTCTTAATGATGAAAATTAAATATCTTTCTAGACAAACATTGATTAGGGTGGATTGGACCTCAAATAGAAGTTTTGGATCCTTTCTTAAGTAGTCTTATTTTTACTATAGAAAAATTATTGGATCCTTTTTTAAGTAATCTATTTTTATTATAGAAAATTATAGAGAATTTTTGGACCTTTTGAAATTAGATATCATTTCTATTCAAAATTTTGTTAGGGATAAATTGGACTTCAAATAAAAATATTGGATCCTTCTAATTATATGTACACAAACAAGTTTTTGTCATGTTTTGAAGTGATAGCTTTACATACAAGTTATAAACTCTCTTAGATGTGAGTTTTTGGTTCATGAATATGTTTTTGATATAAAAAAGCAACAAAATAACCCTTGGGTAATATCCCTTACACAACCACAATCCATAGGCTTCAATAGAGATCAACAACACACTAACAACATTGGTGTTGGTTATTACAAGGATAGGTCATAAACAACACACTAGCAAAAAAGATAGCAGCACACCTCAAGAGTGGAAAGATAGCTCACCCACAACATGGGGAGGAGGATGAGAGACTAAAGAATAATTTTTCCTATGTCGTAGTACAATTGTCCAGGTAGTATTGTCACTAGGATCCCCACCAAAAGGGGGAGCAAGTGGTGGAACCCTTTTTTAGAGATTGTCAACACAAGGGGCAGAGTGCTAAGAAGGTTGCACATCGTTAGTTGAAGATTGAAGTAGAGCAGGAGTAGTAGACGAAGAAGGGTCCACAGAGTTAGAGGGGGTCATGCCAGCAGCAAGGTGAGGAGTAGGATCCATAGGGACTGAGGAGGCTAGGTTTACAATAGGAGTATCATCTAGAGGGGAGTCATCATCAACATGATGTGTCATTAGAGGAAAAATTGAAAGTCGGGACAGTCAAATGATCATCATTAGTGTCCTTCCACCAAGTGGCAATGTCTTTACACCTAAAAGAGTGAACAATTTGTTGATAGGTGACCAATAAACAAGCATCAACGAGATCAAAAGGGGAGGACCTCATAATCCACTAATTGATTCCATGACCTGTCCCCCACAATGAGAACCACATCTCCTAGAAGATGTGTGGAGATATCAATGTCAACCATAATGCTTATGAATACATTATTAATCACTAGTACATTTGACATCATTTTTCTACGAAAATTATCGACCATTAATTAAAAAGGCTTAGGTTGGTCGTTATAGAAGGAAAAATAAAAATAAAAATTTAAATCCATGCTCGTGTTGGTCAAAATTTTGACCAAAATGATGTGTGTCGAAATTTCGACCAACACGGCCATATAACCTAAAAAAAAATATTTCAACTCATTTCATTTTTACAGGAAAATTAGGATTTCATTTTATGGTTGTACCGCGTGAAGAGATATAGGAACGGAGCGAAGGGATTTCAAATTGTGTAGACCACAGATTGCAGGAGATAGAGTTCCAGAGATTTGGCGGTCCATGAGATTGAGCACACTTCATATCCAGCACTCAACACTCGAGGTAGATTGTGACTCCCTGTCTATGGCGAAGTAGATTGTTAGATTGATAGTTCTGAAATTCATCCTTATTCATTACTGAGCATGTTTTGTTTCTAATTCATGTGTTGGCAAGTTACGACTAGAGAGAGTTGAACATCTATGTGGATTGACTTGTATTTCATTTAGGGTTTTTGAATTCATGTAATAAGTCTGTAACATTTCATAAAAGCTTGGGACTGTACTCGCAAGAATTAAAACCCTTTGACAGTCCGACTTGGAAACCCTATAGTCAGCCCTGTCATGGGCATTTAGTCTTGACCTGCATTTCTTCCATTGAAACTCAATGTCGATGGACAAAAAGCAGGGAAAGACCATTTGTTTCATTTTCTCAAACACTCAACGGTGGATGAGATCACACTGCTTCTAGATTTGATGGTTCTTAATCTTCATATGGGCCTCTTGTAGTGCGGAACTGCACACATGTAGATGGATGGTTCACCCCCTTTACTCCTTTTCAAAGATGACTTATTATAAAGACTGGTGAACAGTTTGTTGTTAAGCCGTTTCAATATATATATTCAAGAACAAGATTTAGCCTTTGACTCCACTTCTCTGTCACATAAATTCATTCCAACATCCCATTCAAAAATTAAATAAAATAGAGCATTGCCTTCATTCTAAACCAGAATGTCTAAAGCACAAACCCGCAACAAATTTGAAGTTAAAATGCATATAGTCCCACCATACTATTATGAACCTTCCTTTGTTATCGGGACTGGTTAAAAACTAATTTCAATAACTATTAAACTTCTTCTATAATACTTGATACATAAGCCGCCGATAGTTCTTGATTATCACTGTCAAAAACCCATTCATCAATAAAATAAACTCCCTTAATAATGCTTTCTCAAAACCGGGTTTCATCCAGAAATTAATATATATCTTCGAAACTGAACTGCATAAAAAATAACATTTTGAATACAACATAAATCCAACCTTAATCCATCTTACATCTACGCAATCATTTAGATAATTTAAAACAGAGAATCACAAACATCGAAGAACCAAAACTCTATACAGAGAATTCAATCCTTCATTCCATTATGCAATTTCCTGTTACATCTTTCTTTTCCTTCTTTGATACCCAATATTATATTCTCAGAGTGATCTGATTGAATGTGTTTGTAACTAGAATTTAATTCTGATTGGTTGAAGACAACTAGGTGTCACTTCAACATCTTCATCTTGTAGACTTGATTGATCTTTTGGTGAAGGAAAAATATCTCTTGATACTCAACATTATCAAGCTCTCCAATGTGATGGCATATTCCCAAATTGCTTCATCTTCTTGAAACTTCTTCCTCTTCTTTCCTAGAAATTTTCTCATTGCTATGACTTGAATCACTCGCATCTTCATGAACTCGGTCTTAATTTTGCCTTGAATTTGTACTTTGATAATCTTGATGTTGAATTTTCCTTCTCACTTGAAGTCCTTGAGCTTGAAATCTTGAGCTTAACTTCACCATCATTTCCTTGCCTTCCTAGCTTCTCCTAGCTTATCCTAGCTTCTCCTAGCTTATCCTAGCTTCTCCTCCAATTCACCTTGCAAATCAAAGGAGAAAAAAGTATTAAGTTTCATAAAATTGACAAGTATAACAAAATGAATAGACTTTCAAATAGTCATCGAATTGCAGAGAACAATAAAGTTTTATTGTCTTTTCGTTCACCAAAACATACACCAATCTGTTCTCACTGTTTTGTAACAGAGACTCCCTATTACCATTCATAACATAACCATTCCAACTAACAGGGAACATAACCATCCAATGACTTCCTAACATAACCATTCCAACCAACTATCATCATTCCCTCAGTGTTACATCTTAGTGAACGACAATAAGGTTCCTAATGCATCTCCACTTGGAATCTATTGTTCCTAATGTACCTTGAAACATATGAATCATTCCTATTTGTGCATCCTCATTGTCTATCTCATATTCATGTGTAGTTGATTTAAACAATAGAGAAAGTTACCACCACACATCAAACATAAGGTGCATTTGATTGAAAGATTGGTCATTGTCCCTATAATGACTGTCCCAGAATGACAGCATTTTGGTGAGTTAATTTGTTTGTGTAGAAGTATGAATGGATTGGCCAGATCAATGGATTGGAATGGATATGGACAGAGTATAGAAGAGTTTAGAATGATGTTAGAGAATCATAGGTGTGCATGTATAGTTTTTTTAGACAATAAAAATTGACATTCAAATAAAAAGATATATTGATTTGATGAGTACTTGGCAAGCTGATTTTTGACTTACACTTGGATTTGGATTTGGTTTTGGTTAAAAGAATTAGCCAATAACTTGGCATTTAAAAAAAATACTGAATTAAAAATTTGATTTAAAGCTATTTTCTCTTTCTTTTCCATTGTATTCTTTATTTAAAGTGCTCAATATGTTTGACAATACTACACATGAATATGAGACAGACAATGAGTATGCCATGATAAAATTGTTTGTGAATTCCTTAAAAGAAAGTGCCAAAGAATGGTACAAAAATATCCTAGACAGTAGTACTATTTCTTCATATTCATATTTCTTCATATTTCTTCTAAATAGTGGGATGACTATCCCAACTAGAGAATCACAACTTTATATTATAGGTTCTTCATGGCACCTTTCAACTTGTCCAATTATGCAAACTGCCTTGCCTGGGGCAGCTATATCTAGTTGTGAGATTTTCATATCATATTTCTCTCAATAAGAATAGTTGTGGCATAGGATCCTTCAACTATTTGTGGACCCTTTGTCTATCTAGGAGATTTTTGTACCTTGAAACATATGAATCATTCATGTTTGTGCATCCTCATTGTCTGTCTCATATTCATGTGTAGTTGATTTAAACAATAGATTTGTCACTACAATGAGAAAGTTACCACCACACATCAAACATAAGGTGCATTTGATTGAAAGATTGGTCATTGTTTACAAGACAAAGGGTCCACAAACAGTTGAAGGATCCTATGCCACAACTATTCAGCTTACTGAGAGAAATATGAGGGATTCTCTAGTTGGGACAGTTATCATACTATTCCCCTAAGCACTATGGCTTTGCCTTCTCATCCACAAGAAACTCTAACATCATTCTAAACTCTTCTATACTCTGCCCATATCCATTCCAATCCATTGATCCAATCCATTCATACTTTTCTCATTGACCTTTCCATCATCCATCATTACCAAACTTCTCATTTTCTAGTACTGTCCTTTGCATAATGTTGCCTTGGATGAATGTCCTTTAGTGGACTGTCACCTTATCCTCCAGACTGTTAGTGAGTCATGCTACTGAGCCTCTAAAATATTTCATGTACTTCTTACAAAAACATGACTTGATGTCTACTCTCCTATGATCTTCCATCAAGAACTACTACATGCTCATTGTTGTTTGGCATGACTATCATGGGATGATTGTCCTCATTGTGATGTTTCTTGTGGCTATACTTGGATTGTTGGTTGTCTTCAGCTGTCTTCAAAATTTTACCTTCACGGTTAACTAAAAATCCTTTGAGATCAACGTTCTTTTGACACCAACTTGTTTAACATTGACTATTATACCTATTAGTTCATCATTCCCTTGGCCTAGTTTGCTTTGTTCAACTCCAACAACATTTGTGATTGCCGCATGACAATTTAGATTTTCTTCCATTTTAGCCTTTTAAATTCTTCATAGGACTGATTGTTCTATGCATGGTTTTCCTTTTCTGTTTCTATATGGAAACCATTATCAACATGCCATCCAACATTTTCAAAGGCCGTTCTTGTCTTGCTTGTACGCTTTTATAGACTATTTCTACACAACCTTAATGTTTGGACTTACAATTGTCCAGTATTTTCTTAGGCAAGATTGTCACTTCAACATGAAGGCTGTCATAATTTTGTTTTAGCACTGTCCACTGATATTTATGGGACTTGAATTTCCATCTATTGGACTGTCATTTTTGTTCACCATCCTTTTATAGACTGAATTTCTCAAAAATAATGACAAATGCCAAGGCAAAAAGGCAGTAAATAATATAAGCTCCTCAAGCATGAGTTGGATGATGTGGATACATTAGTTCTTATATCTACATAATCCACATCATCCAACTCATGCTTGTGGACCAAGATTGGATGTAGATTGTATTTACTGTCTCATAATGACTTACTAGGATAAGTACCAATCTTACTATTATGAGACGGTAAATAATATAAGCTCCTCAAGCATGAGTTGGATGATGTGGATACATTAGTTCTTATATCTACATAATCCACATCATCCAACTCCTAATGTATCCACATCATCCAACTCATGCTTGAGGAGCTTAGATAATAATCAACTGATTAATGTTTTTGGTTTTGATGTAGTCCTCTCCAACTCATGCTTGAGGAGCTTATATAATAATCAACTGATTAATGATTTGAGGGATGTTTTAATTGCCTGTTCTAATCACTAATTTGAGGAACATTGACAGTGACTGTGAATGAAGACTGTATTCTTATTGTTTTGAAATTTTATGAGGGGTTTTATGTAATCTTAGGTTGGAATCAAATCCATTGTTTGATTATGGGAAGAAGCACTGTTGTAAACCAATAGAGAACTGCCAGGGACAGTGAACTCCACACTTAGAGACTTGAAATATCTGCTAATCAGTGAATGTTGACATTACATATAATGCGGAAAACAATGTAGTCAACCTTATTGAGAAACCTAAACCTATTCCAAAACCTAGGCTTGCAAGGTTAAAATGACCTTTTTTCATCCCTCCTTGAATAGACCCTTACCATCTTGCACTTGTGCAATGATAGGACACCAATGTTGTTAATTAAGGTTGGAGGGATGATTACACCTATCCTGAAAAAAGACTGTCAAATCATTATGCTTTCAAATCAATTACCTATTGATGTATCCCTTGCGAGGGAGAGAAGCCAAACACATAAAGAACATGCACATAAACACGGAAACTAAAAAACTTAAATGGAATACACCAAGAAGTACCAAATGATGAATGCTCAATTGTTGTAATGGAAAAGCAATATCAGAACTGTCCATTTATAGTCCTAATGATTTTGGAAATTGTTGACAAAGAGTGTTTCTTTTTTTTATTATAGTATAAATGATTTTTCTATAGTCGTAATGATTTTTCTTATTTCTTGTCTTTTGTCCATTTTTTATTTCCTATGTCTGTGCTTCGTGACAGGATTTTGTCACCTTCTTTTGATGGTATATTTCATTCACTCTATGTGGAATACTATTTTGTTCACTATTTTATTTCAGCTTCATATTTCTTTCATTTTTCATATACACACAGACTACACATGTTGATAAAAAAATGAGCTATTTGATTTAGGTTTACTTTTCATTATTGTAAATGGTTAATATTTTTGATAGTACTCCTTGGTGCATTTGGACTGTAAAAATAATCATATAAAAATAATAAATGTAGTAACGGTGGTGCGGTGCATTATTGATATAGGTTCGATGACTCTTGTCAATGTGCCAAACTGTCAATGTGGTGGTGGGAAGTGTGTGTTGAAGACTTCACAGACATTTAACAACCCTGGACGATAATTTTGGTGCTGCCCTAATTGAAAAAAGGTTCCTAATGTGTATATATGTAAAGTTTCTAATGTAAATACTATTCATTATAATATAAGAACTAATGTAGACTGGGTATCACATGGAAATAATGGTTGCAAATACTTTAGTTGGGTCGATGACAACTCATCTGCATCTACCCTCCCATCTCCACTTATCCGCGATGAAGGATTTGAGTGCAAAACCTGTCAGGCTAGGGCAAATTCCGAAATTATATTTTTACGATGCCTTCTCTATATTGTAATCGCATATCTAATTTGTTGTGACCATATGCAGAGATGAACTCAGGAATTAGTTAGTTTAGTATTTTCATATTGTAACTAATATTTTAATAATTCTTCATGTTTATGGCTCATGGGAGCCCCAATCTGCTATCAATCACATGATTTAAAATATAGTGTTTTCTTGGTTGTTCCATTTGTTCCTTGACCTTGACTATGGATCGACTATCTCTTTTGTGTGTTTTCAAGAGTTTTCCCACCAAGACAAGCATAAATAATGCATCTACGGATGCTACGTGGTATGAAGTCTCACTGAAGTTTGAGTGCAACCTGGTATCAAGTCTCGCTGAAGAAGAGTACCGCAAAGAGAAGACCTACCGTACCAAGGAAGTTTGACAAGAATAAGGAATATGGCTTAAACAGAATGGGAAGACATCTTTCTAGCCTGGGCTTGGATCCTTTGACAATTAGCTTGATAATAAATGAAGCAAATGAGAGCTGAGCAATTATCTTCCCAAGAAAAATCTTGTAAATGAACTGTGTGTACCCCAATTCCTGTGCCTTCTGCGCATACCTAAATGATATATTTGAAACAAGGGTAAATTTAGCCTTACCCTTGTTGTTTCAAATATATCATTTGGGTACGCACAGAGGGCACATTAATTTGGGTACATATAGTTCATTTATGGGCTTTTTCTTGGATAGCTAATTGATCATCTGTCATCTACAATTATTATTAAGCTAATTGCCGAAGGATCTAGGCTCGGGCTAGAAAGATGTCTTCCCAAACACATAAAAAACATACACATAAACACAACAACTGAGAAACATAAATGTAGATTTCACAATAGCTAAGAAACATAATTGTAGGCATCATGGTCACAATTTTTTGGAGACAACATAATTGAGTTGTATACCTAGATGATGGAGAGCAACCTCTGCTCCTCCGATTCCAAGTTGACACTGTAGGATCCAAAGACCATAGATAAGGAATAAATTGAGAGAGCGGAGGAGGGCCATAACGACCAAAATAATATAGGATGAACCTCAAGTTAAATGAGGCAACTGTAAACATTTTAATAAAATTCTATTAAAATGTTTGCAGTTGCCTCATTTAACTTGAGGTTTGTCCTGTATTATTTTTGTCATTATGGCCCTCCTCCACTCTCTCAATTTATTCCTTATCTATGGTCTTGGGATCCCACATTGTCAACTTGGAATCGGAGGAGCAGAAGTTGATCTTCATCATCTAGGTATACCACTCAATTACGTTGTCTCCAAAAAAATGTGATCATGATGCCTACAATTATGTTTCTTAGTTGTTGTGTCCCAAGACCCCTTATGACCCTTTACGACCATTTATGACCTCTAAGAATACATCTTAGAGGTCTTAAAATATTGTAAAGGGTCATAAGAGGCTCCTAGGAGGGGCTAGATGATCTTCCACCTTCACGCGGTTGGCCCTATTAAGTAGAGAATGTTAATTAAACTATTCTTGAAACATAATTGTAGGCATCATGGTCACATCGAGGATGAAACTATTCCAAGTTGACACTGTGGGATGGAGAACAACTTGGAACCGAAGGTGCAAAAG
This sequence comes from Chamaecyparis obtusa, assembly GCA_027943335.1. Lineage (NCBI taxonomy): Eukaryota > Viridiplantae > Streptophyta > Pinopsida > Cupressales > Cupressaceae > Chamaecyparis > Chamaecyparis obtusa. The sequence continues at coordinate 343,321 of BSBK01000056.1, forward strand.
TTGCTCTCCATCGTCTGGGTATACCACTCAATTACATCGTCTCCAAAAAAATGTGACCATGATGCCTACAATTATGTTTCTCAAAGAATGTTAAACTATTCTTGAAACAAAGAGAAGCTCAAAGAGAAGCTGGCAACAACCAACAGAACGAGTGTGGACACCTGAAGATAAATATCAAATAGGGGAAAAGCACCTGCAACAACAGAGGCAATAGTTGTAGATACAGATGAGGATATCATAGAAATCCCTAATTTAGTGTTTCAGAGAACAAACGATGGACTGTGAATTAGGCGTTTCTGCGATATCGTCATCTAAATCTATTATTTACATTGGAATGCAGCCTGCAGATATTGATACTGCACCGGCCGAGCATGATGGAGGCATCGATTCTAATGTGAATTGTAGTACTCAAGGTATACATTTTCTATTCAAATTTTGATTAGTGAATATTTAATACAAGAAAACATATTCAATTGTTTAAGGTGGATTAGTTGTGATGATGAGACACGCCATTTAGATGTTAATTGTGATAGTCTCTTGGTTTCAGGCAATGCAGAAGGAGAAGCCTAGTTCAATATGCAATCTCAATTCATATACATAGGATATCAAGTGGAGTTGAAAAACACAACAGGGTTGCATTTGTGATAGAGGTCTTTAATTGCGTATTTTGAGTTATAGACCATCGCAAAAATGTAAATGTGTTGTGTTTTTTCAACTCCACTTGCTATCCGTGCATATTCTACTTGTGTTGCATGCACATTCTCGATTCAAAGTGGGAAAAATCTCATTTTCGATGCGAGGGAGAGAAGCCAAACACAAAGAACATGCAAATAAACATGACAGCTACAAAACATAAATGTAGGTATTACAACAGCTGAGAAACATAAATGTAGGCATCATGGTCCCAATTTTTTGGAGACACAACATAATTGAGTGGTATACCCAGAAAATGCAACACAACCACTACTGCAGTTCTAAGTTGACACTGTGGATCCAAAAACCATATATAGATTCCTTATCTTTGGTTTTTGGATCCTGCAGTGTCAACTTAGAACTACAGGAGTAGTGGTTGCGTTGCAGCATCTGGGTATACCACTCAATTATGTTGTGTTTCCAAAATATTGTGACCATGATGCCTACATTTATGTTTCTCAGTTGTTGTGTCCCAAGACCCCTTATGACCCTTTATGACCGTTTATGACCTCTAAGAATACATCTTAGAGGTTTTAAAATGTCGTAAAGGGTCATAAGAGGCTCCTAGGAGGGGCCAGATGAGCTTCCACCTTCACGTGGTTGGCCCTGTTAAGTAGAGAATGTTAATTAAACTATTCTTGAAACATAATTGTAGGCATCATGGTCACATCAGGGATGAAACTATTCCAAGTTGACACTGTGGGATGGAGAACAACTTGGAACCGAAGGTGCAGAAGTTGCTCTCCATCATCTAGGTATACCACTCAATTACATCGTCTCCAAAAAAATGTGACCATGATGCCTACAATTATGTTTCTCAGAGAATGTTAAACTATTCTCGAAACAAAGAGAAGCTGGCAACAACCAACAGGAGGAGAGTGGACACCTGAAGATAAATATCAAATAGGGGAAAAGCAACTGCAACAACAAAGGCAATAGATGTAGATACAGATGAGGATATCATATAAATCCCTAATTTAGTGTTTCAAAGAACAAACGATGGACTGTGAATTAGGTGTTTCTGTGATATTGTCATCTAAATCTATTATTTACATTGGAATGCAGCCTACGGATATTGATACTGCACCGGTCAAGCACGATGGAGGCATCAATTCTAATGTGAATTGTAGTACTCAAGGTATACATTTTCTATTCAAATTTTGATTAATGAATATTTAATACAAGCAAACATATTCAATTGTTTAAGGTGGATTAGTTGTGATGATGAGACGCACCATTTAGATGTTAACTGTGATAGTCTCTTGGTTTCAGGCAATGCAGAAGGAGAAGCCTAGTTCAATATGCAATCTCAATTCATATACATAGGATATCAAGTGGAGTTGAAAAACACAACAGGGTTGCATTTGTGATAGAGGTCTTTAATTGCATATTTTAAGTTATAGACCATCGCGAAAATCTAAATGTGTTGTGTTTTTTCAACTCCACTTGCTATCCGTGCATATTCTTCTTGTGTTGCACATGCATTCTCGATTCAGAGTGGGAAAAATCTTATTTTCGATGCAAGGGAGAGAAGCCAAACACAAAGAACATGCAAATAAACATGACAGCTACAAAACATAAATGTAGGTATCACAACAGCTGAGAAACATAAATGTAGGCATCACGGTCCCAATTGTTTGGAGACACAACATAATTGAGTGGTATACCCAGAAAATGCAACACAACCACTACTCCTACAGTTCTAAGTTGACACTATGGATCCAAAAACCATATATAGATTCTTTATCTTTGGTTTTTGGATCCCGCAGTGTCAACTTATAACTACAGGAGTAGTGATTGTGTTGCATCGTCTGGGTATACCACTCAATTATGTTGTGTTTCCAAAACATTGTGACCATGATGCCTACATTTATGTTTCTCAGCTATTGTGTCCCAAGACCCCTTATGACCCTTCACGACCGTTTATGAGCTCTAAGAATACATCTTAGAGGTCTTAAAATGTCGTAAAGGGTCATAAGAGGTTCCTAGGAGGGGCCAGATGAGCTTCCACCTTCACGTGGTTGGCCCTGTTAAGTAGAGAATGTTAATTAAACTATTCTTGAAACATAATTGTAGGCATCATGGTCACATTTTTTTGGAGACAACATAATTGAGTTGTATACCTACACGGAGAGCAATTGATGCACCTCTGATTCCAAGTTGACACTGCGGGATGGATAACAACTTGGATTCGGAGGTGCAGAAGTTGCTCTCCATCATCTGGGTATACCACTGGGTGACCCCACAATAGTGGGTTACACTTTTTTAGACATGCTGATTTTTGCTGAAATAACACATTTTTAATAAAATGTGATGATTTAAGCCTTGAGAGGCTCCATTTGAAGGAATTAATTACAAATGGTTAGCTCAAACCCTCTTAGATAAAAAAAACATTGATATAACATCTATACTCCTCATTCATACCTACAATGGAGTCTCCTTCACACGTATTAAAATGCTGACAAAAAATCACTTTGACATTATCTTTTGGCAGATCAAATGAATCCATTTGAAAAAAATATCTATGTAGTAAGGTACTACTAAGAAAAATATTTTCAATGATTATAATGTTAATATATATTTAGTTTATTATGACTTTGTATTTTTAGTTTTACTAAACATAGAAATTTCACTATATGTCTACCTCTATGTTTGATACTTATGAAAAAATAGTAAATGAGAGAAAAAAAATCTAAAAAATATCTATGCCATAGGTATTTAAGTTCTCTTTCTATCAAAAAAAATAAAAATAAAATTGGACAAATACATGACAAGTTATAAGCTATGTAATCAAGGTATGTCAAAATTACAAGTTAGTCAACTTCAAACATTAATAAAATATGCAATAATCATGATAATATTGTCAAACCAACTGCATGCCCTCCATATGGATGTTACAAAACTAAATTCGAAAGAAGCACATTGATATCTATTTTAGAAAAAAAGTTATACTCTATGAAAACAATGCAACTCTTTGAAAATGACATTTTTAGCAACATACCAATTTTCGTGGGAGAAAGAAAATACCATTCAAATAAATTCAAAAATAAAAATAAAAAATATATTTAGAATCTAGATAGAAAATCTTAAAAGACTCTAATTTACTTCATCTTCCGATTTCAAATGGTTTAACGACAATATGCATCCGAATTTGAAAGTTTTTTTCAAAATGCAGAGTTAAGTGTCTGTTCAGGCAAAAAAGTGTAACCCACTATTGTGGGTTCACCCCACTCAATTACATTGTCTCCAAAAAAATGTGACCATGATGCCTACAATTATGTTTCTCAGAGAATGTTAAACTATTCTTGAAACAAAGAGAAGCTGGCAACAACCAACAAAACGAGTGTGGACACCTGAAGATAAATATCAAATAGGGGAAAAGCACCTACAACAACAGAGGCAATAGTTGTAGATACAGATGAGGATATCGTAGAAATCCCTAATTTAGTGTTTCAGAGAACAAACGATGGACTGTGAATTAGGCATTTCTTCGATATCGTCATCTAAATCTATTATTTACATTGGAATGTAGCCTATGGATATTGATACTGCACCGGCCGAGCATGATGGAGGCATCGATTCTAATGTGAATTGTAGTACTCAAGGTATACATTTTCTATTCAAATTTTGATTAATGAATATTTAATACAAGCAAACATATTCAATTGTTTAAGGTGGATTAGTTGTGATGATGAGACGCGCCATTTAGATGTTAACTATGATAGTCTCTTGGTTTCAGGCAGTGCAGAAGGAGAAGCCTAGTTCAATATGCAATCTCAATTCATATACATAGGATATCAGGTGTAGTTGAAAAACACAACAGGGTTGCATTTTTTATAGAGGTCTTTAATTGCGTATTTTAAGTTATAGACCATCGCGAAAATGTAAACGTGTTGTGTTTTTTCAACTCCACCTGCTATCTGTCAAAACATTTAAATAGTCTTTTAAACTGCTATTAAAAATAAAATATTTAATCAACATTTACTTACAGATTTGTGTGCTTGTCTGAGTTTGATACGCAGATCTACATATCAAACTCAGACAAGCACACAAATCTGTAGGCTGTGAATATACAGTACAATGAAAATGCTTTGTTCAATCTAATCATGCTAAATAGAAGAAAATAGCTAAATCAAAGCTTCATAGATTCATATATGCATACTAATTATAGACAAGTAATATATTCAACTAAAAGTAGGAATATATTGAAAATGGTGTCACATTTTTTTTTAAACAAAAGTTAGTATTGGTAAAAATTTCATCCTTTACACAGTACTAAATTCGACCAGGATGCTATCCATTCGATGCTCAATTCATCGACTTACGTCAATAATTCGACGACATAATGGTCTTAATTTCAACTGTTGCACCAATCGATCGACCAGTTATTCTTCCAGTTCCAAGGGATCGTTGCAGTCCATTATTCGACCAATTTTGGGGTCAAAATTTTGACTATTATCTACCATGTAGAAAATTCGATGAAAAAAGATCGACGACAGTTTTAGTCGCCTATTCGACCAATTGTGGTAGAAAATTCGACTAATTCTCATCGAAATTTAAGGTAAAATTTACTAGTGAATGAACACGTTAATAAATTAGAGATTCAATGAGGTTTTTTTATTTAATAACACATTGGATTTTCCATGTATCAAATAGGAATTAAGCCTAAGTTGTGACACCTATTGTACAATTATTTCTCATAGCACTACTCTACTTGCCCTCTATATGATTTGGAGTGTAGATTGGTTTGGCAATCAATTCATAGGAGGAAAAAAGTGCACAACATGAAAATTCATCTTAACAAATTTGCAAATTCAACATTGACAACTCAGTAGTCTTATAATATAAACACTACATTTATATTGAATAGATTCGAGGTCTTTTTATTAAAGTAAGTTAGAAACAAAGGTCTTGAAAGTGTATAGAGGTTGTTACTAAAGAGGGTCACTTCTAAATATGTCAATTGAGAGAACTAGTGAAAATTGATGAATAGCCAAATAATATGAACATTGACAAGGGATTAAGCCTAAAGCACTCATGAATATCCACCACTCAATCTATCGAAAATTAAATGAATTAGAGGAACTAATAAATCAATTTAGTTGTGGTATTTAATTTATGCATTAATAGAACGAAACTATATTGTATAGCAATTACATTGACTTATAAGATAATAAGACACCAAAACTTTTGCTGATATAATCATAATTCTTAGATACAATTCCTTAGTATGATGTGTTAGTATCACACATCTCTTCAATATGCAAATAATTTACATGCCATTTAATTATTACCAACATTTATACATAAAGAATCACTAAATAAACGACTACTTGATTATATTGATCAATTCATAATTAAAATAGTCAAAATCTCCATCAAAATTAAAATTCTAAATAATATTTAGATTTTTTTTAAAATATATAAACAATGTGTTGGGTATGGAATTGGAGATGGAATCGCCCAAATTCATAATGAATGAGCTCCAAGTGCAAGCAAAATTTCTAATTTGAAGTATTGCTATGGTGTGTTGTCTAGGTAACTGGGGATAGAATATCATATATGGATTTAATACTTATGAGCCAATTAGGCCAATCATTAGAACATGAATCAAAAAAAAGTTTGCAAATCAGCAAGCGTGACTTTATAATTCGTGTGTGCAGGTTGATATATTGCATATAATCTTAGTCATATGAATTTCATGGAATAAATACCAAATTTTAGAAGTTATCCATCAAGGTGAGTTGTTGAAGGAAGTGAAAATACTCACAAAGTTACTCCATATACCTAATGCTGACTATGAATGATTTAGAGAAAATGAAGAAAAGGCAGAAAGTCTTATCGGACCCTGATACCCAGGTTGAAAAGAACGACAGTGGAAGTGATCAGGATTAATTTGTTATTGCTCCTATAAGTTCTCTCTATCTTGACACTAGTTTCCATACCAATTAGGAATTGTGTATCCTCATATCTTGGCAAATTCTTGGACTCTTATCTAACAAAGGTTTCTTGTTAAATTATTGAAGGATTACAAAGATCTAATGAGATGCTTTCATCGGTTGTAATCTCTGGCAAGTGTAGTAGTTACTTAACAACATCATCAATGAAATTGTATAATGTGAGAACAAAAGATACTCAGATTGCTCATCCTTAATTTCTGGTTTTTAGATCAATTAATGCAAGTTGAATGAATGATAAAAGGAATATTAGAGTCAAGATGGTCTAATAGTCTCAAGTTGTATAAGAACTCTGGTTGCTCCCTTGAAAGTGGTAAGAGCTGGAAATCTCCCTGACTAGATTTCAGGAAAACTCATCTACTGATGTTAGTAAATCGGTAGGAGGGCTTCCAATTATCTTACCCCTTTTTCCTTTAAGAGTGTGTAGGCGAGCTAAATTTGGTTGTTCTCATTTCAACTGGTATTCATAAGGACTGTTATTAAATATGTTGAAGATAATTTTAAGATATTAGTCAATTTTACAATAAATTTGTGCTAGGAAACGACTAGCTAGAAACAGAACTATTTCCTTCGTCAGTATTATACGTTTCCATCATATATATACACAAACTTATATAAACACACACACACACACACATATACATATATATATATACATACATACATATATATATATATATATATATATACATACATATGTATATATATAAATTCATAATTTTATATATATATATAGACATAAAAATTTATCTATAAGACATATATACAAATTATATAACATTTACATTCAAACAAAATTTCTTCATACTTGCTAAGTATGGCTTATGTCCCCTTGATGCAACCTATGCTATCTCTCCAATGCTGACATAACAAGATCGAAGCCTATTAACATTTGAAAATGTTTAGGATCATAAATATGTGTGTGTAAGACCTACAACCTGCTATGATATCAAGACTCTCATAAGGAAAGGAAGTTAATAAGATGGTTTCTTAAGTTTAGAATATTTTCTAATAAGGCCCTAAGATTTTAGAGTTAGGCCTCATGGATAAAACAGTATTACCTAGTTTCTTTCAGTACTGTGGACTTAGCTAGAAGTTTGAGTGCTATGCAGATGGTCTATGATTAAGAAGCAAAGGATAATACTATGATTTCTTTATCAAATATTCTAATGAACATGTTAAGTAAATAAAAAACCGAACTAGTAGATATGATAGTTTACAGATGATCTCTAAATATTGGTTATGTAAATTTTAATTCTGGATCTGTTAGTCTCTAACTTATTAGTAATAAGTAATGATTGGTGGATCAATGACTCAAGAATCACGAGATAAAATATCAAAATAAATATTCATACCCATAAACATTTGATCGTCAATGAAAGAGTGTATAATTTGTAAAAGAAGATTTGGAAGATGGATAACTACATATTGAGATAATGGGAATATTTTATTTTATTTCCTAATCCAGGTCTTCAAACAAAGTTCAAAGTAGATGTCTGTTAGAATATAAATTGCTCTGATTAATGGATTTAAAGCTTCAAAAGTTAGTAACCCATATCCATATGTACTAACATTATGTTGAGTGCAGGGTAAAGGAAAATAACTTAGGGGTAAATTCTGATAGATATAGTTGAATCTTAATCTGGAAAGACAGCTAGTAGATATATGGTTTTACCTCCTTGAAATTATACTAACATGAGAATTTAGTACATGCCAAGTATCTTGTTCGGATAAATTTTTGCAAATATCTTGATTGAAGACCATTAGTCTTCTACAAGAACATTAGTCAATTCTTTTAGAAGATGACAGGATCATAGTTTTATATCATGTGTTGTTTCAAGCAATTGGCCATGGGCCCTGTATTATATAATCATCTAGAGCAATCTATGTAATTCCTCCATTGAAAAACAATATCAAGAAAATAATTTGTTAATAGAGGAAGGCCTCTATCTTTCTAGTTTTGCAAATAGGGGAATGTCGAGCTATCACATTAGCGTTGTAAGTAGGGAATTCCCTATCTATTTATATTCTGGACAAATGTTCTGGGCAAGACTAGAGGTTTTCTTCTCCATTCTTTCTTACCAGTGCCCACATTGAATGGAGACTCGTGTATCTAACTTTTAATAATTAATGATATTATCTATGGCTTCGGCCTTTTACTGATTAAAAAAAACTATTATTTTTTCCATAGAAATTTAATGAAAATATTTGACAATAGAGAATCGTGATCTCATAATAATAAATTACATTTTTTTGCCAAACTTGACAATGAAATCAACATTTTCCATCAGATCTTTGCTTTCTGACATAGGTATAGCAACTAAACCACTAGAAAGTTGTTGATTTGTGAGAATTTTTTTGAAGATTCTAAAAATATATTTTTTAAAATAGAATAGATTATGAATATTTTTACTTAACTATTAATAACTTATTTTTTAGAAAGAATAGAATTTTAGTTTTTAAAATATAAATTTATGAGACCAATACCTAGTGCATAGGAAAATTTTCAAAATTTATAGTTGCATTTTTTTTTTTGGTTAATTTTTTAAGAAAGTAATTATAATTTCAATTGAGGTGTATGAACTCTTTTTGTATGTATTTGAATTATTTTCTTCTTCTTTTTTCTTAAATGAAGATATCAATGCCCAAAGAAAAGATATTTAAAAGAAAAATTTTCTATTTTCCTATTTTTCCACATTTGTGAAACAAAGACCTTAATGTTTGGTGAGAAACCTATATTCATAAGAAACAAAAAATAAATATTATAATAAAAAATATATATTCAAAATTATACTCGTTGGAAATCTTATAATAAGGGCTACATACTTACAAAATAAAAATCTAAAAGATTTCATTTGGCCCCCAAAAGGTAAAGTAAAAGTGGTTTTTGTCAACAATTTGATAGTTGTAGAGGAGACTCCATTGCAGGTTTGATTGAATAGTGGAGGGGTTCTATCCAATGGGGTTTGATATAAGAGTGTTTGATCTAACTCACTTCAATTAAAATCCTTCAAATAGAAAGTCCCAAGGAGCTAATCCCTTCCAAAAATCAAATTGTGAGCTCTTTATGAATGCAACTCTATCATCAACCACTTCAAACATGTGAATTTGGTAGAAGACTACTTGCTATTTACTCTCTTCAATGAATTCATTAGAGGATGATGAATGTCTCTAGCACAAGAAGGTCCCTTCTAAAAGATGGTGTATCAACAAGGTTTTCGAAAAAATTAAAGAATTGAAGAATCCTCTTATACATTTCCCTAGATATGAGTTAGTTGTCAATTTTTTTTGAGGTCATCAACCATTAGTATAAACTCTAGTTGGTCTTTATACAATAGATAATTCTATCATGACAAGATATCTTCAAAATCAAAGCTAGAAGATAGTATATGAACAAAGTTTTCAAATAAAATCAAAATCACTTTCTTGTTCATTTTCCTAAACTTTTATCATTATCAGATTTCCACAATCTATTTGTTATCAAATTTATTTCTGGATTCGATTGTATATGTTTTTTTAGCATCAACATTTATCTTTTGCTTTATCAAATCCTTCACTCTCTCATCGTGATGAGAAGTGTGATGTGAAAGGTTGATGCTAAAAAAACATATACAATTGAATCCAGAAATAAATTTGTTCCTAATCTTTTATTAACATTTTTAAAACTTTTAACTTTTACTATCTATAAATATTTTCTATCATGTTAAAATTGTAAAAATAAATTATTATTTTTTTCCATAACATGTTTCGTAGACTCTGCTGGGGATCGAACCCAGAATCTCTGGTTTCGTAGACCAGCGCCTTATCCATTACAAATACCTAATCGCCGTCCTCCCTGTACTAAAATTCTTATCTTCTCAAGCGACATTTCTCCAATTGTCAACGGGAAATTAAATTAACTTAAATCTCTAGTGTATAAATTTAATAAAAAATTTGAATAAATGAATATACAGGACAACATTTACATGATAATAAACCGAACTATGAAAAGAGTAGGTTTTTCAATATAATAATTTAACAGTTTAATAAATTAAATTGAATTGTTAAGTAGGAGATATTTTCCAAGGTAAGTCAGATTGTGATATTACTATCAGGATTCAAGTGTGTAGTTTTTTAGTCAAATTCATTGACCCGTGTTTAATGAGGAGTGTTCCATTCACTCTCATGAGAAATGGATTTGTGTGAAACACTACTCATGAAACATGGGTCAATGAGTTTGACTCAAAAAACTACATAATCCTTAGCAATATCACAAATTAAATTGTGTTTAGAATATAATGAATAATATTTAAAAAATATTAAATTTCAAACATCAAATTATATTCAATTTGAGAGATTACTATTAATTTATATTTAGAAGAAAATATTTTATGTTATTTTTTATATAAAAATGATAGTAAATTAAGAAACTATATAGAAAAAAGAACAAGGCTTAATTATCTTGTAATGAGAGTATAGTTGGATGGGAAAGGTAATCTAGCATTTAGAAATATAGAACCATCAACTAATCTTAACAAAGGCTACAAAGACAACGAAGTTCTCGCCAAAGGCAGAAAGAACAGTCCTAATTTGTAACAACTATCTACAATGACAAAATGCATAGTAATTGAATAAGTTTGAGATGGCTGATTTATTTTTAAGAATAAAATGCATCAGTCATGTCCAACTCTAGAGTTCCATTAATTCTTGACAGCCTTATATTTTACAACAAACCAGTTTATTTTCGAGAATTCATAGATTCCAGCTACAAAAAATTCAACTGAATGAATATCTATTATATCCATGTTGCCAAAATCCATGAATTTTTGAAAGTAAATTGAACAAAAAGAATTTAATGACATCTATAATAAAGCCCAAAATCCCCAATTAAATGTCATATAATGTTGTTTGAAAATGTAGTAATAGTTATACAGATTATGCCTTACGTCTGTTAGAAACCAATGTTTGAAGCGTCTCATTTTCCTAACACAATTGATAAAACAAACATTTTGTTTTGTCACTTCCTTCAAATTTAATTGCAACATGAATAGATAATATCACAACCACAACAATCAATCGGAATAGCATAAAAAAATTATGCATAACATATTTGTGTGTAGAAGAGTTCCATTTTATTGACTTTCTAGAAGTCACTAAACTCTTAAAAGTTTAAAGATGTCCTCATGTCGTGTCTCCATGGAATAGTGGAATACATGCAAAAGTCCTTATAGACAAATGAAGTTGTCTTATGATGGTATGCTCAAGTATTTGCAAACAGATATAGAACATTATCCTAACATGTATTTTGTATCAAGGGGAAAACCAAGTAGTGCTAAGCAATTTTTTTCACAACCCAGTGGTTCATTTGAAGACAAACAACACATAATCATTTAAAAGCAAAGAAATGGAACAATTGCCTCATTGATATATTTGAAGATTATTTTCACAAACATTAGATTTAAACCTAACAAATATTACAAAGTCGTATAAGGCAAAAATACATGTAGAAGAATCACCTCCCTGGTGACACATCCGAGGATTTTTGTTTACAAAAGGTTGTTTTTTATAAGGAAATAGCACAAAAATGCTTTAAATTAAGATTTTAAAAGAAAATATGGAATAATTACCTTCATCTCTCATTGCCAATTCAAGATTGGGGATCACAATTGTAAAAGACCAAATAAATAATGATGCTAGCTTGAATCCAAACTAGAACCAATAACAAAAAGTTGAATTTGAAAAAAATCTCAAAACAAAAAATCGTTAACTTAAGTCTTCCGAGCTAGACAACCGCATCATTTGAACTCTCCCCCAAAACGATCATTTGAGGAAAAAGAAAATTAGCAAAATTTGACCGCTGGCTAAATTCCACCTTCGCTATTCTTTAGGACCTATTTTTAAAAAAAATCCCCCTACATAACTCCAACTCGAATCAGTCAAAATTTATGGCATTCAAAGACATCAATGTTGTTTTCAAGAGCATATTTAAGCATTTTTCCTTTCTCCTTACCCCTTCCTATACATTTGGAGAGAGTTGGAACTGCACAAATTCATACAGAAATAGCAGTGTAGCAGGGCCTGAACATCCATGAATGAATATCCTAAGGCCTATGTTTTTCTGCTTGCCTTGGCTAATTGTGCATTCTCTCCCATTGTACAAATACAAACCCTTCTTCAATTCTGCAACCATCAATATAGCCAATAGTAGAGTGCCAAAAATCATGATTTAAATATTTATGTTAAAAAATATGCAACTTCACTTATACAAATAGCAAACATAAAACTAACCTTAAAAAATGTCAAAGCTGATTGGTTGAACATTAAAAAGAAACTTTCAATTTTGGTTAGGTTTGAAGCTAACAAAGGTATTATAGTATATGGATACTTATCACAATAGAGGAGTGAAGTAATGGTATCATTTGTCTTCTACCTTTCTTATAGGTTTTACATAATATTTGAAGAGGCATGATGTTGATGCAATAACATAAATGATTACAATGTGATTTTTCATAGATAAATTTTGAGATTTTATTTGGTTTTTCAACTATAGTGTCCTATAAGACATACCCTACACAAATACAATATTGAGAGTTGCAATAATAAAAGAAATATATCACATTATTGCATGATAAAAATGCAACTATAGATGAATTTAAGTATATAAATTAGTTAATGAGGCAAAAGGAGGTGACCAACATTAAGCATAGAAATTCAACATTATTTTGGAGAACCAACTACATCCCCAATCAATTGAAATCAAACACAATGCTATAATTGTCGAGCTCTCAACCATTACAAGTAATATTAGAGGGTACAACCTCTCTTTAACAACACATGAAGACCTTGTCCATCCTAAATATTTTTTCACATATACTCTAGATTCATTTGTAACATGTCCAGTACATTTGTAACATCCACACTAGAGTCTATATTAGTTGATCTACCACAATGCTCATGCCCTTAATTCACAAAGGAATTTGAAACCAATCAAGAAGCCTTCTACTTTCTATTGAAGCCAAAAAAATTCCATTTTTGTTTTAGTCTATGAATCTTCTCTCACTACTAAAATATCTCATATCTTTATAGCAGTCATCCAAGTCCAATTCTATAATCTCAACTACATGAATAAGTTTTGTTTTTTTTTCTCAATAAAAGGTCGAAGCCATTTTAATTTATTATTATTTAACAATTAATTTTACACCTCCATTCAAAGCGCACCAGTAGGAAAGAATGGAGGGAAGAAAACCTCTGGTCTTGCTTGAATCCCTTAAAGGATCAAAATTTTATCAAATCTCAGAAGATCAATATCTTTACATATACAAAGAAGAGATTCTGAAATCTCTTGATAAATTTGGAAAGAAGGCCCTTTTAAAGTCTAGCAGTAATCCATGCATAGTCCTTTAATTAGGTCCTCTCAATCTTTGGTTTCCATAGAGCTTCACTTCCCTAAAGCCCTCTAATTCCCCAAGTTGGCCTGCAAAATAAAACTTCTTGCTTTTGGCTAAGATCATTGTTAGAACAATAATAAAGGAAAGGCATTTAAATCTAAAC